>JAQGDQ010000156.1:0-481458 GCA_030141605.1 Tubiluchus corallicola
TCAATATCCATACTTTTATCATTTACTTTCACATTGTTTATCGCAAATTTTAATTCATTCATAGTGAAGGGTTCATTATACCAAACGTTATATGGTTCTTCAAAATTTATGCCTTGCACTTCGTTCTCTATACGGTGATACCATCCCTGATCAAAATTACTTACCCTAAAATGCGCCCCAGCAAAAAACGTGTTATACAATATCTTACATTTATCTTCATCTTTTACATAATATTTTCCCTGCCATTTCAACACAGCAACCTCATTCTGGCAATTTTCAACAAACACTTTTTTATAAGTTTTCCAGAAAGCTTTGCCTTGCTGGACATTAAGTTGACAGTATTACTAACAACCCAGTCATTTAACTCTGCTGCTAATATGTTTTCAAACTGAGTCTTTTTATCAAGATATGCATTCACATTGACATAATTGGAGTGTCGCTTGTAGTTCTTTCTTAGTTGTCTGAGTTCTCGTGATAGTTCAGATAATTGTGGTGTCCAAAATGGCTTGCTGTGTGTGCAGATACGTTTTGTCACTAATGTTTCAGTCAGCTTTGCTGAACAGATTGTAAAAGATGAAGATAAATGTAAGATATTGTATAACACGTTTTTTGCTGGGGCGCATTTTAGGGGAAGTAATTTTGATCAGGGATGGTATCACCGTATAGAGAATGAAGTGCAAGGCATAAATTTTGAAGAACCATATAACGTTTGGTATAATGAACCCTTCACTATGAATGAATTAAAATTTGCGATAAACAATGTGAAAGTAAATGATAAAAGTATGGATATTGACGGAAACCACCCGCTCATGGTAAAGCACACTGGGTTTTGGGGGAAAAGTGTGCTTCTCAACCTAGCTAATTTGTGCTTAACGAAAGGAATATGGCCTTGGCAAAAAGCAAAAGTAGTTTTCATACGCAAAGAAGGTAAAAACGACTACAGTAGCCCATCGAACTACAGGCCCATCACTATTTCATCTTACTTCAGCAAAATAATTGAGAAACTTATTGAAAACCGGTTGAGGAAGTGGTTTAACGATCATAATATTATTGATATAGAACAGGAAGGGTTCAAGCCAGGGCATAATACAAACCGTTATATACTAAGGCTGGTTTCAGTTATCGAGAGAAAGAGACTTGAAGGGCAACTCGGTATTGGGATATTCTGCGATTTCCAGAAAGCGTTTGACAGTGTGTGGATAAATGGCTTAATTTTTAAACTGATACAGTCTGGTATCAAAGGCAACCTGCTGAATGTAATCTGTAGTTTTTTAAAAAATAGGACAATTGTGATGAAGGTAAATGAATTTATATCAGCAGAATATCGATGCCATATAGGAGTCCCTCAAGGCTCGGTTTTGTCCCCTTTATTGTTTATATTCTACATAGCAGACATGTTTAATGAACTGGATTTTAATCAAAACTTAGCTAAGTTTAAATATGCCGATGATGGCACAGTTTATATTTCTGCTGTTTCTGCTCAGGTCTGTCAGGATATTGCACAGCAATGTTGTGATAAATTGTACGAGTGGTGCCAAAAGTGGAGGCAAATTTTAAATTGTGATGTAGACAAGACTGAGGCTATTATATTTGGCAATGTCAATGAAAATACCATACCATCGCTAAAAATTGGGCAAAAGTCGATATGTTATGTAAATAATACTAAATGTCTGGGAATAACTGTCGACAAACAAATAAGTTTTGACAAACATGTTGCTAAAATTAGACAAAAAGCTTGGAAAAAGTGGCACAACATTAAACAGTTTTCTTTCAAGTATAAAGGTATGAAAATGTCCACCATTTTAAAGCTGTTTGAAATAATTGTTGTACCTACCGTCTTCTATGGGTCAATTGCCTGGATGGTCAAAAAGCATAGTTATTTTGAAGACCTGTGGTATGATGTTGTCAAAACAGCAGCGGGTGTAGGTTACAATCCTAGCAAAAATGAAATCCAGCATATTTGTGGCGTGCCTCCCATTGATATAACGTATGATAACATATGTAGTAAATTTATGTTAAAAGTGTTAGCCAATCCAGATAATGATCTACTTAAGAAGGAAATTGCTATATGTGAAACCATGCCAAATAATGCTAGATATTGTGTGCATCCTGTAAAAATTCACCTGGCAACTACCAAGTCTTTCTTGAAGATTACAAAGGACACAAATATGAGAAATCAAACATTGTCAAATCTCCCGAGAGAAAACTTTATTTATAGAAAAAAGGATGGCTCGAAATTTTTAACAACCCAATGGGAAAGAAGATTTTATTATTGTACCCAAATAGCAAATTTACCACAAGATAGACCTACACCTATGTTAACGCCACTGTGTCTACCACTAACGCATTACGATAGGCTTATTGAAACAACTGCACTAAACTTACTTTTAAATAGGGGAACTAAATCATTTCGGTATAGAATAGGCGAACAAAATACAGATTGTTGTCATTGTAATAATGCAACTCCTCAAACACCAGAACACATTATATTTGACTGTGACTTGGTAGACCATCAATTTCGGATAAATTTAAGACAAATTCTGCCATCAGCCAACATAAGCGAGATTTATTTAAACAGAGATGAAGATGTGTGCCAGGCATATGTAAATATTATTAGAGATGTTTTGCGGAAAAAATTGCTATAAATTAATTCAAATTGTATACAGAAAAACAGGTATTATAAACAGTTAGTCGTTATATTGTATATATTATAGGGTAAACTATGTATGTATTTTAAATTATTCTAAATTGGCATTATGTAAAATCTTGTTATTGTAAATTAATATTTTGTAAAAGAACCCTGCAAATAGAGGGGAAACAATGTATTTATTGTTTAATAAAAGACTTATAATAATAATAATCTCTCTCTCTCTCTCTCTCTCTCTCTCTCTCTCTCTCTCTCTCTCTCTCTCTCTCTCTCTCTCTCTCTCTCTCTCTCTCTCTCTCTCTCTCTCTCTCTCTCTCTCTATCTTTCTCTCTCTCTCTCTCTCTCTCTCTCTCTCTCTCTCTCTCTCTCTCTCTCTCTCTCTCTCTCTCTCTCTCTCTCTCTCTCTCTCTCTCTCTCTCTCTCTCTCTCTCTCTCTCTCTCTCTCTCTCTCTCTCTCTCTCTCTGTCTCTGTCTCTGTCTCTGTCTCTCTCTCTCTCTCTCTCTCTCTCTCTCTCTCTCTCTCTCTGTCTCCCTCCCCCCTCTCTCTCAAGCTTGGCTGCTCTCTGCTATGCTCTTGCACACTCATGCGCAATACGCCATATCCGAACATGATGATGATGATAAATCTTTTATTGAAGAAAATTATAAAAGAAAATGCACAGACAGTGCCTCCATCTGCAGGCAGATTTTTACAAAAGTACAATCTTATTTGTTAACGAAATAAAAATAATAAATAATACGAAACTTCATTATAGATCTAACATAAGTTTTTTAATGTCACTTCCCTATAGAGCCTCACAGCTGAAAACCAAGTATTCCTTTACCTTACAATATGACAAATCTTCATTTTACTACATATAATGCAATTTAACAGTTTAACAATTTTCTTATTTGAGCAATACGATAAAGGTTTTGAAAGCATGTAGTTTGTCAAAATAAAATCATCTTTAACTAAACAAAGAGAAGCACCAACAATTATTCTGTCACTTTTCTACGAAGAGACATTGAACATGGTGATCATCTCCAATCTTAACCTACTTTGTTTTTCATTGTCAACAACTATACCAGATAAAACAGGTGTTAGTGTTCTACCATTTATATTTACAAAAATTATTACACACAATAAATCTAATGCGGCGGCTCAAATGCAATTAAAATAAGGATCATTCTATTACGGCGGCTCAAATACAACGTAAATTAAAATAAGGCTCATTATTATTTATTAACTCTGATGTTGCGATCGCTGAGTTTTTCTTTGGTTACGCAGTCGCCTGCGATGTTTGTTAACTTCGTCGGTTAAGTATTTAACCTTGGAAAATTCCTCGACCGTGCCTGGAGTACTGTCATAAAGTTTCCTGTGTGGGATACGAGGTCCGGGTGGTAATACGGGCTGGTGGCTAATAAATGGCTGGACTTGCCCTGTTTGTCCTGATTTAGCAAGGAAAACGCAATCGCATTTACCTAAATGTACAAAATGGTAACATTAGTTGTGACATTAAAGTGCCTGTAATATGAAGATAAATAAACACATTTGTCAGTCTGCGCTTAGTCTTTTTGCGCTGTTTCAAGCAAAAGTTCTTCCTGCAAGCGAATTGTGGAAAATTTTTGCTTGCTGCAGTCAAATAGCAGCCACACTTGGCACGACAGTTTTGTGGCATCAAAACTAGGCGTGTGACACTTGGCATCAAAACTAGGCGTGTGACACTTGGCATTAAAACTAGGCGTGTGACACTTGGCATCAAAACTAGGCGTGTGACACTTGGCATTAAAACTAGGCGTGTGACACTTGGCATCAAAACTAGGCGTGTGACACTTGGCATCAAAACTAGGCGTGTGACACTTGGCATCAAAACTAGGCGTGTGACACTTGACATAAAAACTAGGCGTGTGACACTTGGCATCAAAACTAGGCGTGTGACACTTGGCATCAAAACTAGGCGTGTGACACTTGGCATTAAAACTAGGCGTGTGACACTTGGCATCAAAACTAGGCGTGTGACACTTGGCATCAAAACTAGGCGTGTGACACTTGGCATCAAAACTAGGCGTGTGACACTTGGCATCAAAACTAGGCGTGTGACACTTGGCATCAAAACTAGGCGTGTGACACTTGGCATCAAAACTAGGCGTGTGACATTTGGCATCAAAACTAGGCGTGTGACACTTGGCATCAAAACTAGGCGTGTGACACTTTGGCATCAAAACTAGGCGTGTGACACTTGGCATCAAAACTAGGCGTGTGACACTTGGCAATAAAACTAGGCGTGTGACACTTGGCATCAAAACTAGGCGTGTGGCACTTGGCATCAAAACTAGGCGTGTGACACTTGGCATTAAAACTAGGCGTGTGACATCATATAATATTTATAATTCTGCTTACGTTTTGTGAATATTGTTGGTCAATTGTGTAGCATTTTAAAGTGAAATTTTTTTATCTAAATATTAAAGTATATATTCTGTGATGTTTGTTTTACTGCAATTAGGAAGCAACTAATGTACAGCCAAGTTTCATAATGCATGCAATTCTCCCTCAATAATTTAGTTTGGCCTCCAGAAACAACTTTCTTATCCACTAATGATCAAGCCCGGCATTGCTTAACTTGGGTTGCTAAGCACACAATATGACCTTCAGGTATTCCTCTTATCCCAACGTGAATTACAAGTTTCATCGCGCAATCCGTTAGAATCAGAAAAATGTTCAGTTTTTACATTATTAATTTCAACAGCATTTTGCTTAAAGGAGAACCGGATGATTGTGTAAACATTAGTCCAGAATAAAGAATGCTCTAAAATGTTGAAAACTACAACAGCTTATTTCAAATAAAAGCTTAGGTTAAATAATAATTACCTCGGATGCTCAAATTTCGTTAAACTTTCAAAGCCACGCGCGGCTCAGTGAATCTACTAAGATTGGCAACGGCGTCTTTTTGTCACGTGCACGTGGCCGACAAATAGAAGGCGGTACCGTGATAACCGAGACCATGAACTGCTGTGTTAGTTTCATGACGGCATATGATGTAAAGTCCATTTCTCGTGACATCATGCGTTTATACAGAGCTGTAACACCTATGCAAATGTGCTTGATGCGCAAGAGAAGACGCCTGCCATTGCACAAACTGTGGTTAGTTTCTGACGTAAGCAATAGCTGTGTTCGGTTGCCGTTAATTAACTTTCTAAGTTAATTATTCAAATATAAGAAACAATTGCTAACTTTTATAGGCAAGAAAATGGATATTTTGGACAGTAAATTAAAATGAGACTGAGTCTAAACAATCGTTCGGTTTTCCTTTAAAAGACAGGTCATTTAGCACGACGGTTTTATTTTACTATTATAATTTAAACTTAGAAATTATTATAAAGAAACTTGTGAAAAGCTGTCCATAAAGCATAAAATTTGTTTATGCGACCGCGGTAAAGAAATTTACAGGCGCAGCGGTTCACTCCAAAATCCTAACGTGACTGGTGGACTTTTGGTAAGCGCAATCGTGGCTTATCGTAAGTGCGCGCCACTTAAACTAATTCAAACTTATGCAGCCTACCTAATGTTCATGCAAGAATATCACAAAATTAGCACTATAATTTTTTGTAAAAACTTTTGAGAGTGCACTGTTTCTCTTCTGTCAAACGTTATTGGTGGGAAAATTGGCGTTCAAAATGTTAGCGATCAAAAACGTGAATTGAATTGATTTTACTAATTACACTAAACCCACAGGCGCCTATCACACTTATTACTAAATACTTATAAGTGTTTTTGTAAACATTGAAATAAGACTAGTTTCCTAAAAGACTTGAACCTTTCCTTTAATAAACTAGAAATTGGCTATAGGCGTGAATGCATACAAAGGTCATCAAGTTTCAGTTTGATATTCGTAACTGTGTTAGTTCATTTTGACTTATTTGGGCGGATCAGGATTTGACAAAACCGGTGAGGGGGGCGTAAAATAATTATTATTCACAGACTTTCTGTCCCATACTTAATAAATATTGTATAAAACTGTATAAAAATATTACTAATTTACTAATTATTGTTGATTAATTACTTATTAATGACAGATTTATTGCATTTTTAAGTTCATAAACTCTAAACATAAATGCATGCTACTTACCAGGTAGACCTGGCAATCCACGTGGACCACGTAAACCAATACCAGGGCGACCAGGAGGTCCAGGAGGGGATGACGGACCAGGAAGTCCACGAAGACCCTGTGGACCACTTGGACCCAAAGGGCCAGAAGGTCCAGAAGGCCCAGCAGGACCAGATGGGCCAGATGGACCAGTAGGGCCAGCCAAACCAGAAGGGCCACTGGGCCCAGGAAGACCAGATGGGCCAGGCTGACCAGACGGTCCTATGGGACCTGAAGGACCACTTGGGCCACTAGGGCCCAATGGACCAGATGGACCAGAAGGACCTGATGGACCAGGAGACCCAGAGGGACCAGACGGTCCAGATGGACCAGGCATACCAGAAGGACCAGAAGGTCCACTGGGACCAGAGGAGCCACTAGGGCCAATTGGCCCCGATGGGCCAGAAGGCCCTGTTGGGCCAGATGGCCCTGGTGGGCCAGATGGACCAGATGGGCCAGTTGCACCTCTTGGCCCAGATGGCCCCGATGGGCCAGATGGACCTGGTGCACCAGATGGCCCTGATGGGCCAGAAGGCCCTGGTGGACCAGATGGTCCCAGTGGGCCAGATGGACCAGATGGTCCAGTTGCACCTCTTGGACCAGATGGCCCCGATGGGCCAGATGGACCTGGTGCACCAGATGGTCCCGATGGGCCAGAAGGCCCTGATGGTCCGGATGGTCCCGGTGGGCCAGATGGACCGGAAGGTCCAGTTGCCCCTCTTGGGCCAGATGGCCCTGATGGGCCAGATGGACCTGGTGCACCAGATGGTCCTGATGGGCCAGAAGGCCCAGTTGGGCCAGATGGTCCTGGTGGGCCAGATGGACCGGAAGGGCCAGTTGCACCTCTTGGCCCAGATGGCCCCGATGGGCCAGATGGACCTGGTGCACCAGATGGCCCTGATGGGCCAGAAGGCCCTGTTGGGCCAGATGGCCCTGGTGGGCCAGATGGACCAGAAGGTCCAGTTGCACCTCTTGGGCCAGATGGCCCTGATGGGCCAGACGGACCTGGTGCACCAGATGGCCCCGATGGGCCAGAAGGCCCTGATGGTCCGGATGGTCCTGGTGGTCCAGATGGACCAGAAGGTCCAGTTGCCCCTCTTGGGCCAGATGGCCCTGATGGGCCAGATGGACCTGGTGCACCAGATGGTCCTGATGGGCCAGAAGGCCCTGATGGGCCAGATGGTCCTGGTGGGCCAGATGGACCAGAAGGACCAGTTGCCCCACTTGGGCCAGATGGCCCTGATGGGCCAGATGGACCTGGTGCACCAGATGGTCCTGATGGGCCAGAAGGCCCTGATGGTCCAGATGGTCCCGGTGGGCCAGATGGACCAGAAGGACCAGGGGGACCACTTGGGCCAGATGGACCTGTTGCACCAGATGGCCCTGGTGGGCCAGACGGCCCTGTTGGGCCAGATGGACCGGTAGGCCCAGTTGCACCAGCTGGGCCCGAAGGACCAGAAGGACCAGGTGGCCCTGATGGACCTGGTTCACCAGAAGGACCAGGAGGGCCAGATGGCCCTGTTGGACCAGGTGGACCGGAAGGGCCAGTTGCACCAGCTGGGCCCGAAGGACCAGAAGGACCAGGTGGTCCTGTTGCACCAGATGGGCCTGATGGGCCAGATGGCCCTGTTGGACCAGGTGGACCGGAAGGACCAGTTGCACCTGCTGGGCCCGAAGGACCAGAAGGACCAGGAGGCCCTGATGGACCTGGTTCACCAGAAGGACCTGGTGGGCCTGAAGGACCAGGATCGCCGGGAGGGCCAGAAGGACCAGGAGGACCAGAAGGACCAGGAGGACCAGGAGGACCAGACGGACCTGTTGCACCAGATGGCCCTGGTGGGCCAGAAGGACCTGGTGGGCCTGAAGGACCAGGATCGCCGGGAAGGCCGGGAGGGCCGGAAGGGCCGGCAGGGCCAGGAGGCCCTGATGGACCTGCTGCACCAGAAGGACCTGATGGGCCTGAAGGACCAGGATCGCCGGAAGGGCCGGGAGGGCCAGAAGGGCCGGGAGGGCCAGAAGGACCAGGAGGACCAGACGGACAATCACACTCTGCAAAATAAAATTGCACGTAAAGTAATTATTATAAAAGTTTTCTTTGCTTTATCTATAAAAACTCTTGAGCAAAACTGAGAAAAGAAATAATTCATCAATAAAATAATTAAACATTAGCAATTAATACTTACAATAAGTTAGTTACCATTAAAATCATCATCATCATTATCATGATCATCATCGTTGTCATCGTCGTCGTCGTCGTCGTCGTCATCATCATCATCTTCATCGTCACCATCATGATCGTCGACTGCAGTGGTGGCAGCAGCATCATCAATGATGATGATGATGATGATGATGATGAACATGAGAGTGTCTTGATTACATTAATCCATTAAATTGATTACCGTCATCACCCTGCGTTGTGAGGAGACAAGACATCAAAACCAATGCCAGCAAATACAGGTAGCCGTGATTTCCAAAATTGAACGTCAACATCTTGAAAGAAAGATTACGGAGAAAAATTCATTTTACAGTAGCACGTGTATACAAAATATATCCACAATTCTAATTAAACAGTCGGGAAAACACCTATGCCTGATTAGTAATTCGATGGGTGATTACCATGAAGTGTTTGTTTGCTGTTTCAACTAAAACATACATACTGCCTCTGGTCTGAAAGTGTGTTTTATATGGCCTCCAAAACCTGTAAGGCTAGGACATCACTGCAATTCAGAACCTCATCTTAGAAGATCATCTTTATCAACGAACTAGATTTTTTGGTTTCTGCCAAAATGATTTATGTTAAAGGAAGACCGGACGATTGTTTAGACTCAATCTCATTTTAATTTACAGTCCAAAATATACATTTTCTTGCCTATAACAGTTAACAATTGTTCCTTATATTTGAATAATTTGAAAGTTAATTAACGTCAACCGAACATGGCTATTGTTTACGTCAGAAACTAACCACAGTCTGTGCAATGGCAGGCGTCTTTCCTTGCGCATCAAGCACATTTGCATAAGGGCTACAGTACTGTTTAAAAGCATGATGTCACGAAAAATGGACTTTACATCATATGACGTCAAAAAATAACACTGCAGTTCATGATCATGGTTATCACGGCCACGTGCATGTGACAAAAAGGCGCTGCTGCCCATCTTAGTAAATTCACTGAACCGCGCCTACCTTTGAAAGTTTAACGAAATTTGAGTATCCGAGGTAATTATTATTTAATCTAAGCTTTGATTTTAAAAAAAGCTATTGTAGTTTTCAATATTTTAGAGCATTTTTATTCTGAACTCGTGTTTACACAATCATCCGGTTTTCCTTTGAGTAGGTCCATTAAGCAGGCTTACAACTGAATGAAAAGTACAATCTGCAATAACAAAGCTAGACTAGACCAGCAACACGTGCCACATACAAGATAAGATGAGATCATATTATTCTCTCCTGCAAGTTTAGCAGTTCATAGAAACATCTAGATATTTTTCAAATTTAACAGAGAGAAAATGAAAGATATTTTGTGGTATCAATGCAGAAGTAAATATAATTAGTGTGAAGAAAGAGTGTCGTGTGGTATCATATGCAGAAAGATATATAATTAGTATGAAGAAAGAGAGGCAAAATACCATACGGCTAACTAAGTCAACCACCCTTATTTTAGCGATTCTGTAGTTTTTAGAATAAGCTGTTGACGTTGCAAAATTCGTTTGCTAAAATTCACAAAGTTGCTGAAAACTAGAATTAATAACGAAAGTACCACAATGAGAAAATTGAATATATTGTATATGTAAATATTGCGTGTGGCATTTCTAAATTAATATGTTATAACACTGAAGTACATTTATATGTTTTAAAGTGTAATAAATAAATTTTAAACCTAAAAAAAATAATAAATGCAAAAGCAAAATAATTGAAGTAATATATAATTATAGGTAAATAAAGCAGCATGTTAATTATAGGTAAATAAAGCAGCATGCTAATTATAGGTAAATAAAGCAGCATGCTAATTATAGGTAAATAAAGCAGCATGCTAATTATAGGTAAATAAAGCAGCATGTTAATTATAGGTAAATAAAGCAGCATGTTAATTATAGGTAAATAAAGTAGCATGCTAATTATAGGTAAATAAAGTAGCATGCTAATTATAGGTAAATAAAGCAGCATGTTAATTATAGGTAAATAAAGCAGCATGTTACTTATAGGTAAATAAAGCAGCATGCTAATTATAGGTAAATAAAGCAGCATGCTAATTACAGGTAAATAAAGCAGCATGTTAATTATAGGTAAATAAAGCAGCATGCTAATTTCGGATATCAATACATGCGTGGTGCTTCGAAATGAATTTAATTGTTTTTAATTGCGTTAACAATGAAACAACTTACAAAAATGACTGAATTGAATAAACAAAACATGCATAAAAACAGAGATAACGATAAGCGTTACTCCACGACTTACAAACCCAAAAACACATGGATTAATATTGAAAGGAAACAGAACAAATTACATTACAAAATACTCAATCAAAAAATGTTGAATGGATTAAGCATGTACATCTAACAGCATTCTAGCTGAATAGTACTACAAAAACTTACTGTTGTACTTTACTTTTTCGATGAATGTATGGCTTCTAAAACCTCACCACTACCGATAACACTCATCAAACTTGAATTCGCTAGAATCAGAAGACCATCCATTGATTAATAGCCAATCATCAGACATCAAAGAAATAGGTAAATGGGCAAAAGTATGGATTTATATTGCATTTGGCTAATTGCAAGTTTTTATATTAGACCAGTGCATTGGTCATAGCTGTCAGTACTGGATGAAATTAGCTATGCCAATAGGCAAACTTGGCTAAGGCGCCAAATTCTAAAAAAAGTTTGGCATAAATAATAATCTTAGTGCACGTGTAACTGCTTAAGTACACAAACGCCACATTGTACGCCTCGCTAACACGGAATTGCCTTCCCGCAACAAAACACATTACGTCATTTCAGGCAGGCGCTACTTACGCCTTACTTTGCTTTTGCATTACTGTAGTATTACTGTGGTATTTGAACGTTTTTGTAATACTTAGGTAGTGTAGTATCTGTAATGTTTTATATTTATGGTGTTTATTTGAAGCGATATACATGTATGTGGACATACGACATATGGCCTATTACTTTACATATAAACACAAATTATTGTATTGTTCGAATGTTTAATTGTACCATGAGATGTTTTTGTGTCTATTTGAAGATACATGTATTAATTACGTCTGTGATATGTATTATTTTATATGAGATTATATTTGTAAAAGAGTGTTTTAGTTTTTTCAGATAGGAGTATTCTACTGTAGATAATATCTTTTTACTTTATTTTACTTTACATAGTTTTAATTTTTTGCACCACATGCATTTGCCTATTAGCTGTGTAGCCCAGCAAACCCTGAATGATATGTCGCATTGTATAATGTATACTATCATTGTTTTATGGCAAATAAAGATATTTATATATATTATATATACATTTATATTTGTGCATTGTTTATGTAGTTTACGTAAAGCAACAGAGCAAAGTAACCATTAATAGCAGCAAATCTTTCCGTTCATAAAAATGGTTCTTGCAATAGCAATTATAAGTTTATAAGAGATGAACTTATAAGAAATCTAAGCCCTCGGGCGGTTAATACTGACTGGAAACGAATTTAAAAAAGGGTGGCTGACACTAGACAGCAAAAAGATTCAACAAAAAGCTTTTCAAACAGACCGGAGTTATGATTGTCAAGCTATAATGTTGAAGTTATAGCATCAGTGTACTTCAAAAAGTAGTTTGGGTTTTAAAAATTTTCAGATGCAAAGGCTGAGAGAAAAACTAACCAAGACTATGAACTGTACATTAAGAACGTGCAGCTGAAATTCAAATTGGAGAATTTTTGATTACTCCTAGAGACAGTGCGATACGGTTGGCAGTGCGATACGGTACGAAAAAATACCGTACTTCGTACCTTTACAAAATACCGTACCGTAATTCCGTGTCATACCTGCAAAATTGAATCGTACTGTACTAGTACGATAAAAATTAATTGCGTACCGTAAGTCCGTACCAAATTCTGTACCAAGTTCATGTTGGATCCATTATGAGAGTCATAAAAATTAATTGTAAACTCGATTAACATATCAATTCCATTCTATTTATGCACCATTTCATACCGTTCAGTTTGAAATTCCATACCATTTACTTTAGGCAACAAAAGTTACATAACTATGCACGAGATATAAATTTACTTTAAGCTTAATTAATAATTATTTGGCAGACACGACCACTGTGTAGTTGTCTTAAATTACTTGCTCACTAGTGACAAACTTCTAGTGTTAATTCACATTTAATGTCTGGCCTAAAACACCTGTAACTATAACCATAATCATAATACAACGCTAGTTAATACTAGAAGTTATATGTTGCTTTTATAGAAAAATGTAGAACGCTCTTCAAGTTAGGAAACAATCTAGCATAAACCTGCCTTAAGTTTGATAACTTTACCTGCAAATAAATTGTTTAGATGCATAAAAATACCTAGTTATTAAATGCTGTGGCCACGCAGGTTAATAATGCCGGTGCGTCTCGAATTTCTTTTGCCCGCAAAGCAAACATTCAACTCAGGTGATATGCAGTTAATAAATCGTCGCTGTTTTGCATAGATCGGCAAAGTTCTAAACGTTCCTCGTTAAAGACATACATTTTGAAATGTTTTTGTTTCAACAGAATCTGCGGTACTTAAGATGTTCAGTATATTTCTATACAAAGCGTTAACAGTCAGAAATAGCAGTTAAAATATCGTTGTTACATGAATAGATGTGAAACATGGGATACAATACCTGACGTTATTTACGGGAAATGACAACCTGGGACTTCTAAACAACTGTCGGCTTCTGCACCAAAAACGAACCAATGTAGCAGCATAAGCTGTTTTGTTTTCGTGTGCTCTGAGTTAATTAGGGAGAACAATAAGTCGCACTCATGAGTATAACAAGTCGTCACGCTAAGTTGTTACAAGAAGCTGAGTAAGAATAGTACAAAAAAGTACAGGAAAGGTACGAAAAAATACCATAATTTCTTACCGTACCGTGCTGTACTGTTGGAAAAATATCGTACCGTAGTTTGGAAACAAACTATACTTTTAAGAAATTTTATTTCGTACCGTACCGTACAGCCAGCCTTGCTAGATATCTTGCTAGGACAATGGAATCATAAATTCAATTTCAAGTCAGAATCTTAATTTACAATATATGTATAAGCCGTACGGGCACCATTATAATTGTAGTATATACAAAAAAATCAATTTTGTGGGTTTTTTTGGCCAGTGGGTGGGCATCATGGAAAAAAGGATTGCGGAGAGTGGGGTGTGCTAAAAGTAACTTTACCCTAGGGGCTAGGGTGTGAAATATCTATAGTTATCTGACCAATATATAATAATTAATCTGTTCAAATCGGTAAGAATAATAATATGGCTACATTTAAGTGACACTGTTAATTTACTATTGCATGAATACTACGCAGTAAAATACCCCAATTGCTTCTATTTTCGCATCTCAGGCTTATGATATTTTAAATAAAATGGATAAGAGTAAACGAATTTTAACAGACATTTTAATAATGTCACGAGAAATTTCAACTGAGTAGGATATAACATAAACGAGAAATGCACTACTAGTGCTACAATACTTCGCCCATAATGAACAGCAAAATAGCCAATAAAAATCATTAATAATTCCTTCTTCCATCAACAAAGGTGCTTTTCCTCTTCTGCTGTCCCGCTCCTTTTCTCTTTTTTTTAAAGAAAAAGGGCCTGTCTCTAATTTTCAATGTTACTTACACGTCGCTTGCAGCAAGAGTTGCAAAGTCTGCTTCATAACTTTTTAAGATACTCTTAATTTTAAAATGCTTTGTTCTAATTGTGACCATTTACGAATTTTGTGTTTTTTTTCCGTTTGCAAGTTTAGTTTAAAGTCTAATGTTTATTTATTTTAATAGGGTAAAATCCACATAAACTGGCGCTCTAGCGCTGCACAGAGAAAAATGCGTAAAACTAATACTAAAATAGCGATTTTAAACAGCTAAATAACACAAACTTCACGTCGAAAATTTAAAATGTATTAAATAAAATATTACAAAACTTATTCCTTCGTAAAATAGTTAATCAGTCCGTTAGAAAAAACAGTTCACTCCATATTAAAATGCCTTACGATACGTGAGCAACAAAGTAAAAATTTCCATATTTCAGTTGCAATTATATCAATAAAATTCAATTTGGTTATAGACAGACAAATTGTAATCAGCAACATGTTTGCATGAATAAATGTATATTTAAAAATGTCTGAATGTTTCAAAATTTTCACGAAACCGCCGCACTATTATAGCGGGGAAAATTCTACAAAGCTTTTAAGATGTACGGCTGTGTGCACCTATTGCGGTGTAGGGCTATTTTAATGCGGCGTAAAAAAACAATATTATCACCACCATACTTACGCTTGCAAGCTTCGGCAGAACTTTGCACAAGACTTGGTGTTGCGTTTTGTTCACTAAAAATAGTAATGACAATGACACTACATTGCGCGCGACATCTGACTTTTTATTAACCTGGTATTTATTATTCTTCGCTGGTGGCACGATCTTTACGAACTTTCTAGAAACTAGTCTCCGATAAAAGGTTATTGAAATTTCCGAATTTCACTTTTACGTGTCACGTGACTTACGTTAGTTATGTCGCAGAAAGAGTGTCTATCATTCAATTGGTCAATTTTGCGAGAGAAGTACTGTTCTCAAATAGTAACATTGCAATCTTTTTAAGAGGTATAACCTAGTCTAAGGCATAAGATAAACGATTAATCTTGAGACCTCCAAAATAGGTAATGCAAATTGGTAAATATTTGGCAAATAGATGTAACTACTCCATAACTGAATTTCTTGCCGGTTTCGAACAAAACTGTTCATTGTCAAGGCATTTAAAACAACGAAATTTACCAGAATTTAGAAACAACATCGAAATGCAATTCAGTTGTTAGATAGCCCAAAGATATAACATTATATAGATAATATACATTATGCAGCATAGGTTCATACCAATCAAGATATGTAATCTGCAAGGTAAATTGTTAAATTATCTATCTATGTAATCTATGAGTACGGAAAGAAGTATACAAAATGTATATATAATATGTAAATATACAAAACACCAATAATACTTGAAAAGCGTTTCTGCTAGTTAAATAATAGATTAAAATCATAATTAACGGCGGGCGAGCCCAACTATTGATCACAAACGAACATAATTTTCAACAGCAAAAATATTCCACGAGCATGTTGCACGTGTTTGCGAAATAAGAAATGCAAGTATAGTATTACTGTAAGAGATTCAGTGTGTTTTAATAAAACTCGGGAAGTTTTAAGATAAAAATTCAAATTCTAAATTTTCCACTGTGCTCACGCATGAGCTGTCGAACGTGTGCAGTGCGTCAGAAACGAACACATCTGAACTGAAAGGTACAACACCTGCATTTCTGTGCAACGCGTTTTCGAAACGCAGGCGCTAGTGCCCGTCTAACTAGAGAACGGCTAAATACATGTAACAGCGAAGAACTAGTGGCGCGAACATGAAATTGAATTTGTGCGGTAATAATACTTTCACGTAAGGCACTCGAGAAAAAATAGTATGTTTCCTTTCAATATTTTAAAGGGTAGATCGTATTTTACATGAGACAAAATAACTCCATGATTTACACCAATATCAGTAGCACTGAGGACTGAGGAGTTATTTTAATAACAAGCTAAATGCTAGCTAATAAGTGATGTACACCTGCTAATAACTACCGCCTGCCTTCAACTACCTACTAACAAATTCAGAGGTGTCACTCACCTCTGAATTTACTTGTTCTCCGAAGTGGCATACCCTCAAGGTAGGCAAAATATATTTAATAAACACTATAATACTTTTCAAATATTTCAAAGCCAGTGACATTTTTAACCTTGAGGATAAACGTGTAAGATATTTATAACTTTCTTCTGTTCTTATCTTCCTGTTTAAACTCGTTGTAGCCTTTAACTTGAACTTTTCCCTAAAGGTTGTTCGCTGTATTATCGCACCACAGTTAAATTTACTGATTCTGATCATTCCTTCAGATTGTCAGGTGCCCAGGGGCTCATGAATTTAGGGGGCCCACAAGCCAAACGAAGGGAAAAACGAGGGCGTACCTTGAGTAAGGCAAACAAAATAAAATGTTTATTTTACACTAATTAAACTCAAATGACATCACACACTAATAACAAAAAACACAAACAACTGCAAATATGTGTACATTGTACAGTACACTAATTAAACTCAAATGACATCACACACTAATAACAAAAAACACAAACAACTGCAAATATGTGTACATTGTACAGTACACTAATTAAACTCAAATGACATCACACACTAATAACAAAAACACAAACAACTGCAAATATGTGTACATTGTACAGTACACTAATTAAACTCAAATGACATCACACACAAATAACAAAAAACACAAACAACTGCAAATATGTGTACATTGTACAGTACACTAATAAAACTCAAATGACATCACACACTAATAACAAAAAACACAAACAACTGCAAATCACACAATGTACAACGACGCACACACGAAAAATATTACCACCAAAGAAAAAGGGTCGTCAGGTGAGTCACCGGGAAAGAGTCAGATTTCGGTCCCTACTCACTATCTTCAAACTCTCACGCTGGGGACCCAGTCACATTGACTGACCGACATTAGATGTTAAAGTGATAACTACAGATAGAACGCATAATACCATAATACACATAATACGCGACTTTAAGTAATTTCAAATATTCATAAGTATACTTAGTTAAAAATTCTATAGTTCTGTATCGCTGACTTGCTAGTGTCCAGAAAGTAAGTTTGTGGAATTTTCATTTCTATCCAGCAATATACTATTTGAATGAAATTTCAGGCAAACACTAACATTTACCGGACGAAGTACATTTCACTTGTAAATTATAACAATTATGTGCAAACATAGCGAAATTTTATTGAATCGATTGATAGGTATGAGTTATTAATTTCTGTTCTGCATGTCAGTGTGCAAATCTAGCAGCTCTCTATCGGGCACCCCTTCTGCGTTTGTAGCACTGCCACTACTGTCAGGTTCTAATGCTGCCACGACTGTCGGGTTCTAGCGCTGCCACGACTGTCGGGTTCTAACGCTGCCACGACTGTCAGGTTCTAGCGCTGCCACGACTGTCAGGTTCTAACGCTGCCACGACTGTCGGGTTCTAGCGCTGCCACGACTGTCAGGTTGTAGCGCTGCCACGACTGTCAGGTTCTAACGCTGCCACGACTGTCAGGTTCTAACGCTGCCACGACTGTCGGGTTCTAGCGCTGCCACGACTGTCGGGTTCTAGCGCTGCCACGACTGTCAGGTTGTAGCGCTGCCACGACTGTCAGGTTCTAACGCTGCCACGACTGTCGGGTTCTAGCGCTGCCACGACTGTCGGGTTCTAACGCTGCCACGACTGTCAGGTTCTAGCGCTGCCACGACTGTCAGGTTCTAGCGCTGCCACGACTGTCAGGTTCTAACGCTGCCACAACTGTCGGGTTCTAGCGCTGCCACGACTGTCGGGTTCTAGCGCTGCCACGACTGTCGGGTTCTAGCGCTGCCAAGACTGTCAGGTTCTAACACTGCCACGACTGTCGGGTTCTAGCGCTGCCACGACTGTCGGGTTCTAGCGCTGCCACGACTGTCAGGTTCTAACACTGCCACGACTTTCGGGTTCTAGCGCTGCCACGACTGTCGGGTTCTAGCGCTGCCACGACTGTCAGGTTGTAGCGCTGCCACGACTGTCGGGTTCTAGCGCTGCCACGACTGTCAGGTTCTAACACTGCCACGACTGTCGGGTTCTAGCGCTGCCACGACTGTCGGGTTCTAGCGCTGCCACGACTGTCAGGTTGTAGCGCTGCCACGACTGTCGGGTTCTAACGCTGCCACGACTGTCAGGTTTTAGCGCTGCCACGACTGTCGGGTTCTAGCGCTGCCACGACTGTCGGGTTCTAGCGCTGCCACGACTGTCGGGTTCTAGCGCTGCCACGACTGTCAGGTTGTAGCGCTGCCACGACTGTCAGGTTCTAACGCTGCCACGACTGTCAGGTTCTAGCGCTGCCACGACTGTCGGGTTCTAGCGCTGCCACGACTGTCGGGTTCTAGCGCTGCCACGACTGTCGGGTTCTAGCGCTGCCACGACTGTCAGGTTCTAGCGCTGCCACGACTGTCAGGTTCTAGCGCTGCCACGACTGTCAGGTTCTAGCGGAAAAAGAATGAAATTATTGCTGTTCCTTTGCCTTTGAATTACTGGAAATAAAATCGTTATATTTGTACAAAAGCTATCTTACTAGAGCCAGTCTCAGGCTCAAATATGTAGTAAGGATTTTATCTGAAATGTTTTTGTGAGTTACAATAGTAATATAAAGGCAATCATAATTATCATTGCAAAATGTTCAAAAATTTCAGAACAAAATTCATAACTTCTAACATAGTTTTCATGAAATTTACCTATATGCAATTTACATTTATTACTGTACATGTTTTAAGCCAGAATTAAAGGGAATATAGTTTTTCCCACAAATAAATGCACTGTAGGAAAGGGGCATAGTTTGTCCCCGCTAGGAATGTTATAAGATTTCCCAAAATGATATACTGAAATTTGTTATTGTTGTGAAGTGTACTAATGTCGTACAAAATATCGTGTACTAATGACGTGTAGTGTATATTAGTCTTGTGTACTAGTCAGCTTTGTTTAATTTTAAATTAATGCCGTGTCCGTCTGTGTAATATTATCAGTCAGCCTTTTATTTACGTAACTTTATATCTGTGATATGTCTTACTATATTCAAATTTTATTTACGTGCAGAACAACTCCCTGCAAACAGAGAGACACCTGTTTGTTTATATTTGTTTTTTAAATAAAGAATTATAATAATAATAATAACGATGATGACGACGATGACGATGACGACGACGACGACGACGACGACGATGATGATAACATGTTAAACATCAGTTCTAAGTTAATTAGCAATTTACTATATATCGTTTATATATTTCGATATATATATTTATTTTCGGATATATATAATCTTTTTATATATTTAGTGATTATAACGAATTATACATACATATTTTCTTTTATATATCCGCGATTTTCGATATACCTTATCGAAAATCGTATATATATTATATTATATATACACACATATATATATATGTGTGTGTGTATATAATATGTATATTTCTATATATATATAGGAATATATAAGAGAGAGAGAGAGAGAGAGAGAGAGAGAGAGAGAGAGAGAGAGAGAGAGAGAGAGAGAGAGAGAGAGAGAGAGAGAGAGAGAGAGAGAGAGAGAGAGAGAGAGAGAGAGAGAGAGGGAGAGAGAGAGAGAGAGAGAGAGAGAGAGAGAGAGAGAGGAATATGTATATGTATATACTTTTTGTGCACTTTTTGTATATACACACATATATATATATATACATGCGTGTGTGTGTACTTGTAATTATGTTAAAACTTTGCCTGCAACTAGAAGCCCATTTATGCGAAATACTTATTTTATATTAAAATAAAAAACATTAATCATCATCATTAGTATGCGAGGTAACATTGATTGGAAGTTTGCTTTTCTAATTTCAAAGCATTTATATGCATGGCTTCCTTTTCAATACTTCACATTGAAACACCAATACCAATTACCATTACCAATATTAAACTTCGTGCTGCAAATACATGCAATGTAATAACCATATTATTTATTAAATGGATATTCCTGTCCATGTGTCCTTCTTTGGTTACGCAGTCGTCTGCGATGCTTGTGAACTTCATCGTTTAAATACTTAATATTGGAAAGTTCTTCGACTCTGCCTGGAGTACTGCGACCAATCATGTTGATTGAGAAATGAGAACTAGGCCTCTGTTCTTGTGGCCAAGGCTGCTGATGCTGCCGATGCTGCTGATCCTGCTGATGCTGCTGATGCTGCTGATGCTGCTGATCCTGCCGATGCTGCTGATGCTGCTGATGCGGCTGATGGACGGTTTCGTCCGGTAATAGAGGCCTCGGTTCTTGTGGCCAAGGCTGCTGATGCTGCTGATGCTGCTGATCCTGCCGATGCTGCTGATGCTGCTGATGCTGCTGATGCGGCTGATACGGCTGATGCGGCTGATGCCGTTGATGCTGCTGATGCTGCTGATGCGGCTGATAGATGGTTTCGTCCGGTAATGGGCAATAACATTTACCTAAAAACACAAAATCAGTAATTTGCTAAAATGGTTTACTTAAAAAGTCCAGCCTGCCCTGTGAGACAAAGGAAAAAATAAGCGGGCTCTTCGGTTTACGGTTTAGTTGCCTAACATCTTTCTACATTTCAGTACTTTTTTCACAGTCTGCAAGTGACTGTAGAATTTTTGCTGGGTGGGTGAGGTGAAGTAGCAACGCACGTTGGCATGATGGGGTAGTTTTGAAAATTAGACTCCCCGGAAAACAATTAATCAAAACTTTTCTTTCTGGTGTTTCCCTTTGGCTCCATTTTTACGATGCAATGAGTTAGCATACGCAGGTTCATCAAATTTGATGCCTTTGCACCTTTGAAAATGGCTTCTAGACCATTTTACGCCTCGGGAGATTTTAGAAAATATAAATATCACTCCGGATATCCAACCAATTCTAACCAACTCTCGAGTTTGCCTACACTGCAAATCTAGTCTATAATAGCAGGGGACTTAGTCTCGACTTTAAAGTTTATCATTTCCTTTTACTGAATTTTGAGCTAAAATCTTGTCATATTATTTGACTTTGTTATCCAACATCTAAGTGTTCGCCAAATTTTGTTAGTTTTCTACTTTGAAACCTACTGCGGTTTCTCTGGATAGATTTTTCCATGTTGCTCTGTAGTTGTAGGTTATCAGTTGACGGTGGAATGTCTTGACATGTCAAAACATCTTGAAAAGCACATGTTGTTCAACAAATTCGTTCCCCGTCAAAAATAATTTTTGTATAAAATTGGTTAAAAGTTGAACTCACAGCTTTCTGTTCGTCGCTGACTATCAAAAATAGCTTGAAATAAAAATTTTAACAGTTTGGAAAATAAGAATTCACTGAATTTTTACTTATAAGAGATTCTTATAATTTTTCTGATAAGAAACATAAATACATTGATTTGCTGCCATGTGAACTATGGCTACTATGTGACTTAATATTACTGATACTACTATGTTTGTTAATATAACATTTATTACACTATTATTGCTGTAACACAATGTCGTCTTCTTTAATTATGTTCATAAACACTAAACATGAACGCATACTACTTACCAGGTGGGCCTGGTAATCCACGTGGACCACGTAAACCAGGGCGACCGTTAGAACCAGGATCTCCACTAGAGCCTGAAGGACCACCCGGACCTGATGGTCCTGGAGAACCAATACCTGAAGGCCCGGAAGGACCAGGAGGACCACTTGGACCAGATGGTCCTACTGGACCAGGTGGACCCGATTGGCCAGATGGCCCAGATGGACCAGTTGCACCAACTTGGCCTGAGGGGCCAGATGGACCTGAAGGTCCCGATGGACCTGTTGCACCAGATGGCCCTGATGGACCAGACGGCCCTGTTAGACCAGATGGACCGGAAGAGCCAGTTGCACCAACTGGGCCTGAAGGACCAGAAGGACCAGTAGGCCCTGATGGACCTGTTGCACCAGAAGGACCTGATGGGCCTGAAGGACCAGGATCGCCGGGAAGGCCAGAAGGACCGGAAGGACCAGAAGGACCAGGCGGACCACTAGGACCAGACGGACAAGGATGACAGTCTTCCTCCTCTGCAAAATAAAACAATTGCTTGTAAAGTAGTTATTGCACTAATCATTGTAATATAACAGCTTTTCTCGCGATATCTATAATAATTCTTGAACGAAACAGAAAAGAGTTTAATTTAGCCTCAAATAATTTTTGATTATGGCCTTCTCTGTAGCATCTAATAAGTTCTTGCACAAAAATTATGACTAAGAAAATGTGTAAAATGTGTTTAAGTTGCCAAAACTTCCTGCATTCCTTTTTGTGCAGGCACTGTTGACTAGGTTTCGTTAAACAATAAAATCTAGCTTTATGGATTAAAAACTGCGCTACCCGTCGCTCTAACAAACACACATAGTCAGTTATCAATAAAACCTTCATCATTATGATCATCATAGTTATCATCATCATCGTCGTCGTCGTCGTCGTCGTCGTCGTCGTCGTCGTCAGCATCATTGTCATCGTCGTCATCAACACCACCATCACAATTCGACATCATCATCATCCGACATCACCGTCGTCATTATCATCATCGTTGCTTAATTTGCCTTTATATTGGACTGCTGTCCGCTTTTAACGGAGTCAGGACGGATGGCACCGCGGCCCACACCGTGCGGCATGTCTCAATTTAGTCGTTCAACGCCTTAGCCAAAACAGAGCCCGAATAATAGAGTCGAAATGACAATTTATTACTAAATATTACACCCCCAATAAGGAACAAACAGCTTACCTAGAAGAACGGAGTTTGCGGCAAAGCCTGTGAAATGTGAACAGAGCTGCAATGAAAGACACGACCACTGACATGGGTCTACAGCAGACCTTCCCTTTTTATAAGCTCAGGTCTGCACGTGACTAGTGGCTTTTACTAACACAAGGTCAGAATACGAGTCTGTGCTAGATAAAGTCACGTTCACACGCACACCTGAGAAGTCTACTGTATTCCCCTGCCAGCATTACATTTCATTTCACCACAGCCCTGTAGTACAATACGTTCTGTTTGTAAATTAGATTAGTTCCTTTTTACGACATTCTTTCTCCCTTGCTTGCAATTTTGCTTCTCCAAAATTATGTTTTAACGGGTTAAAGTTTCCTCGCTTTTCTATTTGATACTTATGAGTTCTTCATAAGTATCTGCTTTTCTTTTTATTGAGCTTCGTAATTAACTTTTTGTATTTTTTACATATTTGCTTTACGTGTATTAAACCCAATGTTTGTATGGCTTTGCGTGTCTTTCTTAATTTTGTCTTCATGTGTTCATACTATCAAGTGAAAGGCAAAGCTTTCAGGGCATTTCGTGAAAAACATTAGAAAGATTTGGTAAAAAAGTGTGAGAAGCGTCTCGTGTAATTCGTGAAATCACTTTAAAGTCGCGATCATTTCACGCTTAGGTGCTCACATTTTAAACACTCATTTTTCCACCAATGACGTCACCCATCGAATGACGAAAAGCAGCGTATAGTTAATTCCTGTCAAACGTATATCCTATCAACCATTACCTTACCTCATCTTACCTTACCTTTCCGAATAAATAGTTTATCTTTTTTATCTTATCTTACCTTACCTCACCTAACCTTATCGTTAGCAGCAGCAAATAGGCAACCCCGTATTTCATTTCTTGGTCTTTTGGAGGAAGACGTGTAACTTTAATACAGAGATGTGCTTTTTTTACAGAGTGCTGAAGAAGCCAAAGCGTTGCCATGTTTTAAGCTTAAGGGAACGAGCTTACAAAAATTTGTTTTACATTTTTGTACCTATGTAGTATATGAGACGTATTGCGCTGTTGTTTGTCGTGTATTAGAAGCGTTAGAACTTACGTATTCACTATGTCATTTTACACCCATTTCACTAGCATAGCGGTTATCATCAAGCGGAACGGAATGCTTTTACTATCACTTGCTGACTTATTGAAGGAAAAGACATGAATTGCGTGATATATGCGCCCTTTCATTTTGTTTTATTAAATAGTAAGCATATTTTCCACAATTCATTTCGTTTTATTAAATAGTAAACATATTTTCCACAATTACAGTCTAATTGGATATCTGTATCACTGAATGAGTGTATACTGTTAGCTAATTTAATCAACCAACACAGAATAGCTAAATTATATTGGGAGAGTTTGCACTTTGCTAACTACAGCTAGGTGATTATAGCGTTGAATATGACATTCTGAGAATTGTTTCAAAAGTTTGTCTAGGTTTCATGCTATAATAATTATGTTTGAAAGTTAAACAGCTGCAAACATACTTATTATAGTTGCAAACATAATTGTTATAGCATGAAAGCTAGACAAATTTGTGAAACAATTCCAAAAGTGTCGAATTTAATACTAAAATAGCATTAGTTTGCTGGATATGATTAAAGGCTCCATCTGTGAGACATTCAAAGTACTGTAAGACTGTTTTAGTGAAAAAGAACTTGATTCAGACCAAACACTGATATTCACTATCCATATCAGTTGCGAATTAATTCAATATATTTATCTGTACAGCAAGAACGAAACCACACATTTTTTAGTATTCTTGGAATAAAGAATGTGAGTTACTGAATAGCACCCAACAAACTTATTAGCAATTTCGATTTTACTGAACATTTCGACGGTAAGCCAGTAAATGAAAATAGTTACAACATTCTCAAACTAAATCACCACATAACAAATCTCAATTCATAACCTGTATATTACAGCTTAAACTATAGTTAAAACAGCACAACTTTTATTAAAAACTTTAATTTACAATTGTTAATGAATTACGCTGTAGTTAGATCATCATAAATGCGTCTTAATTCTAGGGGTTCCAATTTAAGTATTGATAATCCATTTGGGTATGACGTGGAGTTTAACTCACATCTAGCAAAGAGTCTGCATGTAAAATATCCTTGTACATTTTCCACAAGATCTATATTCTTTAGAAGGAACGGACTCCAATATTCGACTGGAGTGCAATATTCGATTAATGGGCATACATATGTTTTTTGGCTGTAAGCAGTGCATGCTTATCAGATGTAACAAAGCACGGAAAATCATATTGCTTACACGATTTGCCATAGTACAAATATTAAGACAATTAGCAGAAAATTTTAGATTTCTGCTAACTGTGATTCCGAATTTTATAGTTATGGACAGGGTTTTTGTATCCTACATGTAGAACAGAGCATTTATTTACTGAAATCGGAAGCTGCAAGTTATTAAACCACTCAGAAATACAATTCACAGCATGCTGAATATTATCATTTTCAGTGTCAGCACAGTGATATAATTTTACATCATCTGCATATAGTTTACAATAAGTACTACCAAGGCATCAGGCAGATCATTTACAAATAATATAAACAGTAGGGGACTCAGGAGGCTGCCCTGAGCTACTCCTGAAGTTACTTGTACGTAATTAGAAGAACTATTGCCGAAAACAACTTTTTGTAAGCGCCCTGTTAAAAAGCTTTTAATGACCGAAAATTTACCGCAATTTACTGTTGACAGTGCGAACTGAAAGCGGGTAGAAGGAATTTAAAGTCTTGTAGCTTCAGCGTTAAGTGAACAGTATCTAAGTCCAGAAGGGAGCATTTCAAACGATTTATTACCAGGATGACATTCCGCATTCAGGATTACTTACGCTGTCTTTGCGACCCTCGTTCCGTACAAATGTACAAATGTAACAAACAGTGGGACATGTCGTTAAGACACTGTCAATTACTACTCGATAATGATGATAATGATGATGATGATTATCTGCAATTCACCTGTTAACAAGCGATCAAAAAGAAAATGAACTGCCAATAAATACATCGTGTCATTATCAAATTTGTTAAGCCGTGTCATTTATTTCACATAACACATTTACAACAAGTTGTGCGCAAAAATACAGTGAAAAGGCTTACGATGAACATAGTACATTTTTTACTGTTTATGAGCAAGAAAAACCTCACACTATGTTTGCCTATACATAAATGTAAATGCTTTGCAGACAATCAAAAAGCAGGGCTTGTTAGTTTCCCAAAAACCGTGAGAAAGTAAAAAAAGTAATTAAGATAAACTGAAAATTATAAGGTGAATCATGCGATAAAGAAAACATGTAATGCTTCAGAGTGGATGGTATATCGCATGACATAAAAGATAGAAAGACTTGCAAAAATATTAGTCGTAATATTAGGCATGCGCGTACGCAAATTTAAACACTTGGACTGTTTTGCCACTTCTGTGAGGATGGATACTGATACAAACTTTAACTACTCAATGGATTTACTCAAAATGTGATTGTTAGCATTTTTTTAAATCTAGTAATGGATCTGCTATTTTTTGTAGATTGTCAAATCTCATTCAAGATTTTTGGTCGTTGAAATATTACAAAATGTTTAGCTATGTTAGTTCTACAGAGAAACGGATATGTATTAATCATATCTTGTATTATATCTCTTAGATGCTAATTTGTTATAAGAGTTCTCTTTTCGGGGAACCTCTATTCGAATTTTCACACCTCAACGATGCATTTGGCTTTTATAATCTATTTTGAATCTATTAATTAGCATTGTACAACGCGCAAAGCACATGCAAATCCTTCACATTTGTAAAAATTGCAAGTTATAATGAGATCTAAAGACTCCCTAATGTTTATTGTGTGGATTCCGCTTCCTGAGACATTTCGGTCGAATTGATATGTAAGTAGAACGTCTACCTGCCTGATCCAGGTAACCAAATGATTCTCACAGCATGGGAGCATGTCAGCGAGTCGTGGACGGCCGAACGAGATGTAGATAATCTGAGACTGCCCAGTACACTGACCTAAGCAAAAACGAACCAAATTACTGGGTACTAAACACAGCTGAGGCCCGGCTGCGAAGCCGGAAGTTCTTGAAAAAGGAAAACTCTGGTACGCGCTTGTTAAGTCGGTGTGAGAAAAACACCTGCCGCCCAAGCAGGTTGTGGTTCAGCCGAAATGCTAGGAGAAACAATGCTGAAATTTAACAAGCACCCATCGGTGTGATGGCGGTATCCTTAGGAATTTGGAGGACAGGCCACCTGACTAGCGAGTTTATCTCTCTCGTGGGCACTATACGCTTACTTTTGAGCCCCATTTAGACCGGCTGAATGATACAATGAAAGTGGTCATTTTTGCCGAGGGTGCCTATACTTTCCCGATGAAAAACACGGCACTGCAATAAAAGCAATAATCGCGCGCAAAAAATCAGGCTTTAGTAAACTGTGGTGAGTACAGTTATTATGATATTGGACGGCATTAGTGTTGTCAAAAGCAGAGCTTCTGGGCAGAAATCTGAAATCCCTTGGCAAGATGTCATTCACCCCTAAAGCAAACATACCTGTTTGTCAGTCAACATTTACAAGCAAAACAGATTTTCCTATTAATTTCTAATTAGGTTTTTAATACGTTTAGAAGTGAACGGCATTTTTACCTTGAGGACAAACATATAAAATTCTCTTGGTTCAGTTTTAACTTTCATCTTAGAAAATTTGATGGCCGCGATTTATTTATACCTGTCTTACTCTTATTAGGTTTTTATTACGTTTAAAAGTGAACGACATTTTTACCTTGAGGACAAACGTATAAAATTCTCTCGGTTCAGTTTTATCTTTCATCTTACAACGTTTGATGGCTGTGATTTGTTTTATACCTCTCTTACTCTTACTGCCAGGTTTTGCGTAGATATTTTTACTTCCGCAAAACAATTTTAACGACTGTCATCGCAATTCATTTTAGAAGTTCATTTTGAGAGACCTGCTGTCCTTTTGCATTATGTGCTCTTATCTGATTCAGCATAATGTAATGTGTAAGCGCTACGAGCATCTAATTAAGAGATTAAAAAAACATTAGTGACTAAAATACATGTATACAGTAGTAGTTTATTTACATTAGTCCAGCAAGCACTTCGCAACAAAATAATGATAATAACAATAAATATTCATTCTACATACACCATTACGTTCATACTATACAATAGTATTGCAGCGAGATTGTCATAGGAATAAATTTAGTATATCTGTAATTACTTTTGCACATGTTTCCTGCTCTAAATTAAGTAGATTGTCTGTGCTATTAAGAGTCATATTGTAGTGTTACGAAGACGGGTTTTGACTAACCCCATAATGTTAGTAATGGGTACAGTCGAGAAGCCCAGTAATGCAAATGTACCTGTATATAACAGAATGCGTGCCGTAATTTGACGATTCCAACCTGGCCTTTCTGTCTGTAAGGGTGAATGCTGTAGGTTTGCTGATTTTTATACCAAAGTCTGTTCACATGTCATTCTTTTGGAGTTACCGGTTGTACAATAAAGTTTATTTTACACTCGCATTCCGGATCTTTTTACTTTTCTTGTCTGCTGTAAACTTTCATAACTTGTATGCCGCTCTGAACATCCTGAGAAGGATCAGCGCCTGGAAAGGACCCGAATCCGTTACAGTGTTTTGTTCGCAATTCTTCCGTTACTCTACATCTTGTTACTACGTGTTGTTCATCTTGTACTTCATCTTCGCAAGTATTGCACAAACTATACGTAGTTTGATATAATTAAAGTAATAAAGTAACAAACCATATTGTTTACTTCGTGGCGTCATTAATGCATGTGGCTCACAGAAAACGTATGATACTAATCGCATCGATAGCAGTATTCGACTCATTAATATAACTAACTTTAAAATTCAATTTAAAGCACAAGGAAACCCTACACTTACATAAAGCTGAAAAAAAGTTGAAATTTTATACCGCTCACATATTGTATTTTTGCATGAAGGGTTGCGTCGGCAGTAACGCTGTCTTAAAACGTGTAAATTTAAACTCTCAGGATGTCCGAAAAATTCCTTTCAACGCGAGTACGATATATGCATAAAAATTCTGTAAAGTAATATAATTTTTAAGGCGATTTTTCTGGAACCTACTTCAGATACCCCTTTTCTTGTCCGTTAAAGCTCAGTTTAGAATTAGTGCGTTTGACGCAGTTATTATTACGCTAAGCAATTTTAGTTTTGTTACTTACGTATGAATACATGAACTTTTTTCTCATTTTAAGAAGTTACAGGATTCTTAGGTACGTAAGGTAATAGGTTATAATAAGGTTATAGGTAAGTTATCGGTACATAACAGCCAGTTACATTCTTACAAGTTTGACGAACCTTTGTCTGATTTATCGGTTGATTACGTAATTTGTAGGTTGTTGAACAAAATTTTGACATTGCCATTTCAGTACATGAACGAGAGTTATTAATTTCTCATTGATCACGTAGAAATTTCTTTCTAGACCATCTTTGCTGTTTCTAAAACAAACGGCTGTCATGATATTACGTCATCAATCGAAATTCAATATAGTAAGTAAGTAAGTAAGTAAATTTTATCTCGAACTAAAAGTTCATAGAACACGTAATACATGTACACATAAAATTTACATAAAAAATAATTTACATAGAACTTATACACATAATAAAATGTAAGGATTAGCGAAAATTAAAAAATAAAATACAATGGTTATTAGCAAATATTCATGAATTATAATAGTTTATACTGTATAGAACTTGCCTCCATCTATTGTGCAACTTAGACAGAATAAAAACATCAGAATTCAAAATGCCATTACATATAAAATTATTGTTGCATTTTTTGAATCTCATCATAAAAGAGTATACTTTTTTGTTATTAAAACATCATAATATAAAGAATTCAAATCTAAACACACTTGTCTGGCACTACAGTCGTAAGGTAGCGAAAATAACTTTCTTATGCATTTATTGTAAGTTACTTTAACATTGAACTGATGGTAATACCTCGCCGACAAGGGCTAAAACTACCCAGCTTGGTTTGGTAACAGCAGATGCGGAGGCCAAGCAGTCTATAACTCTTCCAACATCCATCCACGAAACAACAGAATGATGTCTCAGAAAAACGATACCCTTATTAGCAAATTACATGAAGTAAATTCAAAACAGAGGTTTGCGCCGTCGTGGATACTCTAATTGGACCATTAAAAGATCGCTATTATACAGGACAGATGCATAACATGGCTTCAGTACAAACTGACATTTAGCATGAAAGGCGTGTTCAGTACACTATCATTATAAGCGTGCGAATAAAAATTTCTCCAAAGAGCAGCACCGTATATACTAATACAATACCTTCTGAACAATTGTTTTTTTTACTTCCTCGCTACACTTGCTAATCTTACGTATAATAACATTTCCTGTAGCTGCCAAAGACACTTTTGCAGTTTAATATCATCATTATCAGTACCTTTTGCTGAGGTAAGATGTCCAAAATATTTTTCAGATCTCTCTCTCTCTCTCTCTCTCTCTCTCTCTCTCTCTCTCTCTCTCTCTCTCTCTCTCTCTCTCTCTCTCTCTCTCTATCTCTCTCTATATATATATGAATATATATATACGCCTAAGTTGTAGTTAGCCAAAGCCTTGAGCAAATTTCCACGAACTCCGGAACAAAAAAATATCGTCGTGTCTATTCACAAGTGTGGAAGAAGCTTTCCTAAGAGGGAAAAAATGTTTCAGCTACGAATTAAATTTTGTGCCAAACTAGTGTTGCCGGTCGCCCATGGACTTATGACTTTAACCTCGCACATTAGAGTAAAAATAATGAGTTTGTAATATAATGTAATAGGTTGTAGCTGCTGTTTATTGTTGTTTACTGCTGCTGTGGCTGTGTGTGGCTCGTGGTGTGTTGCGTTATGAGCAGCCGAGAGGGCATGGCAAACTAGCAAATCTTTATTTATAAAACTGTACATTTATTAAACATAAGATATAAGTATAAATAGCAAACAACACAGGCTAGCCCTCAGTCTCCGGATCAGCTCCCTAAGCAGCCCTGAGTTGCCGGCTCCAATTCCTTTTGTTTAGTTTCCTAATGCGCACTGAACCTCTGCGGATAGGAGCTCCGTCATCAAATCTATAATCGTGACGTGGTCAAACATCCGCTGATCGTAGCGTGATGTAGCCTACCTAACTCGGCTTTTGGCTGAAACAATAATTTAATATTGGATCATCAATTTGAAATACATTCCCTTTATTTTTAGACCGCCTTGTGTCCCATCACAAGGTGCCTGAGGAAAACGTTTACACTCTGACACACAGCTAACAGAGTGTTATTCGTCAGAAACAAGTCAAAATTATGATAAATTTGGTCAAACTTCCGAATTTCCAAAATCACGCAAAACTTTTAGAACAAACAGGAATGGCCGTTTACCCCATTATGATGTCACATTGAATGCATTCCAGAGGATTTATTAAGCAACAATTCGTGAATTTGCACTATAATTAAGATGATTAACTTTCTTCAGAATAATGATACTGAGGCTATTGTATTACGTGGTTTCCTCTTCGCTACCGGCAAGTTAAATTTTAGTTATTTTCTTCATCACTAACATAAATTCGGAATGCGAACCACTGGGCTACTCGCTTACTGAATTTTTTCTGTCCTAATTCTGTACTACCTCGAGATATGAAGTACTGCCATGACAAAACATTTTTGTGTCAAATTTCGGCTCTCTGGCTGGCTTATTTAATCTTTGATCTAGGGCATTTTGATACGACACTTAGAGGTACCTGTAACTAACCCAAGAGACGCACTACGGGAGTACCAATACCAATTATGCCAATTCCACCCGATACCTGATCCGAAGAATCTTGACTGAAGATATTTGCCGGACTACATTACTCTGCACAATATTCTGCGCAAAGAGGCGTAATGAGTACGATTCAGTACGCAGTATATGGTACGATCGACTGGTATAGTGCATTTTTACCGGGTTGCAATGTGTGGCGTGTAGAATTTTTTAGATTTCCTAGCGATCGCACGGCTCAAAGCTCGATTTCGGGCTACAAAATCAAACCAAATAGATTTTGTGATTGTAGTTATCATGTCTAACATGTGTGCCTCCGTTGCCTTGATATTAAAAATAGCAGAATTGTGGATTTTTACTTTTTAGGCTGCTGCAGCTAATCGTAGAAAGCAAAAATAAATATGTACGAATTTGAAGAATTTAGAAAAGTTAAAATAAGGAAAACTGTGAAGAGACCTCGATAATCATAGTAGTCTAATGTAGCTCTTTTTGTATACACAGAGCAGAAAGTAACGGCCAAAAATTGACAATCAAATAAAAGCGATAAGTAATTTTATGCACGAAACAGTCGATTTATTCTATACACTTTTGCTGCCTCTCATTCTTATATCGAGAAACGTGTCATAAAACACTTGTGCTCTCAGTTATAGTACATGCATGGTCCATCACTATGTATTATACAGTCAGACATCGGCTCACGAAAGCTTCCCTTCACAAACAATTTGGCTCACGAACACGTTGTTCTGTAAAAAATATCTCGGTTGATGAACATGTTCTCAGTCTATTAACACATCTAGAGGCAATAAACAATAGGCACAAGTGCATAGAGATGGCTGATGATGGTGTAGAGAAGTTGGTAATAAACCGCAACACTGCACATCAACAGGCGGCAGCTAAGGAAATGTCTTCAGAGAAGGCGGGTGGAATGTAAAATATTCCTACTTTATTAATCAAAGATAAAGCTTGGAAATGAGGAGAGTTGAAAGTTTTGCTGAAAAACAATGAACAGGCTCTGAGAATGGATTAAGTTCATAAACAGGTGATTGACATGCTGCGCCTGGTTCCCCTGTAGACAGTATGCGATTACTCTAGGATACATACACAATTACAATGTATACACTCCAATACTAAATTTCTATTTTCAGTCCCCTTTTCTGTCTCCTTTCTTTCTGTATTCTAGTAGTGATTATTACTAACTCATGTGTTTCAATTGTTTTTAAAACTAACTCTGTATCTGATTCACCCAACGTGCTTAAAGCATTCGCACACTTTAGTAAATGTTCAGTTTACAATCCCAACCATTGTAGCACGTGTCGGTGTCGTGAAAAATAAGCGCTTTGCTGCTCTATGGCTGCGCCGTGGCCGCCGCGTTCCTGAAAATAGTTACCATGATCAAGTTATCGCCCTTTGTCGTGATTCCATCTTTTGCTTCCGTGTGCGTGCTATTTTGTGATTTAGATTGCACGTGTTGAGTCTTGAGACGTATTGAGAATTTCGGTAATTGAACGCTTATGCTTTGTCAAATCTGCCAACTGGGTAAATGCAAAAAATAGTATCATGCGTATATTTTGCCGTAAGCGAACTTACCAACATCCAGCAGAGATGAAGCCACAAAGCGATCTTAAAAGAAAGGAAGCGGCCAAATCGTACTCGTCATCGGATGAAGAAGCTGAATCGCCAAGGAAAAAGCTTAGGTCATCAAGTTCCGATTCTGAGTCTGACAGTAGTTCATTAAGATCAAACTCTAAGATTAATAGTATTATAAATAAGAAAGCAAACCAAATTTCTGCGATATCAGGTTCAAATGGAATTAAAAAGAATACAAGCAAAACTGTAACTAAGAAAAATAGTTCGAGCTCAAGTGAAAGTGACGATTCTAGTTCTGAAGACGAAACTTCATTGCAGAAAAATGCTACTCCTGCAAAGGCAGCTGTGCAGGGAAGCAAAAAAGCGTCAACGTTAAACAACGCAAAAAAACGTAGCCATTCGTCTAGTGAAAGTTCAAGTTCAGACAATGAAATTCATTCACCTAAAAAACCTAATAAGGTAGCATCACTTAATTCTGGAAAGACTGATAATCCTTCCTTAATGTTAGGTGCTACCATAAAAAAGTCCTCTAATTCTTCAAGTGAAGACACTAGCTCAGATAACGAAGCTGTAAAGAAGCAAGTAGACAAAGCTAAGGATGTGGCAGGCAAAAATGTCAAATTCTCAAGCGATGCACAAAAAGATTCGTCTAGTTCAGATTCGACAAGTGAGAGTTCAAGTAACGATGATAAGCTACAACAACAACAAACAAACAAAGTTAACCACACTAAAAAAGTAACAAGTGGAAATATCCTTGTTGTCAAAAAGCAAGAAGCTGTGCCTCATTCAAATTCATCAAGTGATAGTTCTAGTTCAGAAGATGAAGATGTCAAAAAGTCACAACAGCAGCAAAGTAAGAACATTAAGCAAAATAAAAAGGTAGCGGCTAGAAATTTAACGACAGTCGCTAAACAAATAGCTGCAACTGAATCAAGTTCATCAAGTGAGAGTTCTAGTTCAGAAGATGGCGACAGCAAGTCACAACAACAGCAAAGTAAAAAAATTGAGCAGAATAAAATGGAAACTAGACTAAATCCTGTGGCAGCAAAAAAACAAGAAGCTCCAGCTAATTCAAGTTCGTCTAGTGAAAGTTCTAGTTCTGAAGATCAAAGTAGCAAGTCACAAAAACAGCAAAGTAAAAAAGTAGAGCAAAATAAAAAGATGATGAGTGGAACTTCACTGATGTCAAAGAAACAAGAAGCAGCAGCTAATTCAAGTTCGTCAAGCGAGAGTTCTGATTCAGAAGATGAAAAGGACCACAGGACACAACAACTGCAAAGTAAGAAAAATGAGCAAAATAATAAAATAACTGCTGGAAATTGTGTGGCAGCGAGAAAACAAACAGCTGATTTGAGTTCGTCAAGCGAGAGTTCAAGCTCAGAAGATGAAGATGACAAATTACAACAACAGCACAGTCAGAAAATTGAGCAAAATAAAAAGGTAATTGTCGGAAATTCCGTGTCAGCAAACAAGCAACAGGCAATACTTGGTGCAAGTTCGTCAAGTGAGAGCTCCAGTTCAGAAGATGAAGTAGATAAGTCACAACAACAACAGAATAAAAAAATGGAGCAGAACAAAAATGTAACTGCTGGAAATCTGGTGTCAGCCAAGAAACAACATGCGGCACCTAGTTCCGATTCATCTAGTGAGAGCACCAGTTCAGAAGATGAAGCTGACAAGATACAACAACAGCAAAGCAAGACAGTTAAGCCAAATGATAAAGTAGTTACTGGAAATGATAAAGTAGTTTCTATGACAGCAAAAAAACCAGTTCCAAATTCAAGCTCGTCAAGTGACAGCTCTGATTCAGAGGAGGAAGGCCACAAGTTACGGCAACAGAAAAGTAAGAAAATTGAACAGAATAAAAAATTAGCTACTGGAAATTCCATGATAGCAGCACCTAATTCAAGTTCATCAAGTGAGACTTCTTCAGAAGAGGAAGATGACAAGCTACAGCAGCAGAAAAGTGAGAAAATTGAGCAGAATAAAAACATAACTACTGGAAATTCCATGACGGCAAATCAGCGAAAGGCTAATTCAAGTTCGTCAAGTGAGAGTTCCAGTTCAGAAGATGAAGTTGACAAGTTAAAGCAACAGAAAAGTAAGAAAATTGAGCAGAATAAAAAAGTAGTTACTGGAAATTCCATGACGGCAAATAAACAAATAATTGCACCCAAAAGTTCATCAAGTGAAAGTTCTAGTTCAGAAGATGAAGTTGACAAGTTAAAGCAACAGAAAAGTAAGAAAATTGAGCAGAATAAAAAAGTAGTTACTGGAAATTCCACGACGGCAAATAAACAAATAATTGCACCCAAAAGTTCATCAAGTGAGAGTTCTAGTTCAGAAGATGAAGTTGACAAGTTAAAGCAACAGAAAAGTAACAAAATTGAGCAGAATAAAAAAGTAGTTACTGGAAATTCCACGACGGCAAATAAACAAATAATTGCACCCAAAAGTTCATCAAGTGAGAGTTCTAGTTCAGAAGATGAAGTTGACAAGTTAAAGCAACAGAAAAGTAACAAAATTGAGCAGAATAAAAAAGTAGTTACTGGAAATTCCACGACGGCAAATAAACAAATAATTGCACCCAAAAGTTCATCAAGTGAGAGTTCTAGTTCAGAAGATGAAGTTGACAAGTTAAAGCAACAGAAAAGTAACAAAATTGAGCAGAATAAAAAAGTAGTTACTGGAAATTCCATGACGGCAAATAAACAAATAATTGCACCCAAAAGTTCATCAAGTGAGAGTTCTAGTTCAGAAGATGAAGTTGACAAGTTAAAGCAACAGAAAAGTAACAAAATTGAGCAGAATAAAAAAGTAGTTACTGGAAATTCCATGACGGCAAATAAACAAATAATTGCACCCAAAAGTTCATCAAGTGAGAGTTCTAGTTCAGAAGATGAAGATGACAAGTCACAACAACAACAACAAAAGAAAATTGAGCCGACTAAAACGGTACCTATCAGCAACTCTGTGAAAGCAACTAAACAAACAGGTGTGCCTAATTCAAGTTCCTCAAGTGATAGTTCGAGTTCAGAGAGTGAAGCAGAGCTTACACAGAAACCAGCTGTACCAGCTAAAGCTACTGCAAGTCCCTCGTTACACGCTAACGTGCCAAACAAGCCAGAACCACTTGAGTCAAGTTCATCATCTTCCAGCGACAGTTCTGCCTCCGATGAAAAATCAAAGCACAGACAAAGTGCAAAAAACATGAATGCAACGAAAGTTACCTCAGCTAAACCAGCTCAGCAAGATTCATCAAGCTCAGATTCTTCTAGTGGTCCTGACCCAAATGTTAAGAAGCAAAAAGATTTGCTTGTGCCTATTAGTAAGGCAAATAGACAACAGTCCAGTTCTAGTTCAGATTCAGACAGCAGTTCTTCAAGTTCCCAGGATCCTGTACAAGTAAGCAAAAAGCAAAAACTTATCACACCAGCCTCACTATCAAACAAACTGCCTACTTCTAGTGATTCATCCTCTGAATCTGAAGCTGAAGATCACAAAATCTCCAAACCTCTCATACCAAAAGCTACCAGCACTCCAGCTGTAAGTGTGCAACATCAGCAAAAGCCTGGTAATGCTGAATTTGAAGCAATGATGAATGATAGTAAAGAGAAGCAAAAGGGCAAACTTACTTCAAGCTCCTTTGACATGAAACAGAATAAACCTACACCATTCAGACGCGTAAATTCTGCTGATGTTGAAATTCACCCACAGTTGAAAAACAATTCTTTTGAGGCGAAAAAAGGAGCTCACGGTGACTGGGGCGAAAAAGCCAATCAGGCTTTTCGAGGAGTGAAAGGGAAGTCATTTCGACATGAAAAAACGAAAAAGAAACGAGGAAGTTACCGAGGTGGTGCAATCAGTACAACAGTCAATTCAATTCGATTTGACGATGATTAACTGGAATACAACTGTTCACTATAGGTATAAAGTACTATTTGCAAAATTCATTATTATAACAGCTTCATGAACTCTGTCCAAGTGATTATTTTATGCAAAAACTATGTAACAATTTCCATAATACTTTGCTGAAGGATAGGCATAAGACATGGAAGAATCCACTAAATTTTCCTGCGAATTTGAGTCAGTTATAATGATCTTTTGATAATTTTTGCCATTAGAAATTTCACGTTGCAGTAGATCATTTACTTTCGCTTTGGACTTACGATGTTGTTTGATGTAAAAGTCCACCGTAATAGTCATATTGACCTGTTTAGAGTTGTTCGGCCTTCTAGTTTACGCTTTTTAAGTTAACCTTCTAGTATGAATATTTTCTTATGCATAAAGTTTTTTTCTGCAGGTTTTTTTATGTAAAAACATGGAGATCGTGAACGAGAGAGCCGCTCTTTTGTCAAACTATGAAGTGTATGCAGTCCTTAAAGAATTGCAAGCCAGTTCTGAACACAAAAGTAACTTGAAAAAACATGCTCCTCATCACAAGAAGAATTTGGCTACCATTGCATACGAGACGACAAAGTATTTAGAAAAAACGCCATGCGTTCACCAAGATGCCGACTGCATTGAAAGATTCTTGAAAGCAGTCGAGCCTTTTAAGTTGACAAAAGCCGAAAAGTTACAGTTACTTAACCATAGACCATCTACTGCTGTGGAAATACAGTTGTTAATTGAAGAGAGTGAAGAAAGACTCTCTGAAGATGAAATTGATAAACTTCTGGACATTGTGGCTACTGTGCTACCCGGAGACCAGCAGGAAGTAGAGCCTGAAGAGGCAGAACAAAGCTAATCATGCTCTAATACCGTATTTGTACATTATCGTATTCATTACTGCACTCATTGAACTTGTAAATACTTGCAAACAAATAATGGCATATTGTTCAAGTGCTCTAGACTCTAAGTTTGTCAAGTGCTCTATTGTGTTTTTAGTAAAATTAACATGTAAGGTAAAACTGGATGTGCAACTAAATGTTTTCTTTTATACCAGGTTGGGTTTATTTTTTTGTGTCCTAAATATTTACATCAATATTCGTATCTAATAGAGCAAATTGTGCACTTATCAGGTATAGTTTAAAATGTGTTGTATGTCTTGTACCTTTCATAGGATAAAAAATTAAATTTCGGCTTGGTTTTCAATGGTATTTCTACGATTTTTTGCGGATGCACTCTGGTTTGATTTCAATGTTGCATTTTCCATGATTGCTTCATGAAAAAAAATGTATTGCAACTATATTGGTTTATTATAAATATGGTAGCTGATAATGTATTATAGTACAGTTTTGGTTTGTATTTTAAGATTGTAGTTTATGTTTGCTTGAATGTGCACTGTATGATACAGTACCTTAATTTACCACTGCTTTATCATCCTTTCACATTTGTTCAGCTCGTGTTCAGTACAGTATTAAAACTTGATTATTATTTGATAAACAAATGAAATAGCTATTGTCTTGAGCAGGTGGCACAAAGTGTGAAATTAATTGAGAATTTTCTTTGTATACCACTTAACTTAATCAAATGAAATTTGGCATGCGAATAAGCGAATAATTTGGTTATTGGTTCTAAAAACCTACGATTTTAATATGTGAAAAGTATCGTTGCAAAGTATGTTATGGTAATGGAGTCAAATAAAAACTGTTACATGTAAAGAATGTTGTTAATCTACAGGTACGATTGCCAGTATTCTGTAAAGTACACCTGAATTGTGGGGACGTTTTTATTTCATTATAGCTGAATGCTACGAATCGCATTTCAAAGTAAAAAAACTTTCACTGCCGCATAATATAAATGTGACAGCTGCATTAATGCTCGAGTTTGCCGTATGAGATTAAAGTAAAAAACGTGAAATTCAAAACCAAACAGTTTTGTATTGTATTGTATTGTATTTTTGTATTGTACAACGACTTTTTTTGCATAAACCAAATAGTGACGTACAGGATTTGTTTAAAACTTTAAAGAAAATTATTTTTCCTCTCTGTCTAATTTTTCACTGTTATGAACTTCAATAGGTAGTTAAAGAGACAATGTGTTTCTAAAAGCAACTGAAGGATACAAAAGTAAAACGTTCCCTATAGAACGTCGCATTATTTCAGTATAATTATTATTATCTGCAATGACAAGCTCGTAAAAATAACTTAAACATATAGACAAGTAGATTCTCTTTTAGAATGTCATGTTATTATGATGTTTATCTGCAGAGACAGCGCACAAACAGTGTCGCATTTTATGAATAACTGACATGACTGAACAAAGACGTGAAGTTATTCTCGCGTAGAACTCCGTGCTATTTGTTCTTTCAGTATCAATATACTTTGCCTCTGTTCGGCCGGTAACATTGCGATCTGTTGATCTGTTAGCTGTAGTACCTGCATGATCAGTGCAGCCTGTTGAGAAAAATAAGACCAAATGAACAATTTGTACAATACGTTAAAGCAGGATGAACAATTAGACAATACAGTTTAATATACTCTGACAAATCAAATCCACGATATACACAGACAGGACCAGAACAGTATTACTTCTGACAAGTTTCCTAAAGGATGAACAAACCCTCGAATACCATTTATTGCATTTTAATATACGATTAAAAATATTTAAATCGCCACAGAAAATATGCGCATAGAATGCTTTGCTTAAAAATGTAAAAGAAATTTGAATATTTCTTATATCCCAGCAAATGAGCATTGATGCCAGCATATTTGAAAAAAAAATTATGTAAGCTGGTGTACATTGGGCAGCATGAATGTCGTGAAGGTATGTGTTGCAAAATTTCTACAGTTTGCTTAAAAGTTCCGTTATTCTAATGTTGTGTTTAACTGTGTTTATCTAGAAATGAATCGTTCAATCAATTATGATCAAATTTAAAGAGGTTACATTCCTTTAATCAACCTTAAAATGTGTAAGTAAATAACATTAATTGTGTAAATGATTAATTTACAGATTTTTGTTAACTTGTAGATACGCATGTGAACTTGCCAACACGTAGCCGGGCTGGTTACTTAGTTTTTACAGTTCGCTCTATAACTTAGAAAATATTCTGAAGCACCTGGCGGGATAAGTGTTTATATTGCACGGATGACGCCCTTTGTTGTCTAAAATGAACGCCCCAAAGCGTAAAGTAATCACGACTTTAAATTGGTTTTACTAATTATGAGATGCTTATCACAACTTTATTGCTGAAACTTTCTAACATGTTTCCCAAATATTAAAATAAGCTCAACTTCCAAAGAGACTTGGTTTTTGCTTTAAGCATAAACAGATCTGCCGAAAAGAAAAATTTTTTTGGTGCAAGATCAAATTGGCCCACCTTCCAACTACATAACCAGTTTTCGGTCCTTTAATCAAGCAAGCATGTCTACTTAAAAAACTATGAAACTGTACAGTCAAAATAACTCACTACATTACCTAAACAAAATTACATTTTCTGTTTATTTCATAAATAAAGGTGAATTTTCCGCTTTTTTTTGCAAAGTTACGAATAACATCGTCAATGTCAACTTGTTCAAGTTCGTCTAGTATCTCTACTTCCTCTAACAAATATTTCTTACAGCACTGGCTGCATTACAGAGTAAAAAGAAGATCAAGCACATAGATTCCTCCTGTGCTCCTATCGGGACTGCATATCTATATATTAATTCTACTGGTATATATATATATATATTTATTTATATATTAATTCTACTGGTATATATATATATATATAAGATTCGAGGCTACAGCTTCGACGAGGGCACCATTTGCGGCGATCTATACATCAAACGAAAGGTCTCGATCTAGTGTCGTCTCATTGATGGTTTATTTTTCGAAACGGGCCCACCGGGAGGAAGGGGTGGCAAAAAACCTCCAAAAATGGCCATTTTTCGGCTTTTTTTGCAAAAGTTGTACGGCTGAGATGTAGAGAACGGGAACGGGCCGAGGGTGGTGCTGGGTATGAATAGATAGCCCGTTCAGCGGTGGGTGTAGTAGGCATATTTAGAATACGCAAAATGTTTTGCAGGGCCTTTGCTAGTCTATAATTAATATATTATATTTGAACTGCTAATTCATTAAAATTAGGTGCTTTATTTTAGTAATGGCTGCTGGGAAAAAACTGTCCTATAACATATAAGTGTGTGAACTTTAGATCTTGAAAAAGAGGGCATCTCCAGTTATTTCAAATGGAAAACCCCAATATGTCTGCTAGCAATAGAAGCAAAAGGCTACTAAACACTATTTTCAAGGTATGAGCTATCTAAAAAAATTTGAAATCCCAATTATCCCCATCAATGATTTTCTACCTCAACTCCATACAAACTATTCATCAAACCTGTGCACTATTATCAAGGTAAACAATATTTCTGAAAATAATCTCTGACCTCATCAACATACTGACACAAAAATTAAAACCATTCCGGTAAGAGATAATACGTATTTTCAATTATTAAGCTTTCAATCAAAATTATTGTGCGCATTATTTGTTTCGAATTGTGGCGGCATGGTGTCACGCTGGCTGTTCTACGCATTTTTCAACTGTACAACCGGGCCTAAAGCACAAGAAAACCCTCCACTTAATAAAGCTTAAAAAATTTGTCTCAAAATTTTATACAACTTACATACTACCATTTCGCATGCAGGGCCTGCATTGGCCAAAATGCTGTATAAAACGTGTAAATTTAAACTCCCGCGATGACTGTTAGGTGCAGCCATTTTGATGGTATCTCGTTTGAAACAAGTTTAGATAACACTGAGTAAAGTTTGAAAAAATAATCAGAGCATTTGTAGCATTCATGTTGCTAACTAAGTAAAATTTTAGATTACTGTATCTTGTCAACAAGATTTACAAATATGTTTTTTGATAGTGAGTGGCGCACCCTGGAGGTAAGTCAGCAACATTTTACCAATTGGCTCAAACATTTTGCCAGGAACAGTATTGCGGGAGACTTAAAATGAAAACAAACAAAACTTCCTTTCAACACGAGTACGATATATGCATAAAATTGCTGTAAAGTAGTATAATTTTTTAAGGCAATTTTTCTGAAACTTACTTCACTTGTTGTCCTTTAAAAGACTGAAAGCACTCCCTATACAAAAAATCTCTGTAAATAAGGTATGATATGGCTTGATGATATCCTGATCTCACTATATGGACATAATCATAAAGACAAAGTGCCCTTTAAGATTGACACTTTGCAAATTGTAGATATGATTCCATTTAATGTGTTTTCTCTAAAGTCATGTCTCAACTAAGTAAATATTGCAATAGATGCATACCTTTTCCTGGTCCTGTTGTGTAATACCACCTGCTGAAGTTGGTTGTGGAGGGCCCGCCACACCGCCGGCAGCAAGAAAACCAGCGGCTGCAGCTCCGACAGCACCAGCTCCCATTTGCCCTGAGGGAGCATTACGTCCAGGTGGAGCACCGCGAGGATCACGAGGCATTGGACCGCCCATACTCCTCGCATCGTTAGCCATTGCCCTGGGATCTGCCGGCATGGGTCTCATGTCACCAGCCATGGATGTGGGCATGCCTCTGGGATCTGCAGGAATGCCTCTGGGATCTGCGGGCATGGCCCTAGGATCAGAGGGCATGCCTCTAGGATCCCTAGGATCAATCCCTCGTGCTCTTGGATCTAATGAAAAACATGAATAAGTGCTTAAATTTTATTTTTGCATTATGTAGTTCGACCATGCATGCCAAAAAGAAATCATCTTGGTTAAACAAGTTCACTCCTAATCCATCTACTGATGACCTTAGGCTAGTAAGCAAAACAATTTAGTAAATGGAGTGTTAAAAAGGGGAAGAAAAGTTTAGAGAAAATTACAGAGAGAAAACCTGTAACATAACTTATCTGCAAGACAATATTTTTGTAACTTTATTTTTTTCCACAAAAGCATTCTGTTGTTATAATACAATGGTCAGCATAGGTGCAAAAAAACAAGATCTCATGGAATGCAAAATTTGCGAATGTTGATAAAAATTTTGAACTAACAAGCCAGTGTCAGTGGAATTTATTATAACAAAAAAAACAAATTATATACAACAGCACTATTACAATAATATATATGTAGGTTTATGTGAAGTGGGTTTTCCAGAAAGTAACATCAAATTCCAAAAAAACATCAAAATTATTAGAGATAGCCACTAGAAAAAATTATTTTACAGATATACCTAATGGCCCAGCTCTGGATGAAGGTGGAATTTGAGCATCTAATCTAGGTATGTCCTCCGGGGGTGCACCAGATCCAGGGAATGGAGGCCTCATATTAACAGGTGGACCCATTCGTGGCCCTGTTGTTATCATGTTAAAAAATTAATTACAAATGTAACATAAAGATAATGATTATTTATAATACAGTTCAAGATACTAATTACAACATGACCATTTACTATTTATATGATTTACTGAGTACTTTAGTAATCATTAAAGCAACAATAATTAGAAAGTCTGAAAAATGTTTGCGCCTTTCCTGGTAGCTATATGCTAGTCATTAGATCACAGTGGTACTTTATACGTTTTGCTTTATAAGTTTATAGAAAATTTACTTTATAAGTTTGTAGAAAAATCTCTTGTAAATCACCATACTAACTTAAACTCTTATGCATAAACACTCCCAGTACACACGTACATAAAATGCTTCAGTTCAGTTACGGTTCTCATTCATTATTGCACTGCACCACACATCCTCAATTGACATAAGGCATTTAAGCACCAAGATCTGTGACACAAGATTTCACTCACACAAACTGATAAAACTCTACAAACTGTCACCAATATTAGCCAGTAAAGCTAATGGCCATTCTTTATAAGAATGTATGAACTCTTGACGATTGCATAAGAAACTGATCCAAGTATCTACATGTTGAAATTCCACAATAGGGATTATTAAAATGAAAACATACACATAGTTTTCTGCACTAATGAAGTCTGCTCACATTTAATTAAGTTGATCATACATTGCTTCCAAAGCAGAAAAAATTACAATAAAAACAGAAAAAAGCAAACTCACCTCTCGGATCTCCCAGTAATGGCTCCGGGCCAGGTGGTCTGTCACCAAGCAATGCTGGCTTCGGCCCTGATCCCCGAGGAGGACCAGACACAGGTGGACCTCCAAATCCAGACTGAGGTGGACCACTAAACATACCAGCTGTCAACAAAAGTAATACCATTTGATTGGCCATGGTATGTCATTAGCAAATAAAGTTAAACAAGCCAAGTCTGGACAGTTTTATTTACTAATTCTGGCACTTACCTCTTAAGGGCAGACATATTCACACCTAAATGAGGATAAAACAGCTCAGCCAGTCTAGTGCCTCATTTTAAGAATTAACCGTGATAATGATAGGTTTCAGTCTTGTCACAGCCAGTCAAATTAAACAGACTCAACTAGTGAATGTTGGATCCATACCAGCTTATAGTATGCCAAAATGAATAAAAACCATTACTATTCTTAACAATTACATGCAAAATGTACGTTAATTACACAACTGAGATAATTACGTATGGCTATGTTACTGGCAGCACCACACATATGTGGCATATTTTAGATTTTTTAGTGGCAATTTCAACTTTTACTGTACTATCATTGCACATACAGCATTTACGATAACATCTTACATCTTTGTTGTAAACGCATGTCTTGATCAATATCAGCCTGTGAAAATTGAGGTGACTGTTGCTGCAATGGTGACTGTGCCATGGGTGCTGACATTGGCGATTGTGCTGCTGGGGGTGGTGGATTTTGCTGCTCATTCAAAACAATAGGAGGAATCTGATCTCTTTGTCTGTGTAACATTGCCTACAAAAGTTGAACAGAAATGATTAAAACAGCATTCAGTAGAGTTTCACCCATTCTTTTTTCTAACAACAATCATCTCATGATTTCGCTATAAAAGTTTTTTGCAACTTCTTCGCTGTTACGTGCATTTTGGCATTTGCTAGTTAGATGGGCACTAGCGCATACATCTCAAAAACACGTTGAACAAAAAACAGGTGATGTACCTCTCAGTTCAGAAGTGTTCGGTTCTGACATAGTACACATGTTCGATAGCTCGTGCGTAAGCACAACAGTAAATTTGAAATTTGAACTTAAAATTTGCAGAGTTTATGTATATCACATTGAATGTTGTACAGTTGCACTGTACTTCAATTTTTGCTTTCGCAAACACATGCAACACGCTCATGCAATGTATGTGCTTTTAAAAATTTAGTTCAGTTGTGACGTCATCACTTTGGTGGGTTCACCGACATTACATAAGCTTCTAACCTATTAACTTAATTATCAGAAATGCTTTGGCATTATTACAGGTGTTAAAATGTATACTTTTTACTGCACTTCAAAATGGAACTGGACGTGAAATATCATCCCATTTTCTTTTAAAATTTACACCCATGATCTCTTCCAATTAACCACGATCACATCAACTGGTTGTTCATCAACACTGCTACAGTTCAATCTTTTCACAAAATTTATTATAATCAGTCATAAGTTTATATAGATGACTTGTGGTCAAACGAACATGTCTCTTTCATGGTAACACATTAAGTATCCATTTTGCTTGCCAAAGATAAGAATGAAAATGTGTGAATAGACAGGGCAGAAAATAATGAATACTCCAGCAAATTATTATTATTGTTGTTGTTTGATTATTTAATGCTTACGTTGCCAGCATATTTATGTACAACAGCGAAACTTGGGTTTTAATGATTACTCAAGAAAAACAGGTTGACACATTTCGTAGAAGTCTTCTAAGGAAAGTTTTAAAGATAAGATGGCCATATATAATCAAAAATGAAGATTTATACACCTGAATGAAAGAAATTTCTTGGAGTTCAAAAGTCAAGATCCGAAGATTAAGATGGCTAGGACATTTTCTAAGATTAACAAATGAAGCACCAGAAAGAATTACCTTAAAGGAAGCCTTAAAACCTTGCAAAAAACAATCTTGCAAAACCTAAAACAACTTGGATAGTAAGATAAATAAAGATGTTCAACAACTTCAACCAAATCTATCTTTAGGAGTAGAACTTACGCTGTTAGCTTGCAGATAGAAGTGGGTGAAATACTCTAATAAATGTTGATACCTCAATGCTTACAATAGGTGGAATGAGACTTCGAAGAAGAAAATAATGAAATCTCAATAAACTTGCATTGTTTCCGTAAAAAGACAAAACGCAAAAAAGCGCCTCCAAGTGTTATTCATCAAAAAAAAGTTGAACGTGGAAAGTTTTTATGTTTTTCAGAAAATGAAAAGTTTGAAGAAATCATGTCAAAACACGTACCACAGCAACTTTTGGATCAATAACTTTCATAATGACTTGAGCTTGAAGCAATGCATAAGCCAGCTGAGGATTCTGTAGCAGCATGTTTCGAGCCTCATTCGGATTATTCTGTATACACAACTGCAAAAGAAATTATAACAATCAATCAGACTAAAACTATAAATGAAATCCTAATCACATGCCAGCTTTCTAACTTACAAAAATGTTTAGATTAAATGGCGGACAATTTTATAGTTAATGCTCCTCTTCCTTGCAATTTTTTCAAAATCTTGTACAATCAATAGCAGACAGAAACATACAAACTTAGAATCAGAATTGGTTAAACTACAAGAAAACACTATTCGAGACTAAAGCATAAAAAGCCGTCTTGAAATTTTATATCACTTACAGCACTTGATGCACACAAAACTTGTATTAGTTAGCAGTAGTGCTGTACAAAATTTGTATATTTAAGCTCTCGCAATGACAATTGGGCACACCCACTTTAACATTAGGATGTTTAAAACATGTGTAAAAAAATAATCAGGGCATTCTTTGCTAACCAAGCAAAAAACAAATTACTTTGTATTATCAGTAAAATTAATAATGTATTTTTTGGTGTTAGCGGTGCACACTGGGATGATAATACAGCGATGTTTTACAAGTTGGTGCAAAGATATTAAATTATTAAGAATTTTCTTTTCAGTTACGTAAGTCTTTCAAGCAGTTAAGCTTACGTAAGTCTTTCAAGCAGTTAAGCACAGTAACATAACTTTGTATAGAAACTTTTCTGGTACATACTTTAGAACTCTCCTTTCTTCCCATTTAAAAAATAAATAATTAATTAATTAATAATAATCTACATTCAGTTTTGTACGATTTGGCTCACTGCAAGCTACAACCCCAGCAATCAACAAGATGGCCTATTTAGTTTGGATGGTAGTGACAAGGCCTGAACCCCTCAAGGCTATGCTTCTGAGCCAGTGAACCAGCAGAGGTAGCTTAGCCAAATTCCAATGTAAACACATGCAATGTCCACCCTCTATGAGACGAACCAGAATCAGCAAAGCGAATGAAACTGCCCAGAGCGAGCATTCATCTCATTCACCCATAAACTTACTGACCAGCCTTAGCACTAATCTGCAGTTTGTGTCACTCATACCACAGTGCAGTGACCACTTGGCCTTGAGCCCCAAATCTGTGCTAAATTAGACTATACCTTACCTTCATCTGTTTCATGAGCTCATACATCTGCTCAGGTGGTAAACTGGCTACAGCCTTGGATATTGCCTCTGGTGCTTGTTCTGGATGAACGGGCTCACCGTATAGACTCTCAGCGCGTGGTCCACCCAATGCTTGTTGAAGCTCTGTGAAACAATATTGAGAATTTCAGCAATATTTATTTAAAATTTATGCGTTTCTACGGTTCTACAACGTGTAACAAGCAAAATTGGAGAGATTTTACCAGTGACTTGACTGTGAGAACAGTGCTGAATCAATACAGCAGCACTTTGCAAAATAAAAAGCTCAAAAGAAAGCACACGCATTTCTTAAAGAAACTGATCAAAATCATAGCGCCACCAGCTGCACTCATAATCAACTAAACATTAGAGCTGTAACGATATACCTATGTAACGATACGATACATATCGGGATACTAACTTCACGATACGATGCATATCGCGATACTAACTTCACGATACTATACATATTGCGATACTAACTTCACGATACGATATGTGTCGCGACACACATTGAGTTAACATTCGTAGGGTTTAATAAAAAACAAGATTAAGCTGTTGATACATTACATGCATATATTAAATTTATCAAACAATTTTAACATTGAAAAATGCTAAAATAATTCAGCCATTTCAGAAACTTGTAAGCACTGAGCTTTCAACAGCTTTGATTTGGCTGGCTACTAGCAGCAGGTCTGCCTTTGTCAAGGTCAAGCTTCCTACATATGATTGAATTGTTTGACACTGTGTTTATCAGCAGGCAGTCTAGCTTTTGCTAAATGCTAATGATTCACATTATCGCAATACTGAAGCATTTTGACGATACGCGTATTGTTACGATACATCGATGTATCATTACAGGCCTACTAAATGAACAGCTTTGTGGCATTTAGTAAACAATCTAGCTTTTTAGTTTCACTCACGTTTTAATTCCTCTTTATTTTTTTCACTTGCGGCATGATCAACTCTTAAAGTTCGTCCATTTAGCTCATACCCGTTAAGATTACGCATAGCACTGAGTGCCGTCTCTTGGTCTTTGTATTCGCAGAAGCCATAGCCTTTGGGCTTCCCAGTTTCTCTATCGTAAACGAGTCTGAAAGAGGAGAAAATGACTGTTAACAGCAGTTAGACGCATTAATAAATAATAAAATTCGAGATTAAAGCAATTTTTAAGGAAGAAAGAATTGAGCATCGTTAGTGATTTTATACAAACATATAAATAATTCATCATGCTACTTTACTAAACACACTTTTAAATCTGCATCAAAAAATATTTTTTCTGTTTCTGAAAAGCTATGACAAGGTGGGCTTAGTTAGTCTGGCATTTTCAAACACTACTTCTTCTACCAAACATTGAAGAGTTCTAGGAGACTTACTTGAATTTCAGCACTGGTCCAACTTGGCCGAAAATCTCTTGCAATAGTTCCTCCGAAGCATCGTATGAAATATTACCAACTAAAGCAACCACAAAGTATTTGAACATAGGTAATTCAGAAAACGACTGGTCAACATGAATACCTTAGACATGTATCCCGCTCAATTATCTTAACTGCTAGTGATTTCGCACTTTATACAGTAATCGTTATACTCACAGTCAGCCATAATTATTGCGTAAGATTTCTGCGCCCTACATAGGAATGCATCGAATATTCGGATCACATAATTTTTTTCCGGAATATCAGTATAAAAATCCGGTCCAGTAAACTTTGGTGGTAACCACTAAAAGTTTGCTGGTCCTTTCGGTATATCGAAGTTTTCTTTTTTAATAATTGTCACATTTGATGAAAATTATATTAAACAAACCAAATATTTCCTGTTTATAAAAATTATCTAGAATAAGCTGATAGTAAACAGCGAACACTGCACAACAGGTGACATTTTGCTTTTTGTTTCTGTAGGATAACTCGAAGAATGCAATGTACCATCGGTACACAAGTACTGTCAATGTGCAATGGCGTGGCGGTGCTGTATTTACTTATACACACGATGGAATAAATCAATAAGAACTGGAGCTAGTAAATAAATATACCATTGCAGTTTTGCTTAAAGGCTTATATAACCCCAAAAAGCATTAAAGTTTTTTAAATGCAGTATTAAGATTAAATAACTCATAATTATCATTAAACGAAGGAAACTTATAATAAATTGAATCAACTGGTAACAAATGCCTGCATATGGGAAAACAGTTTACATAAGCAGTGACCTTACTGCAGCACCATAACTATAAAATAAGCACAAAGACAACTAGACCAGGCAGTACAGTGTAATCAATAAGGCGTCTCCTTTCCGTCTAGAAGGTTGTGAGTTCAATACACAGCTAGGTAATACCAAATGCTTTTAAAACAGTGCCAGCTGTTGAACTGTCAGGCACATGGGGTAAAAATAGCGGCAATAATGACCTCTGTATTATAACCAGGTGCAGTTTATTATTTAGAGTCGGCAACAAAACTCACGGCAGACTTGTGTTGTCTGTTGAATTAAAAGCCGACTTTAAATAAAGGTTATTATTGTTCGTATTATTATTATGATTATTATTAAGTAATACTATATAATACTGGTATCTCAGACTCTCTGTACGCCACTAGCCGAAGTGCTTGTGCTAAATTTGCAGAAAAGCCAGTGTCATACATGGGCAGCCAAAGTACGGCACTGGCGATTTCTGTCTTAGAATCGAGAATTATGACATGATAAAACATAAAACTAAATTTGTTTTAGAAAAAAAGTAACTTTATAGCAATGAGGGATAATCCTTGACAATTATGCATTTTTTTACAGTAATATCATCATTATTATTAGCTCCATCAATATCATCATTAAACTAAGTATCTTGTGCTATAAGGAAAGAAACTATGTAGGGCATATAGCTTGCTAGCTCGCTTACTTAGTAGAAAACAATTATTTGTCCAAGAAGTAATAAAATGGATTACCTGTCTGTGAAGTGAGACAAAATAAAAAATGATATACCTTAAACGAATGTTGCAATCGCCTAAAAAGCAGGTTTATTTCATTTCAAAAAAATTAATATCGAAGCCAAATTTAATATTGGCGATTCTACTAGCTTAGAATAAGATTCTTTTATTTTATCGGATGTATAATAAATTGTTCAACGTGTAGTGACATTTTCAATAATTATTATTAAATAAACAAAGACATCAGATGCTGCCAGTACTATAACTGACTCATTGCATGACCTGTCTCTAGTGTCCATACGTAGGCAGCCCATGTACGACGCATCCTACTTGGGCTAGTCCATGTACACCAATTGTCCTACTTCAGCTAATGTCCTACTCCGCTCCCAAGGCGATCAATAATGATCATTTCTGCAGCAACACAATGGGAATATCTCGCTCATTGCAACACATGAAAAACGGTACAATAGCCAGGCTGCCAGACCCTTCAAGGTGGTGTTATTACACTTTTCAAGGCTATCAGGTTTTATATAATTATAAATTTAAATTATAATTATAGGCGTTTGCCGGCTTCAGGTGGTGTCGCATGTGCAAAAATGTACGAAACTCTGTGTGATGCAAACACTATAACTTAAAAATAATTCAAACGCTGATACAAAAACCCTAGCCTAAATACAATCGGGACTTTCCAGCAAAAAGAACAGTTATAATGATTTAAACATTAAGTCCTGTCAAATGGACCTGCACTACAAGATGACGCTCAGTCTAGCCAGCGTATTGCAATTCCTCAGGCTTGTATTTTCGCGATAAATATTGTAGCCAGGTAGCCCAGATAATAACTCTAAAAGACACTGTGATCAATACACATAAACTTACCAAAAACAGATCTCATAGACTTTTCCGCCGCAGATAATGCTCCACTGACAGTCGCCATTTTCGAAACATTGAAATGGCTACAGGCTGCAGTAAACCAAAAACGAAATTAACGCATTTAAGTCGCGTCTTATTTATGAACACAATGGTTGCATGAAGACGAGACGCCGTGTTACGCCTCTCTGGTCTCTAGCTAACACTTCCTAAGTTGTTATTAAAGTGTTGGTGCACAATTTAAGGCCTACTATGTTTTTTAATAGACTGTAAATTAAACCATCATAGACAAGGGTTCGATTCTCAGTTGAATCATATCAAAGTTGTCAATAGTACTATAATATTATAGCTAAACATGTTCAGCTAATAGGGGTGAGCATTCTTTACCAGAAAGCGAATTCGAATCGAACCGAATTTGTGACTTTCGAATTCGAATCGAACCAAACTTCAGTGTTTCGAATTCGAACCGAATTCGAATTGAGATCGAAAGATTTTCGAACAAGTTTTCGAACCACCAGCAAAAATTAGTCTTACAAAGATCATGCATATCACTAGATTTTGTTCTGCAATATAACGACTAGTAATTATTTTAAAATTATGTGCAGAAATCACAGCCAAATTATGCTAATTGCATGATGTTTCAATCGTTTTAGTGATAAAGAACATGTGTGATTGAAGTGCTGAATTATTCGAATCTATAGTTTTGGATTCGAATCCAGTTCGAACTAAAAAAACTCGAACGTTCGATGCTCGCCCCTATCTGCTAAACGTGCATATTTATCAAAGAAATATACAGACAGTAATTAGGGGTGAACATCTAATGTTCAATTCGAATGAGTTTTTTAAATTCGAATAATTTGATTCAAACCTAAATCATGGATTCGAATAATTTGTTCACCACTTAATACATATACATATGTATGCATGAAAGTGCAAATAAATAAACTAAACTAAACCCAAACTTACATGTTCATTATTAAAATGTTGCAATCTACGCAATTTAGCACGATTTTTGTACATAATTTTTAAACAAATTATCAAATTTTGTGTTTTTACTGCAGGAAAAAATCAAACAATACATTATGACCTTCGCAAAACTGCAGACTGCTCTTTATTTAGGATTCGAAAATTTATTCCAATTCTGAACTTTAAACATGAATTCGAATTTGATTTGCATTCGAAATTTTGAAACTCGGTTTGATACAAGTTTAAAACCCAAAACTTGATTTGATTTCAACTCGCTTTCTGATAGGGATATGCTCACCCTTAACAGTATATAGAAAAATCCAAAACTTTTAACGTTTCTATCCCTGGATTATGATTTAAGCAAAATTATTACTGTTGTTACTATTATTGTTATTGTTGTATATTGTCTTATTATTGTTATTATTATTATAATTATTATCATTGTCATCATCATTATTACTACTACTACAACTAATACTGCTGCTGCTGCTACTACTACTACTACTACTACTACTACTACTACTACTACTACTACTACTACTACTGCTGCTGCTACTGCTACTGCTACTGCTACTGCTACTGCTACTGCTACTACTACTACTACTACTACTACTACTACTACTACTACAAGTTAAACGCTTGCGTCTACCAATCTAGTGGAGCAGCACATCATGAAACGGTGGGAATTTTGGGGAATTATCACTGTTTTGCTTCTGTTTTTTACGCCTTTCAGGGCTGTTAGCAAAATGGCTGCGTCCATCAAAGCCGCTGTAAAATATGTTACGAGTAAAGAAATGGGAAATTACTTGATGAGGTGTAAAGTTTGTTATTTACGTTTAACCAGACGCGGTTACGTTTAAGTTAGTGTTCAACAGTAATATTAATTTTTAGTCAAAAAGGCAACAAACCAAAAGTTATGCTAATGCACCCTGAAGTGCCTAGATACTAGCTGCATCAATCATGCCATTGAATAATTTAATATCGCTAGCCCATGAATAGCATTGGGCGTGGCCACTGTCATTGCAAACTTTTAAATTTATTTATGTTTTTGAAGCTATTACATTACTTGGGAGACGACTGCGTGAACTATTAACATCATGACTAAGGAAGTCATTGGTGGTGATTGTCCCCAACATTCATGCATATTTACACCAACAGTTTATGCGTACATCATAAAGATATGTACATTACATTATACAATTTTTACAATATATGTACAAAATTAAAGAAAACAGTTACACTTGACTCGTACAGTCTATTTATAGTACATTAACAGCATGCGATTTAATATAACTAACTAGTAAAAGTAGACCATAAAATTTTATTGTAGTGCTTTCTTATTACAACTTTATTTTCTCACATCAATTGTAAGTATGACACTAGGACAAAAAAGTTCATCAGGATGCCCGCGAAGACGATGGAAAGAAGATAGTTGACTATTCTATAGTATCATCATTCAAAATCTTTATGTGCAATTACCTAATCAATAGTACTACGTCTTTATTCTCAATGAATATTCTTTATGTGTAAAATCTAGTATAAGCACTTGTCTGTCACCATGATCCTGCAGATTGAGTTCATACATGCCTCTTTGAAGATTTCAAACATGATGAGAAATTTAATATTACTGCCAAATATATGAAAGTGTTTTTCTACTACTGTGGGGTGGCTGACTTGATAATATGTTAATTTTGCATTTTTACTTTTATTCATTAGAGTAAACACCAGGGCTTGTGGAGTTGGTACATTAAACTCCTGACTCTGACTCCTAGAATTTTAGAAGATTCAACTCTGACTCCGACTCCGGCTTCCAAAATTTTAGATTCGACTGTGGCTCCGACTCCTAAAATTTAGGAGCCCTAACTCCCGACTCCAACTCCCACTATTGCCTTTAAGTAATAGCTTGTAGTATTCTCAATATTTAGCTAAAGTGGCATTTCATAACTACTTAGTGTGCTCAAAAACTGTCTAACTGCATCGACACCAATGCAAAAGTGTCCCAAAATGTGACATTATGCACAAATGCGTTTTAAAAGTTACAAGTAACGGGAGTTTGAGTTTGTCTATTTTTTACCGACTCCAACACCCACTTCTCTAACAATAACTGTACTCCTGAGTCCCAACTCCGACTCCTTCAGCAGTAAATTTACTGCTGACTCCAACTGCGACTCCACAGCCCTGGTTAACATTGTAGTAATGCTTCTTCTTGCTCAACATTTTATGTTTTCAGTGGTATATACCGAATCCTAGTTGTCTTTGTTGTTTAGTACTACATTTTGCTGTATTAATTAACGAATTCCTTTTTTATATATTTTCATATTTGCACTCCTGATGGCATCTGTTGATACATTACATCATCGTAAACTCATACAGTACGGTAAGCATTTTATGTGAATAGCATTTATTTTTAAACTTCAGCATACTTCCTCGTAATTTCATTAATTTTTAATGACATTTTGCTTTGTATGATGTTCTAAAAGTTGTTTGTTTATTGCTTTGGGATGTTAACTACATGACCTTCAATTCTCTTCAAGTAAGGCCGACAATAAAAATACTTCTGTTTCCGTCTAATCTCAGGGGTAATATTTTTTATCGTGCGTTCGACCAGGAATTTTATAATTTTTCTTGTATGTTCATATACTTGACGCAGTCATATGAAAGCGTAAAACGTAAAACAATAATTATTATAGCATTGTTCTTTCGGGGAACGCAGTTTTTCTGTATGGCCACGTTTTTCCGGCTAACTCTCGGCCAGAGTTGCTATTTTGTATGATGCTCATTGTATTGGAGGCTAAAAAATCTCGACTTTTCCGCCAAATCGGTGTATTAATGGCCAAGTAGTGTTGCTGCTTATACCATAATTATCAGAACATACACGTTCATGATAGAAAAAAAGAGATTATACGATAATCGATAATTGCACGATGATTTAGTAATGTGAAACTAAAAAAACAAATGGTGAAAAAATTTGCATTGAAAAAATTTAAAAGTTTACTGTTAACCAGTGGGAAATAAACAAAATTTGATTGCAACTGATTTTAAACATTCCACGATTCAGCTTTAAACAGTCACGAAGCTTTTAATTTTTTTTTTAATTTTTGAAAAAAATTGTCCTCCCTCCCTACTGATATCTTTTGAGCTCATGAGGTAAGAACAGAAACAATTTTTTGTGGCTGGGCCAATGCTGTGTTATTACAGTGTGCATGATTATGAAGATTAATGCTGCTTTAAAGCAAAAGCCAAGTTTCTCGGGAAGTTGAGCTTATTCTAATATTTGTGAAAAATGTTAGAAAGTTTCAGCAATGAAATAAGTTATAAGTTATAAGTTTATTTATTTCCACTCTGCATCTAACAGTTATAATAAAAATAAAGATAATTTCACTGAAGTAATTATAAATATAAATGCAATATTATCCAGAAATGACAAAATAGATTCTTATGCAGCATATACATGTGCAAATTACATTGCAGAATAATTTTATGCATACAGTTTGAGCCTAAAAGCATAGCTTGACAGGCCAAACTGTACTTGGAAATCTTAAAGAAGTGATTAATAATTGAAATAATGATAATATATACATAAAAGTTGGGGGGGAGTAGTGATTAAAAGATGAAATGGAGCGAGAACTAAGAAAAATTGTGATAAGCGCCTCGTGTAGTTAATAATTTCAATTTAAAATCGCGATGACTTCATGCTTGGGAGCACTCATTTTGGTGAAAAATGGCACCATCTGGTCACTGTGCAATATAAACTGTTATTTTGCCAGGTGCTTCAGCAATCTTTTTTTGAACTTACAGAGCGAACGCTATAAACTAAGTAACCCATCCACTATCTACTCTATGCCACTGTTTACATGTGTATCCAAAAGTCAACGAAAGTCTGTAAATTAATTACATTTATGCAACTAATGTATGCTACTTAAACATTTTACGGTATAATCCTGTGGGTTAAAGCTATGTTTAATCTTGGTCATAACTGATCAAATGACTAATTTTTACATAAACAGTTAAATACAACGGTAGAAAAACTGAACTTCTGAGTGAACTGTGGAAACTTCACACAGCTGCCTTCACAGCATTCATGCTGCCCAGCAGTCACAAGCTTACCTCATTTTTTTTCAAATATGCCGGCAGCGACGTTAGTTTGGCGGGAAATAAAAATATTTAAATTTCTTTTACATTTTTAAGCAAAGCATTCTATGCGTATATCTCGTGTGGTGATTTCATTATTTTTAATTGTATAATAATGATAATAATGATAATAAAAATAATAAATTTATTTGGAAATGCAAATGCAATATCTAGAAACACTGAGGAAAATAGACATTAATAATAATGATTTAATTTTAATATGACATCATGCATATAATAAATGGCAAGAACCAGAAGTAAAACCTGTTAGGTGCTTGCACCATCGTAAATACGTCAATAATAATTGAAAAAAAGAGCAAAAAAATGAGGGTTTTGGCAATTTAAAAGAAAAAAGGAGAATATATTAAAATGCAATAAATGTTGTTCGAGGGTTGATTCTTCCTTTAAACCTTGTTTGCGATTTCAGCATTTTTGGGGACCAGTAGCAAACTGGGGTCTACCATTAGCTGCAATAGCTGACATGAAAAAAGATCCAAAGTATATCAGTGGAAAAATGACTTTAGGTAACTTTACTGTAATTTTATGATCCTAAAGCTTATCTAGTTCACACGAATCTATAAACATGAGAGACGATGATTAGTAATCATTTGTGGTGCAAGTTTATGGCTATTTTCTATAGAAGGTAAATTTAATTTACCTTTTGAGTTTTTAGTAAAACTGGGTACATGATTTGATGTTTGGTTTGAATGTTTGTAAATGTGAGTTCTTTTAATCGCATATTTTTCAAAAAAGACATTAAAACTTGAGCTAGGTGGCAGCATATAAACTGCATCTGCTTGTGCACACCAGTTGGCAACAACTCAACAACTACCAGCTATATATGATTCATAATGAAACAATTTAATTTTATCATTATTAAATTTGGTTATGCCTATAAAGTGCCCTTGTGAGTCACTACTTGGGCAACATCAGAAACAAAATGAACTGTTTCAACTTGTGATAAAAAATAGAAATCTTGAATTCGTGCAGAAGTCATGTTTCACAAAATCAGTTTCATCAGACCAAGCACAAGATGCAAAATAATGTAAATTGTGGAATAGCAAACTGGGTAAAGTACAGTAATTAAGTAAGCATCTAACAGTACGTTAAATAATGCTTCATTCGCTTTCTGTATGAATGCTTCAGAAGATACATAAATGAGGACAACACGAGCTTTCAATCTGAAGACAGCCAGATTTCAGATTTAGATATATAAGTGAGGACAGTACTGTAGTATTGTTACACTATGGCAGTGAAGGCAACCCAATAATACAGTTTATTTGTTAATTATCATGTTTTTAAAACAAGGGTGTTTTAATTACAGTATAAAGATGATTAAGATAATATAATTTATTTTATTAATTTAATAATGTTTTTTTTTCAATTTGATAACCTCTGCGTAGAAGATTGAGGAGTCTAACCTGAATATAGTTGTCTGTTGTTTTGTCATTAATCTGTGGTGAAACTTAATGCACCCCATTGTAGCACCAATCTTACTGAAGCCCAAGTTTGCAGCTCAAAATGGCTGCGTAAAAACTTCTGATTATGTTTTTCCATAATCTGTTTACTATTGATGATGGATTGTTTGTTGTTGTTTTTCAGCTCTTAGCATTTATTCCCTGTTATTTATGAGGTTTGCTTGGGTTGTACAGCCGAGGAATCTACTTCTGCTAGCATGCCACGCAACAAACGAGTCAGCGCAAATCATACAGGGTTGCCGTTTCATCAAATTCACGTATGTGAAACTGAATAAACTTCTTTATACAATGAACAATAAATAGGATAATGAATATTTTGAAATATTTTAACTGGTTTTTTCAATTCTCTGTATGTAAACTAAGTGTTGTTGTTGTTCTTCTTGTTGTTGTGGATGACCCTTTAAAAAAAGCCTAAGGCTGTGCAAACTTATAACAAATCGACATGAAACTACGTACAGATATATTAGAACTATGACTTACCGAATCTGATTTCCAATCATCTTCCATTTTGAATTCACTGTGGCAACAATAACTTGATTTTTAAAAAAAGTAAAAACCTCTGCGAATTTGCCTTGCAAACAGATTATCACGAAACTTTATCCGAATGTGCTAGAACAAATTCTGCATCAACTGACAGAGCCAGATTTTGGGTCTGTCATTTTGAATTCTCAATGGCATCAGTGACTTCATTCTTGAAAAATCTTAATGTGCTACCAATTTGCGACATACCGTCAATAAGCATATACTAGAATGAATTTTGCCAATGACTAAATCAGATTTTCCATATGCAGTTTTGAATTCAAGATGGCAGTGAGAATATCTATGAAACTCACATTTTAGAGCAAACAATAAACTTTGCAATTCACTTAATTAATAATTCACTTTTGACAAAACTGAAGCCTGTGAGATTTTGGTGCTTGGAGTAGACCATTTTTTCTTCGAATAATCTTGTCTTTTACAACGAAGTGCAAAACTTTTGACAAATTTAACGAGTTGCTACTGACGACTTGCTAATTATGTAACTTTCTAGTTATGTGGATGATGAAACACAAAAACCTGAACCTGGCACACCAGAACAAGCAAGGCAGTTACAAGAACAAGCTGAACATCATGACCATGACTTGTTGCAAAAGTTTGCAATTTACCTATAAGTACTTAACAGCCGGTTACAAAATAAATAATTGCTATGGCACTGCTTTAATCAATAATTATATATTGTAATATATTCATAAGTCAGCAGAAACCACTCGCATGTAATTTCATGGTTAATAAAGATGGGTGATTGTATTATTTTTCCTTGGGAAAATCATTCCATATTATTTCACTTAAAGTTTTGTCCTAAAAGTGTTTGTCACATAAAATTTTGCCTTAATTACATTTATATTGTGTAATCTTAATTTACTAATTCACTGATTGCAGAAACATAAGTGATTACAGTGATCCGAGGAAATAGATACCCAGTGCTCAGTGTATTTGTAAAGTTTTTTTTCTGAATACCTGTTTGCAACTGGTATTGTGTGTAGCCATGTTAAATCTGTTATTTCTAATTCTGCATCTTCACGATGGACAAAATACAGGTGCCGCAGTGTTTATCACCTGTCATTTTTTCACATTTCACATATTTAGGTTAAATTGTCGGAAGGCGTATTTGTGTATGTGGATGCTGCCACATTTGTTGCCAAAAAAATTGTTAGAGTGTAGTACGCGTTTTTGATACTGTTAATGTTTTTCGACAAATGTTAATGTTGCTAGGCCTTTTTGAGTTATTAAAGTTGACTGTGATGCAGATTGTAAATTAGATATACAATCAAGCCTCTTTATGTAACCTACTATGGGACTGTAAAAACAGTTGGTGTTGTTAAACTTTGGTTTCATAACGAGGTGAAGTAATAAATACTTGTCTATGCAAATATGGACATTTTGTTTAGCCAAAAATATTGGCATTAAGTGAGGTTGTCATTATAAATGGGGGGTTATAACGAGGTTTGATTGTAGTGTTGCACAATTGTGTTTATTGACACAAGTGACAAGTATACAAACTAATTTGTTATACTCGTTATAGCAATCAAGTTCCTTTTTGATAGCGAGATCACAATAATAATCAAGTTCAAGCTAAAACTGAACTTGTTGTTTTACAGGTGCCCAGTAATAGTCAAACGAAAAGGTCACAATTTTGGCTAAGAAAAACAATGTCGCAATTCATTTTGGTTAGGGTGGGTTATTTCGTTTTTCCTGTGCATTTTTACTGCAACTTTTTTGCCTTGTTAGTTTTATAGCTTGCATTGTGGAAGGGTTGTTTTACAAGTGGTGTGAGTAACATTTGCTGTGGTGACTAGTGAGCGACTCGTTATTATGAATGACTTTGCTAGTCTCTCGTTCTGCTGTGTTTGGTTTGTTATTGTTGGAACCAGATTTTTTTGTAATTTCGCATACTTTTTAGGTGTGTTGCTATAAAGGTGCATTGGCTAAAATTGATCAGATTTCATAGGTTGATATTTTAACCTCTAAAATTTGCTCTTTCAACTGTGAGAGTATTTTATGGCTGTTAATATAAAGTAAAAGTATTGCGTGTAATAACTCAGGGCGTGAGCAGGAGTTTGTTAACTTCTTATCACTTTGTAAAAAAAAAGTTGTGTTGTTGAGTGTTATGAAATTTAAAAATATAGTTTTGTAAAAAATGATATTGTCTAAACTGTTGTTTAGCATGTGTTCTTATAAGCTGTTCAGTTCACAGTGGATGATTACCAAGTGGAACAACTACTGAATCAAAGCAAAAAACATCATTTGAACTTCAAAACAATTTATTGGAATGACTCTGATAAAATAGCAAAATTTTATTATGAATTATTGCAAGTTTGTTTATACTTTGAAAGAAATTAATAAACTTAATGTACTTATAATGATCATATACACACCTAATAAACAAGTGGCAAGTTAATAAAAATAGTCAAGCTTTTAAAAAGACAACAACAAAACACAATAAATATTACTAGAAACAAAAAAGATTCAATGTTATTAGACAAATAGTCCAAACAAAAACACTTGAGCAGAAAAGATTTGGAATGTGTTTTCAAAAAAATAAATTAGGGTCATAAAAGTATAAACTATTTCTAAGTGCCATGTACTAGGCACGATAAGTAAATGTACTAGCTAAATCTTTTTTACATTATAATGCCAGCTGATTTTGATTGGCACATTTTACTTGAGCTTTGAATAAGGCACTTAATGATTTCATCAAATGGGGCTTCTAGCTGGACAGATGGCATTAAGTTATGAGTGTCCAAAATATGAAACATCATTGTTCAAATATAGAACATCACTGCTCATATATGGAATGCCATTGTTCTAAATGCAAAATGCCATTGTTAAAATATGGAATACCACTGTTCATGTATGGAATGCCATTATCCAAATATGGAGCACCATTGTCAATTGGAGCATCGGTACGAGATTTCTCATTGCAATGGTCTTCCAAACAAATTTTATATTCTTTACGCACATTGTCTGCAACCACAGGCCTTATACACATGTCAGCTGTATTTTTGATTTATACAATGCACAGTTTATAACAAATCTTATAAACATTTAATCACTGAAAAGACTAGAGTACTGTACAATAAGAAAAACAATTTTATAACCGCAACATTCACTTTTTAAGTTAGGAAATGCATATGTGAAGTGCAATCAGTTGAAGTACAGTATATTGTACAAATAGAAGTACTATACATTAAACATAAGATTCATTCAATTGCACTTCTACACAAGACTCATTGCCATTAAGAAAGAACTGTAAGTAACATTAAAAAAATATGTATGACAAGTTTTTCAAAAATAGACGTTGCAATGGCTGCATAGCAGCAATATAAGAGCCATCATTGTTACTTATAAACAAGTTTATTATAAATAATTCTGAATAAACCTATTTTGATATAATAACAATGATGGAGCAGTCAAGTGAAGCGTATAACAAACACAGTCAAGGTATTTACATCTGAAGCACCCAAATCAGTGACATCACAAATATTATCATATTCACAGCATCAAGGATAGTATCACTAAGGTTTTCAGCACCACAAATATCATACTCACTGAATAAACAGCATACAGCGATTACTAATATGCGCAGGATTGTCCGACTGTATTTTGGAAACTACGCAAAAGCTAACAAAACAATATTTCGAGGAAAATTAAAAACACCAGTGCTTTGTATCACAAGATTTACTGCAACATGAATTTTGCTCTGTAATTTTACAAGTGCCAGTTACTACAGCTTTGTGACGTCTCTGCTGAAACTGCAGCAGGTTGATCTGTTCTAAGGATTTCCCTTAGACACCAGTCTTCTAAGCATTTTGTTTGTCACCGGCCACCGACTCTTTTCTTTCCTCTCCTCTTCGGAGGAATCGTGCTCCGATTCGACATTCTCGGACTCGTGAATCGGCATTTTGACACCTTTGACAGCAAGGGCTTCTACATCTTTTCTCGCACAGCTGTAGTCAAGCTGAAATGGATACTAAGAGTCTTCAAATATCCGACTAAAATTATTATTTTTATTATTATTAACAGCCAGTAATTTCAAATATACTTTTACATAAGTAATTCATAAAAAATGTTATCAGTCAAGATTATTTACACGATTAGTAATAAAACACCATAACGATAGTAAAAAGGATCAATGGGCCTAGTATTTCTGATAAAATATATAAGCAGTACAATTTCCTGCAAATTAACATGGTACAATGCAATCTAGAATTAACTGCAGCTGTGCTGTGTTTAAAAAATTGAAATCATTACATTCTAAGCATTTGACGCATTCTCTAGCCATATTAACAATTACCGGTTGGTTTCCTATCAAAGCCTTTTTCCTCACTGATCTCCTTGTCAAAATTCCATTTTCTAATTGATAACTACTACAGTTCAATGTGCAACATATATGATGTAAATTAAAACCCATTGCTGATTTAACAGTAAACAGAAATAGGAAACTACTACTGCAATCAAAACTAACCTTACGTATGTTACTGCACTGAAAGCTGTGTCTAAAATCAGAGCAACAGCAGACAAAAACTATAAATTTTCTAATTTGGCTGCGAGCTTTGCAGGCACTTCTATGACCAGGGTCCGATCACCCAATAGACTAGTATAGATTGCAGCCTAGGACCCTCAACCTTTAGTAAATTTTGGTAAAAGTCTGTTTTTTCACTACGGTTGTGTTCAAATATGTGCTAGTTTGGTTTGCAATAAATAGTAAAATTGTGGTATTTCTTAAAAACTATTTTTATTGACAAACCGAAAGGTAGCTATTCTAGTCTATATAATGAATTTGCTGTAAGTTTACATTAAGCTATGCAAATATTGCTAAAATATATCACGAGTAAAACGTATCCTAGATGGGTATCAACGGCTTAGAGGGAGGCCCATAATTTCATTAGCTTAGGGGCCCCAGGAAGTCATAATCCAGCCTTGCCTATGACACTGGGTTTTATCAAAACAACGGACACTACTGTTTCACTTTCTGATATAAAGAAGTAAGGAAATCAGAAAAATCTGCCAGCGAATGTTGAGCAACTGTGCCTTGCGGTTGTTAGAAGACAACAGTCAGTAATCCCACAGGCTGCTTTACTTTCCCACATTATAGCAAAATATTTTACAGAAGACACTCAAGACACCAATGTTGTCTTGGAAGTTCAAGTGGGAAGAAAAGGGAATTTTGAAGTGTACCCCTAAGAACTTTCCATGCAATATTGCTTAACATTACACTTGCCTGTTTGAGTGACTTACGTAATTGATAAAAAATTGATGATAAAATACTTTCAAAATTATTCGAAAAGTGTTTGCACTGCCTGGTAAAACAGCACTGCGTCGCCATCCCAGCATGCACCACTGATCTATTGATCTATTGATCTTACTGACAAATAAAGGAATTTAAATTTTTGCTTAAATAGTGCAGAGTGAGCTACGAATGCTCTGATTATTTTCCCAAACTTTACGCAGTGTTATCTAAACTTGTTTCAAACAAATTAACATTAAAATGACTCCCACTTTTGCATTTAAATTTACAGGGTTCGAGATTTATACAGTGTTACTGCTAATGCAAGCTTTGAATGCAACAAGACAATACTTGTTTTGCAAGTGATTTAAAATTTCAAGACAGATTTTTCAAGCTTTATTTACGGAGTGCTTTCTTTTGCTTTAAACCAGATAACAGTACCGTACTAACATCTATTAAATAATATATCAGCATACTTAATATGAAAGCTTTATATAAGGGTAAAAGGTGTGCTTACTTTCGTAGAAGTATACATGTAGTTATTTTTGCATTTACTTTTTCTTTACGTTTTCATACTTACATCACAGTAATGATCATATAGCCTCATAACGATAAACCAAAACTATAAAGTACCAATAAATATGACAACAAACATGTACAACGTCTTGAAACACACGATTTCACAGTACTTGGGAGTCGCAGAGAGAAGGAAGAATTACTCATAAGGGTGCCAGCTCTGTTGGCGAAAATTTTAATTAAAAAAGGAAAAAAGGATAATGTTGTGTTTCGTTTCGTATTTTACAGTCAGCAACGCATATTTCTATAAGTGACCTAAGGCAAAAGGTTTCGGGCATTGCATGCTTTTTTGTCAGAGTTTGCCCTTTTTCGTTGGCAAAACTTGAATAAAGTTGTATTTTTCTATTAAGTTAAGCGATCTACTCGTTAGCTTAATTATACCCCAGAACTCGTCAGATAAAAAACAGAGAAAGAACAGAATGACATGTATGTCAGATTGTACATGACTAGTTGATGATATGATTAACTGGTAGACGAGAAGTAGATGTATGGGAGATACTTCTTCTTCAATGTCTCATTTTGACTGTTGTAGGCAGATAAAATAGATGACTTATTAGGCTTGCATTTTACCTGTCACTTGTCACACATATAACCCTATTAAAGGACACATCAGTGAATAATTATCACATTGTGGTACCTGATCTTCGCTAGAACTGCTGGAGCTTTCCTCGTCTTCATCACAAACATGTTCACGACTACAAATTGCTGCAGGTTCATCTGCTTCGTCGTCAGTTTCTTTGGTTTCTTCTGAAGTCAACAAATCATGATTTAGAAGATAATGGTAGTCAAGGCACTGTTTAACCCTTTCACTACGTAGTTGCTTTTTAACACGGGCTACATTGACTTTTGCATATTTGACAATAACTTCTTGTGGTGTGTTACTAAAACTGAATCTTGTAAATAAACAAATACTTGTTCATTTCTATTTCTACACATTCACACACACACGCATACGCGCACACGCACACACACACACACAAACTAGCATGCACTTCCGTGTGTAAACACGTGGTTACACTAATGTAATGGTGTAAACAAAGTGACAGCCCACCAATTAGCGGTCAACTCGCGAACAACGGGCTGTGTGTGTCCGTAGTATGCAGGACTTTTTACTAGTCCAGATTTTGTCCGATTCTTCCCATACCGTAAAAGCAGTGCTGACAATAATGACATGACATTCATTTTTCAAAAACTAAGGAACTAAATTTGCAGAATTAATGAACCTACCAGAACAGGCAGCTCCTGGCATAAATTCATCACTAAAAGGAATCGATAGAGTGAAATTTGCAGGGTCACTTGTGTCCATCTGCGTAACGAAGAAATTGCTGCAAATATGAAAGAGAAAATGAAAATCCCGTTGGATCAATGACAAACTGACACTATCACTGCCATTGGCTATTCTTGGTTGACACAAAGCTATTGTTGTGAAACTAATAGTCTAGTTGCTGCTGTTCCCGGTGGCGGACTGGCCCACCGGAAGACCGGAAAATAATGAACCATTATTTTAGAAATAACCAAAAAAGTAGCAGCTAAAAGAAACAGAAAATATTGCATAGATTCTAGTAAGATTTAAATAAAGTCTTCTTTGATGTTAACATGGTTCATTTACCAGTACAACGTATACAACACAATATAGCAGTCTTGCTGGAACAATGTGCAGTCCTTTTAACTGGGCCGTTTTACAAGCGTTTCCTGTAGAAATTTTAAACCCAGTCCGCCACTGGCTATTCCACTGACCCAGTGCACAAATGGATTGAACTTTCGAGTAGTAATGGCTTCCATTCATGATAAAAGATCGCATACGGCTCTAAAAATATCATTTGTGCAAATGCACAGCTTCTACTGGTAGGACATCACAAATAGAATTACAGAAACTTGTTGAAAATTTGTCATCTGCAAATACTAATGTAATTAGACAAAATAATTTCTCATAACTTTTCAATGGTGCCGTCCTTTTGATCTATCAAATCTATGGGCTAAGATGATCAATTAATTAGCACTAGAAGTCATTCTAGATGCTGAAACATGTAGATCTTATAAGCAAATTCTATGATAGCAAGCAAAATACGTTTAAATCAAAATTCAGAAACATAACTTTTTAAGCCTACAAAATAAAACTACTGTAGATATCTTAAACAAAAACAATAATTACTCGCTATGTCTCGTCAATTTTAATCTCTTTTGTACTAGAATAATATTCCAAACGGCACTTTAATCACTATACTTACACAGTATGTTCAAATTCCTCACTTTTGCTGATAAATACTTACACAATGTGTTCAAATTCCTCACTTTTGCTGACAAATACTTACACAATGTGTTCAAATTCTTCACTTTTGCTGTCAAATACTTACACAATGTGTTCAAATTCATCACTTTTGCTGTCAAATACTTACACAATGTGTTCAAATTCCTCTCTTTTGCTGTCAAATACTTACACAATGTGTTCAAATTCATCACTTTTGCTGTCAAATACTTACACAATGTGTTCAAATTCCTCTCTTTTGCTGTCAAATACTTACACAATGTGTTCAAATTCATCACTTTTGCTGTCAAATACTTCGTTTAGTAGCTTCAGATTTTCTTTTTCATATCTGCTCACTTCACGTTGCAAATAGGTAACTTGATGCCTCTGAATTACTGCCTAAAATTACAGACGCCACGTCAAAAAGTGAAAATTTAATTATAAAAAAGCCAGCAAGCACATAGTAAAGTTGAATGATAGTGAAGTAACTATTCTCACTTGCTCAATTCATGGCTATACTGTTACAGTACAAGTACAATTTTAAGTCTAGCTCTGGGTCATGTTTTGTAAAATAACACATTAGCATCAATAACAATCTCAAAATTGAAAAAAAAATCGTATGATGAAATGACGGCTACCTCGTGTTCATTCAGCTGTTGATTAATCAGAAAACGTCGAACGTATTTGTGAAGATGAGAAATTGCTTTCTGTAACATACATATTAACATTTGTTAGTAAAACTAGTGTCTTTATTACTCTACAATACTGTACAGTATCAAATGTGCCAGTATTTACATAATTTTTTATTAATGTTTGCCTGTGAATTGAACCTATAACCTCTCAGGCGTAAAGCAAGCATGTTATCATCATATTAGGCCACCTGATAGTGTCCAAGCATTTCTGACCACTACTTTTCCTCACCTCCGTATTTAATTTCATGCCTTTAGGACCAGTTAGTGGCGGCTCGTACCTAAAATTACTGGGGGGCTGCTTCAGAAAAGTTTTAGTCATTGTTTTAATACTGTGTAAAACGAAACAAAAATGTGTAATTTTAAAGTTGTAATTTGTAATTGCAACTAGAAACAAACAAACATATGAAAATTTATACATAAACTTAATAAAATCCTAAACAAAAAATATTGTTTGCTTGCGAATAGCCTAAATTGTCGCAGTTCAAGAATATTTAAGCAGGTGACAACTGACAACACACACTGCGTGAGTGACAGTACTTTCTCTGCCTAAAGTGCAGCATCTTATCTCAGACATGGACACATGGCCGCATGCGCACAACAGCCAAATACTACGTTGCTTGAGTTGTGAGTGCACTGTACTGGGCTGTGTAGCAAACAGTATTATCCTCACGTGCTCTGGACCATATAAGCATAAAGGAAGAACTAAAGGAGAGAGACTTATTATACTGAATATCATTGAGCGAAAATAGGGGATGCTGCAGTTCCACAGTACCTATACACGAGCCGCCACTGGGACCAGTAAACAGAAGACCACAAACAACAGCTGCACAGTGTCTGTTGCCTGTTTAACGTTGATCATTTTGATGAGGTGAAAGGTCAGACATCTCTCCCTCACATTTTGATAGATGCCAAAGAAAATTAAAAACAGTTAAAGCAAAATTCAGCATAATTCAGATAACATACTGTTAAGAGCCAGCACGGCTCTAGCATAACGACAATACTGAACTTTAGTGACGATTTAAATGATTTGGTGTCTAATCATCTTGCTACTATGTTGTTTGTGTTATTTGTTAAATTACATGTTAAAATGTGCAAATATTTAGTCATATGTCATCATCCAACTAGGAAATTAAGCACTCACCCAGCCCTTAAAGCATTGTTAATATAAAAGCCTAATTTTGCTCAATGACTCACTGACACAGAAGAAGAAAGGTTTCTTACGCTGAAAGACTGCTATGATAGGTGCTTATTGCATCTGTTTACAAAGTCTTCCCAAACAAGGAGGACAAGTGGCCAGTCTGTCACTTGGTCGCCTTTTTCCCCCAGTAAATGATCAGGCACTCAATTAAGACTTAGTAAGTGCTAAGAAAAGCAACGAGACAGTCTTGCTCATGTAGTAAATGATTTAAGTGAGACTCGATTATAGAACATCTGAAATTCCAAAGCCATTAGGACAGCACACCTTTCCAATGCATGCTTATTGGAATTCCTAATCTAATAAAGGTAAATCTTTAACACAAATAGACCAGAAGGAACTGAGAAGTAAGTTCAACAGGAGCTAAACATACATCACTGGCCATTTCTTTCCGCAAAGCAATGGAGTCTGTCGTCCACTGGGCAATTTCGGCTTTTGATTGTCTGAGAATTTTATTCAAGAAGTCTAGCGTGTCCTCATACTCTAGGATTATATCATGGAGTTCTTTTTCTAAACTCTGAAAAATAGAGTTTATAAAATAATTAGCCACACGTGCCAAAACCTAAAAAAAGAAAGAATATCTGGACTGCAACAAATTCAAAATTCAACACAGTCTGCAGTCTGTCAGGTGCTTCATAGTTTAGTGAAATAAGTCTGAACGAACACTTAACCAGGGAATCGAGAAAATTTTAAAAACACGTATTATCTCTACTGAAGGAAAGCACGTGACCATGGAGAATAAACTTAAAGGAAAAGCCAAGCCACCTGGGAACTCAGGCTTATTTCATTAATCGCAATAAATGTTAGAAGAATTTAGTAGAAAAAGTATGATAAATGTGCTGTATAATTAGCAAAATCACTTTAAAGTTCCGATCATTCCACGTTTTGGCGCTCAAATTTTGCACAAAATGACATCACTCGTCTAATGAAGAAAAGCAGAGCACTGTCAATTTCCATCAAAAAGTGAATTTTTTACAAAAATATAGATAGCTAAATTAAAGGAACTGAAGCTCAAACTTTGCTTTTAACATTTGAATAGTTTTTTTTTGTATTGCAAGTATTACGAATTTAATTAATTAATGTTCACTAATTAGCATATAAGTCATCTAATATTACCTTGCCTATGGTGATGATAGAAGATTTACTTAAGACATTAAAAACCATGTGACTGTTAATATGTATAAGCAAATAATCTATTATTTTTAAGCAGTAAGTACTTTCCGAAATGCACACACGATCCATTTCATTTGCTCAATGTGCATTTAAAAGATGTAATAATCATCAACACCTCTACCATCACCATCAACAGCAGCAGCAGCAGCAGCAGCAAAACACCACCAATGCAGTAAACGACACCAACAGCAACAATGCTTACTTCAATTTGTTCTGCATGTCTGATGCTAACGTTATCCCTGTAGTCTATCCAAATGTCGCACTCATTTCTCTTTTCATCAATGTCGTCATTGAATTTCTTTAATTCATCTTTGAGCTCTGCAAATATAGCAAGAAGTACCAGTGAAATATAGAATTCTGTATGATGGTTCAAACTCACATCAGTAAATGGTCATAAACCGACTCATAACTGTAAGAAGAAAGAAAGAAATAAAAAACAAGATTTTTTCAAAATAGAATAATATTGCTGACCAGTTTCAAACAATTACTGTTTATTTCCAAGGCATCTAAAAACAAAGAAGTTTCACCTTATTTCTTTGTTTTTTAAAAATCCCTTGAAAGGTAAAATTTGTGTGAAATAGATGCCTGAAAATGAGCAGCAATTGTTCAAAACCGGTCGGCAATAAAATTCCATTTTGAAGAAGTTATATGTACTTGCCAAATATGGATAATTCTGAAAACAAGATTTACGAAAAAATATCTAAGAAATTAGTTAATAAAATTAACATAAGCGAGAATCTGTCTTTGCATACAACATGTAGTAGCTACTGTAATTTGAAAAAACAAAATTTTAAGCGATTAAACATTTCAAAATTGACATACCACGAAGCCATTTCTGGATATTTCTCTCTGTCTCCCACTTGTCATGCAAAGCTTGGTCAACTAACTCATCTCCCTCCTCAGTTGCTAGATCTAGTTCCTTGTTTTTATCCTTGATTTGCTTCAGTGCCACTTTCATCCTATTTTTTTGTTCCTCCTTGAAATTTTCAAACTAGTAAACAAAACAAACATTTGCGAGCAAGTTAACATTTGCAATGCTTGTCACTGAATTATAAAGCAAGACAGACATCATACAAAAAACTGTATATACCGTATTTTCCCGTGTATAAGAGACCCTTTTTTGCTCAGAATTTTCACTTTAAAAATAAGGGGTCTCTTATACATGGGAGTAAGTCTTTTCAATAAGATGCATAAATTGTGACACCAATGATTTTAAAGAAATAAGAGCTCTACAACTGTTTTATTTCGAATAATTATAGTTTCCTTTCAATAAATCTTCTCCATGGCTAAATTCTAATGATAAAATTAATGTACCGGGTAAGTTATTATTTTTTTAAATGTCAAAAGAGGACAATGCCATTTTTGAGCAGAGTGACTCCTCTGATGATGAACTGGCTGGAATTGCTGAAGGTCTGACTCCAGTTGATATTTTTGATGAGAGTGATGAGGAATTTAATGATTTCTATGATGAATAAAGTTATTCATTACCAAAAAACTTTTTTCCAGAATTTTTGCCTAAAAATTGAAGGGGTCTCTTATACACAAGGGTCTCTTAAACATGGGAAAATACGGTATTTTACAAGCTCAGTACGTTTCAATTTGATTCAAACAAGTTTCTTTAGCTCAAATTCAATTCCAACCTAAAATTACACATTTGAAAAATTCAAAACTGCAATTACATACGTCCTTTATTATTAAAACGTTTGACACATCATGAATCAGCAGAATTTAACTGCCATTTCTGTGCATAATTTCTAAACAAATTATCAGTGTTTTTGCTGCAGAACAAAATCAAGTAAAACATACAACCTTTATGAGACCACTTTTTATTAATGAGTTCAAAATTTATTAAAAAATGTTTGGAAATCCATTCAGATTTTAAAATACTGAAATTCAGTTTGATGCAAGTTCAAAAATGTCACAAATTCGATTCGATTCCAATTTGTTATCTAGCACACAGCGTTCATCCCTAAGCCCAAGTGTATGAAAAGTGTGAAAACAAACCTCGTTTTTGAACTTCTCAATAAATGCCAGTAAAAAAGTCCTTTCATCATTTGTATTTTCTAAGTCCTTCTTTGCCTGGTTTATTCTATAAAATCATCAACTTAACTGAAGTAAACTAGCAAGCACATACGAACATATTAAAGCGATGTTAACATAACATAATATTAAGATGAAATTGCAAGAAGTTTTTGGAGTTTTTACATAACCTATTTCATGTTGTATCAACACAACATACAGACCAGCATACCCGTATTTACTCATTTTAGGGCCCAGGCTGTTATTTTATTCATTCACGCTAACTACCAGGCCCTTATCAGAATGGGCGCATATGCAAACTCAGTGAACAAGCTGCTTACTATTTAACTAAAAGTGGAAGAAAATGTAATTTTAAAGTATGTCCCAAAAAAGCTTTCCACCCAAAGTTATATTACTTAGCATTAGGCTTACAAGCCTGACAGACATGTGTAAATAGAAAAGAAAAATCTCATTAATTTAAAATGTTTCGCCAACTTTCCCAGTGTGCTTTTGTTAAGTTAGTGAAGTGTGTGTTATAAATGCTCAGATTATTTTTTCAAACTTCATGCAATGTTTTATAAACTTGTTTCAAACGACCTACCATCAAAATGACTGGGGCCCTGTGGGAATTGTCAAAGTTTAAATGTTCAAGTTTTATACAGCGTTGCTGCTAATGCAATCTCTATGTGTTACAAATATTCAAGATGTTTTTTAGGTTTATGTAAGCAAAGTCTTTAACCCAATGAATGAATTGGCAAATAACCCAATGAAGTGCCATATTACTGAACTTAACTTATTAGAACATTTTTCCATGCAAATGGCTTTACAAAGACTGAGTATAATCTGTGCATCAGTGCTGCGCATAACTGCCTGGCTGAATGACACAAGTTAAGACGCGACAGAAGGAAGTACAGTAGACTCTTCCTTGATTCACAGAAACTGTTTAATATTGTCAATACACGCTTTCTGTCACAATTACAAAACAATAAGCAACTAATGAAAAAATTATCTTAGAACTAGTGAATTATTCTAGAACTGATCTCTTCACTAAGGCATTAACAGGCAGGCATATCTAGACACGTATATGCAGACATTTAATAGACATGTATGCCTGAATGTTTTAAATCTGATTGCAGAATCAGTACCAGTAAAATTTCACACAAGTTGAGACTGATATGCTGCATTTTTCAATATAATGATGTTTCAAACACAAGTGCATGTAATGTCTTTCTTTTGTTTCCGCAGAGTAAATATTCAGACAAACTCTAAAACGAGTAAATATGTAATTGTTAATTCCAATGCAGCCGAGAAAACGAATCATTATGCATGTGATGCACACTTACTGATACGTAAGAATGATTTCTGTTGAACTTTGTTTGATCCCACGTTGCTTCTTCTTCTTCTTTTTCTTCTTTCCTAATTGAACAGGACTCTTTCCCATCTTGAATCTTTTGACACGACCTGTGAAACAATATTACATTGTAAGGAAATTTTACTTAAGCTCCAAAAAGTATTTAAATGTCCAAGCCCAGAATTCTGTAACATCTTGTTATCCAAATCCCAAAATATGATAACCTAATGCTGCAGCTTTTGAAAAGCACAAAATATGCAAAAGTGAACGGTAAAAAAATACACGGAATGTCCATTTAATGAAAGCACATCTAAGGCTGCTCTAAAAATTTGTTCTATCTTAATTCAAGGCATCCTGATTCAAACTTAAAATGTGTGCCTGCATAGCAAGATTGTTCATAAATCTGCAATTAAGTTTTTTTTAGTTATTCACATATCCCGAATCTCCACTTCATGAGGATCATTATAATACCAAGCTCACCGCTCTATCTTATTTCTAAGTCGAGATAATCCACATTGAAGTTGAGGTGCACGCTACATTGAGAAAATCGCCGTTAAAGTTAGCCATTGTTTTTTGTCGCATTTAGCAACTGCACAAAAGTTGGTTACAAAAGACTTTGCAAGAGCACAATGAAATAATGTTTAATCCAGTAGATGGCTCTTCCCGTTGAAGATCTGGGCTTGGCAACAGAAAAAAACTGAAACAAAGTCACAGCTTCCAGGAGCTACTATCGGAGTTTGAACATAATTTTTTTTACAATTGCAGGACTAGTTTCTGGACAGAAAAGTGGGTAAAGAGTTATAAAATTAAATTTTTGGTGTTTTTGAACACTTTCTTGATAATTTGTTGCGTAGAATATAAAAGTCCAATATATTTAGTGCTGGTTTTTATAAAATACGAAAAATTGATATTTGACCATATAAATTTTTGCATCATTCTACCTCGAATATTATAACACAGTTTACAGACCGACTTATGGACGGGATTGGTATGCAAGCACACAAATTTAACCTGCCACACTAGTTTACAGTTACAGTAGTAAACTCAAAAACTCAAAACTCAAAAAAAAATTTAATTATAAATTCAATATAAATACAAAATTATGGATTCAAATAATTCAACATCCAACTGCATAAGTTTTTTAACATCAAAACGTTTAAAACATGATGCAATCAACACAATTTTGCTTTGGTTTCTGAGCACATTTTTTAAACAAAGTATTAGTGTTTTTTACAGCAGAACAGAATAAAGCAAATATAGGCATGAGGTTTGTGTGACTGTTTTCTAATGATTCAACAATTTACTAATCTCTAAAGCGGAATTCAAATTCAATTCAAATTTGAATTCGCTTTCTCAACCGCTAATAGTTAGATGGACAGTGTCTACAAAATCCTGCTTATAATAAAGACAACAGTGGCTACCAGGGGCGGCAAAAGGGTGAGATGACCTGGGCGATTGCCTAGAGCCTCGTTCTTTGACCATCAAATTTTTTTATGTTTCCTACCTGCTTACAGCTCATAGCGCAGGTGATTGTGAGTGATTTCGCCTCAAGGAAAGCTGAAAAGTTAACTTAAAACAATGAAGTAAAATACTTCAATATATTCATGTTTGTTTTTGGAATACAGGAATACAATGTATACAGTTTAGTGGGCTCTAAAGAACTGAAATAAAACTTCTAAATGTGAATGAATAATGTTCTCTTCCTTTTAGCTAGGAAATACACTTTAATTGTCTTAAAATTCAAGAATTTTACCTTATTTTTCAAAAATATTCAGACGGCTTCATTCCCTAACCCCCCTCCACTAGGTGTTCTGCCCTGGACCCTGTTGTGGACTTAGCCACCAAAGCACCTCGGGGTCGCATTTCCTCTCATCGGCCCTGGTGGCTGCAGTGTAGATATATGAAGTTTTATTCAGCAGTTTCGAGATTAAAATAACAAAACAGTTTGTTTAGTAGATGAACTTAAGTACTCTCAAAACAAGAACAAACTTACCACTTGATCAAACAAGTTGAGTTCCTGATTATTGACTATGTCTGTCCATAAAAATGAGTAACAATAAGCAGTGACAAGACTAAAATCACATCAACAACTACCAAAAACACATTTAGGTGTACCAGAGATGATGTTCTTTTCTTGACAGCATTAAGGAGTTCATTCATACTGACTACAGCCACTGGTTAACAATCAATAACAGTCTAACACAAGTGGCTAAGACTACTGCTTGCTGGTTGCATGATTACAACACATGTAACATAGATCAGGCAGTTACGCATGCATAAGGTACTTTCTTCAAGTTTTGCATTCATATTCTGTAGCATGCAATTCTGCAAATTAAAGAGATCATATTATGCACAAACTCATCAAAACTCACTTTACATAATGGCAACTAATAAACAATTTTGCAACTGAAGCACTAAACAGGCAATTAGGAGTAACATAAGTACAATAATACATAAAACAAATCATTGAGGAGTATCTCTTTGCAGTGTGACAGGAGATCTTGCTATAGATACTGAACAGACAACTAGACGTCATTAGCTTATGCAGTCATTAACTCCTGTTAATAAGCCAATTATTATTGAATTAAACTTAACTATTGTATTGAGTATTGTATTGATTATTGACTGTATTAATTATTATGGAGTTAGATAAATTTACTATGACTATTACTCTACAGACCTACACGTTTGAAACTTTTCACGAGTATAAGTAACACATTAAAATGAATATAAGAAATGAAATTGCTTAGTTACTACTTACTCCAGTTGTTATTGTTGTCCTACGTTTTAGCTGTTACAATTTGCGCTCTTCATAAAAAATTGAAGCATGTTATGATAATGAAACATATAATATGTTTTTAATACTTTTAATTACATTTACTCCCATTCTTATAAAGTATTACATTCTAAAATCACATTCGAATTTCAAAAACTTCAAAACTTACCTGAAAAACTGTGTTTCTCTTTAGTCAACTGTCCACTCGTCCAGCAGTCACTTCTCGCTTCCGTTGTGCATCGTTCTAAGGGGAGTTTCCACGACTCATCCTGTTGTAGTAAAAAACCACGTCGTTTCGGCATAATAATATAAATAATAATAATTTGCTTACCCGGTATGTGCATGTAATTTTGCACCTTCTGTTATATGCCACAGTCATGGTGCTTTCATATAAAAGCTTAATTAATTAAGAAATTAACAAATGTATTTAAAATGCGAGAGAACGCTCCTGAGACTTGTCATCCTTAACATAAAAAACGTAATGCCTTTTACAGTCTCAATGATTACATTATTTCAAAAGGTTTACCCTAGTGGACACCATCAGCCAAATAGACACACTCGTGTTAGCAAATGTATTATTTATTCTACCAGTTATATTAAGAGTAACTTGGCAAGGTGCAAGTTAAAACTATTAAATTTTATGCCTACCATCTTTATTATTACTCGTCTACGGTATGCCCTTTTTCTAGATTTCTACCCGCTTTGTTTCACGTATGGAAGTGAATGTAAGATGGATTTGTGTACCTGTGTCATAGACATGGGTAGATATAGATATTTTCAGTCTCTCATAACAATAATTAATACACGTAACAATAGTTTTTGAATTACAATGTAAATTCGTGTGTTTCACAACCCCAACTATCATCAGTCCTGCGTACGTTTTAATTTGCATAATTAATTATGAAAGTACGTATATAAAATCGAGAGGGTACCTATGTCGTGCTACTGCATGACTAATTCTGTTTGTTCATTGTATAATGTTGCTCTATTTAACACCATCAATAATTAATTAAGCAATTAAGCACTAAAGCTTTACAAAGCTCTAGTGATTTTTCACGAACTCTTTTTCTCACTTAGATTTGCCTGTAAGAGATGGCGCAGGTCACTAGTCTTGTTTACAAATAATTTGTAATTCCTGTCATTATAATCTGTAAATACTGTATCTTAGTTAATCTTATTATGTTAATGGACCTAAGATGTCGTATTGCAAAAACGTATTAATAAAAATTTGCCATAATAATATATTATTGTGCAGAAAGCCATTGATTCGTTAGTGAAGAAATTTTGCCCTTCATTTTTATTTTACGTGTACAAAGTTTTAATTTTCTGAAATTACAAAGTCGCTTTCTAACTTGTAAAGTTTCATAACGTTCTGTTGAAATACATGTGCTTTCATCACACGAGCAGCTATCACCACAGATGGCAGCACCTGGAAGCAGCGGCAGCAGCGGTAGTAAGTGGGGCGATTCACCATGAAATTCGTCGTGCTCATCAAGGTAAAACTGCACGAAGCCACGAAAATTGGCATTACCTGTTTCCCACGGTGTCAGTTGATGAATATTGGTTACAATTATCTTCTATCAATAACTAGACCTCACTGTTAATCAGAATCCTGCTGTCTTTTGCATTAAAGTGGAATAACTTTAATTACTGACAAAGCTATGCAACTATAGGCTACTTCCACGTAATATAATTATGTAACGTCCTGATTGACATAGTCGACGCATGTTCACCCAAGAGATCTCTCGTAATGACACTACGTATTCAAATTATAGGCCTAACTTAGGTTAATAGTCAGTCTCTGTGTCTTGATTAGAAACAGAAGCAAAAGTTGTCATTGTAGGTTTCGCGAGTTTTTGTTGTTTTTCTTTTGTTGTTCTTGTTTCGGTATTTTCTATCTCCTTCCACCTACCTACCCACATCAAAGTGGAGACTTGCTCCATCAAAGTGCTGATTGTCTAATGTGGGTTTTGTGTTGTTTTTGCTCTGTTGTTGTTGTTGTTTTTGCATTTTTCAACAAAGTGCTCGCAGTCTCATAAAGACCTTTAGTGTTTATACTACGTGATGTTATAATTATGATTATTACTTTCATATTAGACGAAACTTGTTTTCTTCTTTAACTTAGCTTCTCATTTTTCCGCTAAAATTTGTGTAAATGCTTCCCGGCGACAGCAGATCAGATTTTTTCCCACTCACCCCTTGAACTCCTATGGCAACAAACCCCGAACTGGCATTTTATGTATAAGCTCACACAACACGGAAAATGATTAACTTATTATTGCAATCCAAAAACTGTCAACTATCAATGAAGTTACAGTAGAAACTTGCATCATTTATTCTACAAAAGAAATTTAAAACATGCAAACTTTGCTTAGGCCTATAACATTGTCTATCAAATCATGGTTGTCGTGCCAAGCGTTCTTGCGAATACCTAACTGACAATTGCCAGTAATTATTTAATTAATGTATAGGGCACTGTGGAATGCGTTTACGTAATCTGCTTTGTGAAACTGAAACCGTTTTCACTTATGAGTAGCACTCAATATTAATGTTCATTCTGCCGATAAGCGAACTTATGGTGGCAGGTAATACAAAACGCACCTTTATAGTTTTTCACTTATTACACGGATCAATATTAATTCAGCGGCTTAGAGAGAATTAAATTGCATCTACCTACAACACAAAACGCAAAACGAACCATGATGAAATTTGGAATGAATGTCTGGGTTTTTCATAAATCGTTTGGTTTATTGGCTAAGGACGTATTAAGATACAACGATGCCTAGGCTAATGGTTCAGTCCTGCCCATGCCTATTATGGTTAAACTATATATAGCAGATCGTGCAGCAGTTGTTTGTGGTGTATTAACAACATTATTAATTTACGGCATTATTGTTAATGATATGCATTCGCATAGTTCTTGCATCTAAAGAATGTGCAAAACTATTTGTGACGTAATACATTTTATGTATTTATTATGTAAAGTGTACTTGTTTGCTCATAATGTGCCGCGCTGCAAGCAAGCGGAACTCGTAACAGCTTGTTGTGTGGTGCTAGTTTAACTACTGACATTCTCTGTAATCTGCAGATTGATTGCAATAACGTCTACGAAATTTTTGGTAATCATTAAGAAAAAGAAAAAAGAAAACTTGCTGGTGTGCACGCTTTCAAAACTAAGCATGCGGCATGTAGTAATATTTTAACGCTAGGCCCTAGACTACAGGCTTAGTTAGCTTATTGTTAACTACGCCTTTGTAGTAACGAACTGAGGCAATACGAGCTTGTCTAGTAAATAGATGAGTGAGAGCCAAAGAAAACTACTGAATCCTGCGTGGTTATCAGGTCAACATTGCCCCTAATGAGGTAGCTGAGTTCCTACGTAGGTAGCCGAGACGACTGTAAGATTCACCACCATTATTATTATTATTGCTACTCTCGTCGTTATTGCCATGATCAGCATGACCACCATCGTCGTTTTCATCATATTTGGCAGCACTAGCATAGTCAACATCATCTTATTCTGTTTGTCATCATTGTCATTTGATTATTGACAGCAGCGGCGGCAGCGGAAGAGAACACGAGCAGTAACAGTTGCAGCAGAATAGAATTAAGCAACAACAGCAGCACTAGTATCAGCAGAACAGAAGCATCAGCAGCAGCAGAACAGAAGCAACAACAGTCCCAGAACAGAAGCAACAACAGCAGCAGAACAGAAGCAACAACAGTCCCAGAACAGAAGCAACAACAGCAGTAAGCAGAATAGAAACAACAGTAGCAGTGACAGAACAGAAGCAACAACAGCGAGAGAACACAAGCAACAACAGCAGTGGCAGAACAGAAGCAACAACAGCAGTGGCAGAACAGAAGCAACAACAGCAGTGGCAGAACAGAAGCAACAACAGCAGTGGCAGAACAGAAGCAACAACAGCAGTGGCAGAACAGAAGCAACAACAGCAGTGGCAGAACAGAAGCAACAACAGCAGTGGCAGAACACAAGCAAAAACAGCAGCGGCAGAACAGAAGCAACAACAGCAGTGGCAGAACAGAAGCAACAGCAGTGGCCAAACAGAAGCAACAACAGCAGTGGCAAAACAGAAGCAACAACAGCAGTGGCAGAACAGAAGCAACAACAGCAGTGGCAGAACAGAAGCAACAACAGCAGTGGCAGAACAGAAGCAACAGCAGTGGCCAAACAGAAGCAACAACAGAAGTGACAAAACAGAAGCAACAACAGCAGTGGCAGAACAGAAGCAACAACAGCAGTGGCAGAACAGAAGCAACAACAGCGGCAAAACAGAAGCAACAACAGCAGTGGCAGAACAGAAGCAACAACAGCAGTGGCAGAACAGAAGCAACAACAGCAGTAGAACAGAAGCAACAACAACAGCAGTAGAACAGAAGCAACAACAGCAGTAGAACAGAAGCAACAACAGCAGTGGCAGAACAGAAGCAACAACAGCAGTAGAACAGAAGCAACAACAGCAGCAGCAGAACAGAAGTAACAACAGCAGTGGCAAAACAGAAGCAACAACAGTGGCAAAACAGAAGCAACAACAGCAGTAAAAGCAGCAACAGTGGCGGAACGCATCAACAGCACCAGCATAACGAAAATAACAACAGCAGAACATAGACGTAGTATCCTTAATTATCACCATTTTCATATCCATCAAAATATCATCATCATCATCATCATCATCGTAATCATCATCATACACATTTGATTTGTTCCCAATTAATATTTCAGCAAAGCGAGAGGCCTATACAATTTACCACCGCAGTAACAACAACGGCATAATTATGCAGAAGAGCAGTATCTTTACTATTGTCGTCACCACATGTCATCATCGTGATCAAATGTATTTTGGTCTAATTTCCTGATACGCATGAGAGTGATATGTCAAATTATGCAAGATTTGCTACGTTTTAGCAGTTTGCAGTAGCACCAAACGCTAGAGTTTTGCAGGCATTTGTCCATGGTAAAGTAAACCAATGTCAAGTCTAGTCTAAGAATGCCCCACTTAAAATGTACAAAATCTCAGAAATTGGGTGTGGGGCACGACAAGCTAGACTTGATGTCTGTTTCAATTAAATCAGCTCAGTGTAAAATACTCAAGTGGGAGTTTCCGGGCTACCGAGCTGCGTCCAAAGTCATGCTCTACTGAAACACGTCTCGCTACCTACATTTCGAGCATTTAGTTAGCTAAAATAGCTAGGTATCACAATAATGCCCAAGGCATTATTAGGGTGGATAAGCAGCCTGACTCATGCGCTCTGTAAGACCCGTTCACCGGTACTCAGCAATGTAAGACGTGCACATGCGGTCTCTCTCTCTGTGCTCTATTACTGTGAGGTGCGAATCTTATAACAAAGTTGCCTTTAGTAGTGTGTAATTCCAAGAAAATAGACCGCATTATCCAAAAATCCTGTGCTAATTTGGAAATCTACTAAAAATCAATTCCAAAGTTGATGGTAAAATCAGTTTAAAGGAGCTAGTCAGTGCACAATTGCAATATGCTTAAATAAGTGCTTCTTCAGTGTAGCAGCATGGATATTTAGCAAGCCATGAAGTATCAAAGCTTAGGAGTGATAATACTGTGCTATTTTAGCAACTTTGTTGTACAAATATCGGCACAGTGTCCTCAAAACTTCTACGGAGAGCACTGCTCTGTCTTCTGTGAGCCTGAAGACGGTTGTTCTGGTCATTACACCTGTAATCAAGAAACAGGTGAAAAAGTGTGCTTGCGTGGATGGTCAGGTGAAGGCTGTGCGCAAAAAAGAGGGAATTTCTGGGCACCTGGCGTCAACGATTGTCATTTAGGTAAAATTTGCCATTATATTAATCCCATTGAAGTATAAGCTATATAAATTTATGTAAAGCAAGGCTTTTAAGGATGTTTTAAACCTGATTATACCCTAATAGGCATTGAATACTGTACAGTGGTAGTAGGCGACTCTTGGACAGTTGTCCTTCTATATGCTACTTTCCTTTAGTCACAGTTTAGTGGTTTCCGCCTCCACACGACCATATAGTGACAATTTTTACTTCAATTTCCAAACGATGCTGAAGTTTAGGTTTATCGAACGGCATTCATTGCAACAAGCTTATTGAAAGACTGGAGTTTCATTGCTACTGATAATGATGTAAGCCCTCCGGTAAAGATATAATGATGCTACACCATTTAATTAGAAATGAGTGCGTCTTTATGCGTGCTGCATTTAAAAATTTGTGTGTATAAGAATGGCTTATAACTAATTACTTTCATAAAATCTTTCCTATAATATAATAGCTGAATCTGCAGTATGCAAAAATGCTTATGCTAAGATTATTATAAAGCTAATTTATAATAATAACACTAATTGATTCTTAATGACAAGAACTCTAATTTGATAATAATCTAATAACAATAATTATGATTTAGAGTTGTTGCTAACAAACTCCAACTTCCAATTCTGTTTTGACTATTATAAATTTTGCTTCCAAGTTTTATATCATATTGCAATTGTTTCCCTGAGAGGAAAAACCTCAACTTTCATGAGCCCTATGCCCATGATCGTCAATTTGGGTTTTAATTTTCTACATTTCAAAAATCCCAGTTATGAGGAAACACTGAAATTCTAGGACGTTCGTGATCTCGACGTATGTCTGATTTTACCGATTTCAGCTCTATATTGCAACTATAACGCATCTACACACAAGAAGCAGCACTTAAGGAAATAATAAACTTACAACTAATAATAGGTTTAACACTCGTCTTTACTGAAAATCCTTACAAAAGAACTAAACTCGAGCACGTCCTAATTTATATCGTGAGAACTCGTATTTGTGTACAAACTGAAATCGGCCAGAAAACGTTAAATGTTCTATACTGGGCAATTACGTGCAACCTTTACCCAATTTTAAACTCTCTCAGGCGTGTGGTAACTGTTGCAGCCACATCCAGCAATTATACCACCAGTTCTTCATGGTCTAGTTAAACGTGGTTATTTGCACCTTGATGACCCTACCTACCTACTTTCTACCAATGTCGAGGTTTAATTAATTCAAAAGGATGTTGATCACAATTTTCGGTGACGTTGTCAATGGTTGGTTACTGTGATAAATGTGAAGCGGATGCCAGTATCCTGAAGTTAATCTTATCTTTTAGCTTTCTTTGTTCACCGTGTTTACCTTGGCGGGCTGAAGTGTTACCTGCCTGCTCTTCCAGACTACTCCCATTTCATCGACTTTTGAAAGAGACAGTATTCGTATAAGCACTCTGGTGTGACACAGTAATTTGCAGATCGTGATGTGTCACGTCCACATCCATAATTTATCTGTAATCTACGAACTTTATATGAATATACGTGGATATGTCCATAACTAGAATATCTGTCCTGTAAAAATGGCTCTTTTGGATACCTACAAAGCACAGTTGGTATTTGCTTTCTACTCGTACTAAAATGCACGAAAGTAAAGAATAAAAAGTTTGTGGCTGGTTAAAGTAATTTAACCAGAAACGCACTTTTACCAAATGCACAACGTTGCCACAGCATGTAAATTTCATGATAAAATACATTTCAGTTGAGACTGTTGAACAGTCTCTTAGGACGTCCAAACTTTTTGCCATAAAATCACTATAACTCGAATTAAATCACACATACATGTGGCTAGTCATATACATTGTGTCCCAGTTTCCGTTTAAAAGCATCAGCTTTCGCGAGATAGTGGAAAGACTTATTCATTTTGGTGCAGTTGTGGAATGCACACAACTAGGCTTACGGGCGTAATTCAACTAAATATAATGAGCCTATATTCTACAGTAATTATTGCTATCATTATAATAATAAAAAAGACAATGAATTAAACGTGTTATGCAAGTTATGGGTGTTACCATAATAGTTCAGAAATGTTGTGAAAACTTGAATTAAATTACGTATACATGTAGCTATCGATGGATACATCTATGATATGGCCCGAGTCCTATATCTGCTTTTAGATATTCGCATCGCGGACATGCCTATAAAACTTCTGTATGTACACCGGTTCTATATAGATGCTCTGCGCAGCGTTTAGACTAGCGAGTTTTCTTTCTGACAACAAACTCGCAAGTGTGAACTACTTTGCAAGTTACCTTCGGCAAGAAATTGCAAGCTGTAATTAAACACGCTTGCGAGTTAACATGACGAGAAAACTTGCTGGTCTGAACGCGCTGTTAGTATTTGGCAACGACAAAAAGTAAACGTGATCCATCCTATAAACGCACGAAAGTGAGAAGTATCCTCCTTAATATATTGTCGTGTATGCAGAAAATAATATGTGCCAGTGTTTAGAGGGGAGGCAAACCCCACCATTGTTTAAATGTAAATTCGTAAATTGCTTTAAAAGAGAAAACTTTGTAAGTGTTTTACAGCACCAGGTTACTAACTATATGTTAACTTGTCGTGGTAGTTTGATTTTTAATTAATTTTGCTATATCAATGTCTGTTAAGCAGGTAATAATTATGCAATGCTAGTATAGCTATACTGTAAATTGTTAAGAATGCCATGCAAATACTGTTAACTGTTATAGCCCTGCTAATAGAGGGCGCATGTATATATGTATATGCTCAAAATAAAGAGTTATAATAATAATAATAACAATAATATTGTCCCACGTATCCTAACTTAACGTATTTATAATATATATATAATATTATATATATGTATTTGTGTATATGTGTATATATATATATACATATAAAACCTAACCTACGCACTCGCGCCAGTTCAATGTTGCATAGATGATCATCCTTAATGAGTTAGGATCCGGTCCTGCCACGACCAATCAATAGTAGTGATAGGCTGTGTCACCGAATGCTAGATCAAGATTTGCAATGTATGGGGAAGTTAGAGCATGCAAGTAACTTCATAACATAAATGAGGTAGCTTCGAAAAACTGTGAATGAATTACATTGACGTTTACTGGCGTCGTTTACACGACATGCAATATAAGCCATGTGCCGGCATTTGTGTTAAGAACGGATTAATTTCAATTCTTGTATAAATCCACTGCCATGTTTAGATACATGGATCGTATCACATTTCAGAACTGCCCTAGTTTCAGTTTAAAAGCAAACAACTTTCGCGTGATAGTGGAAAGATTTAGATTCATTTTGGTGCAGTTGTGGTATGCGTATACAACTAAGCCTAAAAGCGTCTTATAACATAATTATAATAACTCTTCCATAAGCTTATATTCTACGATAATTATTGCTATCATTATAATAATAAGAAAGATAATGAATTGCAGTATTATGCAAGCTATGGGTTTTACCGTAACAGTTCGGAAATGTTGTAAAACCTATTTTGAATTATTTTCAAAAAGACCTTTAAAATCTTCAAAGATTTGCTTCTTGCCTTTTTGTCCTCGAAGACACGAGCTTTTTTTAACGTGCATTATTTGTTTATTTCTTTTCTTCATACGGAATTATACCCAACCCAAAGTAATATTATATAAACAATATATATATATAAAGAAATAATATATATATAAGAAATAAACAAATAATGTACGTTTAAAAAGGCTCGTGTCTTCGAGCTTTTACATATATGTTTTTATTATACACTCTATTTCACTTTGTGTATAATTTCGTATGAAGAAAAGAAATAAACAAATAATATATGTTTGAGTAAAAAAGCTCGTGCCTTCGAACACAAAAAAGTAAGAGGCAAACCTTTGAAGATTTTAAAGGTCTTATATATATTGTTTTTATTATACACTGTATTTTACTCTGGGTATAATTCCGTATGAAGAAAATAAATAAACAAATATTATATATATATATATATATATATGCGAGGGGTGTACCATGCACGCACGCAGGCAAGGAGTTCTAAATCGGTACAACTCGATTTGAGAAAAATTGACCAAATGATACCTTAGCATTTCAACGCATGAAACACTTCAGAGAATTATTTTGCCTTGTTCTATTGCAAGATACAAGAGAAAATTTGTCAAAATCAACATCAACTTCTCTATGAATAATTTGGTAGCATAAGATTAAATCTTTTTTGAATGTGTCTCTCTTCTAAAGATATTAAATTTAGAAACTCCAGACGCTTGGGATATGGCATATACATTAAATTACATCTATAAAAGAAGCGACGAGCAAAGTATCGCTGGACACTGTTTTAATTGTTTTTATCCAAAATGCACATTTGCCATAAGTTATCAGAATTTCTGCGATGCACTTGTTATGAAAGCTATAATATGAAGTGAAAGGAATAACCGAGTGTATGCTTGGTAACCAAAGTTAAGCAACGCCGTGGATCTCGTTGAATGAATGGATGACCACCAGGTTCAATACTCTAAGAGAGGTTTCATTCACCATAGTTTTTTTCTCTGTTTATTTCGTTGAGGGATCACGTATATTTACAAACAAACAGTAATTATTAATTATAAATACACGAATTATTTAGATTATGGATGTAAAATCCTCCAACCTGCTTTCCATTTTTTTCCCATGTTTAAACAATTCATGAATAAAATGCTGTGTTATTGAACCATAAAGAATGTTTGATATAATGACAACAGGTGTTAAAATCACTGAACCAGGAGGAAAAATAAACATCGAATAACCCTTTTTAGATTATCTTTTGTTACAATAACAAGCTCTTTAACTTTGCCGTTTTGACTCAGTGACGTCACTGGATGAAGGATTAAGTCTTTTTCCTGCACGTAACAGCTTAGCTATACTCTTGGCTTGACAGAAAACAAAGTTAAGCCAAATTAATAAAAAACTCTTAAAGTTGGAACTTCTTAGGTTTGTCTGTGCCGTGCGTAATCCGGTTATGCCTGCGTTTGTGGACTTTCTCGGTAACTTGTAGCCCATGGCAAGTTCATTGTCCAGTAAGATATGTGCGGGGAAAATGGTTAAATGATGTAGCTGTTTGCACATACTATCGCAAAGCTTTACAAGAAGTATGCATGACTCGAATAGTTGAAAGACATAACAATTATTTATAGAGACAGTTGACATAGTACATGTGGACGTGAAGTCAGAATTCTTACAATGCGGGGGGCCTTAATCTGGAATTATCGGGTCATTCCCTGGTTTGTCCTGAGTTCGGCGGCCTGTGTATAACCCCATTCTCCGGTTCGAGGCCCGTATCTGGAAACACAAGTGGATATAGGTCTACCTTGTGTTTTATGTCTTAACATGTATGTTGTACTCCTATAGGTTAGTATAGGTGCAGCCTAGTTCCCCACAATTTTGAGGCCCTCTAGTTTGATAATGTTAAATTTTGGTAAAAAAAATCTGCTTTTCACTAGCGACTGTGTAAAAATATATGCTAATTTGGTTTGCAAAAATAGTAAAATAGTAGCTAAGTAGTATTAATTATGGAATATTTTTATTGACAAATAAAAGATTGATATTCGTTTTTACTTAAAGAGTTTGCAATAAGCTCTTATTTCAAGCTAGGTAAATGTAGGCTTTGTAATTGTATTTACGTAGCATCAGGATGCGCATGCGTTTTGGGGAGTGCGAAATAGATAAAATAGGTTTATATTATCTTCAATGCAGCCGTTCATGCAGCCTGCGTATACGTTATTTTTTCTGCAGCTATTTTGTATTGATTTTTTCCGCAACTATTCCGCAGATGAAAACGCATAGGCATCCGGAAACTCCATAGTGCTACGTAAACGCCACCTGTCTTTATATTTTCACATTTTTAATGTAACCCTTTACCTTGAGCAACCATTAATCGAGTTTGAACGAATTGTATAAAAATGGTTGTAACTCTGAATTGCTATAATGAAATATATATTAATAGTGACTTGTACTAATGTTATCCGTAAAATCGTTGTTAAAATGAGTAACAGTGTGTAAGTAGGTCCATATAGATTATGTGTGATAATGACATAACCGACATAACGACGAAACAGATTATGAAGTGGATTTCGACATTAATGCATTTAAAACACTGTTCTTTTTCATAATTTGCGAAAAAAGATCAGTTGCTTTTAATAACAGTGAATACAGTAATCTGCTGAGGCACTGTAATTACCGTAAGTTCGGGTATTTATTACTACGATTATAAGATTGATTTTTTATTATTACAAAAACATTGAATATGTATGGCCTGCTGTTAATTCTAATACACAATGCTTTTTGTATACTAAGTGTATTCAGTTGATTTAAATTATGCAGCGTTTTTCTTTGTCATCAATAACTTTTTCATAACTTTAAGCACTGTTCTGTTTTGATACCAATTATTAAAACATACGTCGGCGTTCGATACACCGCCAGCCAAAAAAGAGTGGCATTATAGCTTGACACACTAAACGTGTAGATGTGTACACAGTAGGAGGTGCTAGTTTTATAGAGAAGTAATTGAATTGCCCGTGAAGTAGTTTAATTTCCAAACTTTTGGTGTATATCATAATAATAAACTTTTAAGCAATAAGTAATGATGCCTAAATAAATTGTACATATGTCCGGCATGAAGTTTTCGAATTCCCCAATAACTGCAAGTAGAACGTAATAATAAGCTAATTTTCAGTCGCGTGACTGAACGAAAACTACAAATCATGAGCTGAATGAAAACTTGTTGAATAGTTGCATTTTTATTACAGCTGGATTAGTATACAGAAATTGAATTGATAAGCCGACGCATGGCAAATACGAGAAAATACGTGTATACTCTCACTAACCCAGTTTCATTACACTCTACTAATCTGCAGTTGTAACTGTCCCGTGTTTCCAGTGGAGAAATACAATCAGCAACTTATCAACTTATTAGGCACCTAGCTGGATCTGATTACAGGTGCATTACAATAATTTACCTTTACAATATAGCGTGAAATGCTTAACGTGAGTGGCGGTTCCAAACAACAAGGGAGCTAGAAGACGGTGGCACATCATATTATCAGAAATATTTTTTTTCAAATCATTTGAAGTTCAGGCTGGACGTTAATGGCATGCAGAGTGTAATAACAAGTCTATAAACCGTATACGGCTAACTAAATCTGGTAAATTGTGACAAACTAATTTTATGTATAGTTACTTTATTGTAATTGCAGTACGAAATACGAATTTACATCATTCTTCATTCAGCAGATGAAAATATTCAAGCGTTAGTGTTAACCGCCCATTTTGGCTCAACTAACCATTTGTCTCGTGATTTGTGACTCTTTTTTAGCCCTGCACTCGTTCGTGAAAGTGACATGGCGCTTAACTGCACAGCTATAAGCACCAAGAACATGTTTATGACCTATTTTATTGTCGATGACAAGTTTTAAAAAACGTGATAAAAATGTTGTGAACTTTAACAAAAACGTGTAAACCAGGAAGCGTTTTCCTGAATCTGCAGGTTGACCGTGGCCAGGCTTGCAGACCTCGTAGAATATGATTGTAACAATGCCACTAGCTCATTAGCAACGTTGAGAAACTAGAAGGCAATTAATTAATCAGTTTTAAATGAAATAAAGTTACTGTGTGTTTTATTCTGTGTGTCTTTGATTACAGTGTACGAACATAATGATTAAAAATTAGTGTTTTGTTTTGAATACGTTGTTTATGGACCAGGATTGTACGTTCATCCTACAGGTCAATAATTAATGTCAAAACTAATGTTAGGTTCTGTAGATTGTATTAAACAAATTATAACAGTTAATGAAAAACTGATGATAACTGACGCTTCTCTACTCTTCTCGATTAATTATTTGTAGATTGTACTTTCCATGTGCTGTAACAGCATGCTTGACTGTCTGATTGCATAATTTTTATTATCGTCCAAATTTTAATATTAATAACAACAATATTAGTAACTAAGGTTGTAATTATATCTCGTTTTCCCATTGGTGTGTTCAGCTTAGATGTTTTTAATGCATCTTAGAGCGAAGTCATGAATTCCCTGTAAGAAATTTGGTAACATAATCTAAATGTCAGACATTATTTAAACACGATAATGTCTAAATCTAAAAAAATGCATTCTGTACTAAGTTGTTTACGCCCACCATTATGATATTACATACATACCCTAGAAAATATTATATGGATACCTTAGAAAAGCCCAAAATGAGATTAAAATTTTGTAAAATGCATTGAAATTTAATAATTTGATTGAATTTTGGATGATCAGAATAAAATTTTTGTACGTTCTAAAGTCATATCTAACTTTGTACTGGAAAGATAGCTCTCGAAATTCTATATAAAACCTTTTATAAAATTTAGAAAACAAGATTATGCTTAAATACATTATACGTACTTAATCAGTAAAGAGTAATCCCTCAAAACCTTCATGAATCCAACAAACATCGATCTCCGATCATGTTAATTTATCATAGCCTAGTGAATTTTCACTTTCAGTTAATTAAATTCAATTGAAAGTTGGATCGAACAGCCATAGAGTTACATTCTATTTTGATTTGCTGTACGAAGCAAAATAATGGTTTTTCATATTGTGGTACCCACTACCCACCCACATTTCAGACTTTTTCCGTCTGCAACCAGGCGTTGTTGTCTTGTTGCGGCATAGAAATCTTCTATAGCTATAGCACAATGGGTGCGTGCGCTAATCATAGGAAATCATCGTCACGTGAACAGTAATTTGCTAGCAACGTAGCCGTGCGGTTGTTTTCAATGTAGCAGTAGTCAGTTATTTTAGTGCTTTTCTCTTTCATACTTTAGGCCTAATGTTTAATGAGATTCTTTTAATTTATCTAACTTATGCCTGTGATGAGAAACTGCATTTGTTTGTAGCAGCGCGTTGCTTAGTTAATTTGCGGGGTTTTGTCTATTTCTAAAACTATCAATCATTCTTCTACTGTAGTCTGTAGTATTACCAGGTACTCTAACGTTTCTATCAAGTCAGTTCCAATCATTTATTTTTATCCCTGCCATAAAAACAAACACAAGTAATATCCATCTAAATGGGATGGGGTGGCGCAAAAACATAACATTGCTGAATCAGCCATCAATCAGTATGAATGACATACTACTATGCAGCTGACTTTTTCCCAAAGTGATAGAGTGGTACTTTGAAAATAAAGGCAATGATGACTGGGGTAATTAAGTATAATTCGGTGACCTGAACAGCCTGTCCTTTGGTCACAAACTAGATATCAGTGTGTTCGTAAGAATATTCAGGAGTAAGAACATACACAAATTAAATTATATGCCCTGGAAATCTACATCGATTAACTAAAACAATCTTACTTTCAGAAAAGAGACTAAGTCTTGCGAAATAGGATAACCTTTCTGTGTTTCTTGTGGTACTGCTGTATAAGTTTCCACAAACAAATGATGTCAATGTCTTTTCAAAATTCAAATCTAATTACTAATGGTCAAAAATTTTTGTAATTATAAAATATTTTGTGAAGGTTCTTCTTCTTAAGTTAGGAAACTTTATACATCCCACTTAACTCATGATTCCTTGTACTTGAGTGGCTTTCCGTGAGATCATTGTTAAATTTACTCTAGGTCTGTAGTCTGTTAGAAACAAAGATTTAGCTAGATGTTAAATTGCTTTATGGATACTATGATCTGTCTCACTGAGCCACAACAGGAGGAGACAGTCTTTCAAATTTTTAGGATGGGTACTAGACCATTAAATTGTCCTAGTGTTTGTGGAAGTATCATTTATGAAATGCCAGTTAACTATGAGTACATGGGAAGCATTCGGGTTTGTGACAGTCTTCTTAGGATATATAGTATGTACATAATATTAATAAATTAGCATGAGTCATCATATTTGGAACCTTCTTCATAGTTCTTGTACTGCTTTTCACATCTATGAGATCCATCCACTAACTATGTAAACTTCAGAAAACTGACTAGAATGTAGGCCATTTCTAAGTCTTTAACTGTTAAAGATTTGCCCTTCTTTCCAGTCATCACTATTTTGAATCATTCAGGAAGGTTTCCCCACCAGCATTGATTTGCACTACAATTCAAAAACTGCAAGGGGCTTTGCAAACAAATTGTGCCGGATAGGGGCAAATTTTAGAGATATAGTCATCCAGTCAGTGACCTTGTGTAGGCCGCTTAAGGTCGGCAAAGCTAGTTTTCTGAAAAGATAAGTTTAAGAAGGCAAGTAAAAATTGAAAAGAGTTAGAATACCTTAGAATCAGAGTGAAAGCTGATCATTTTGCACTTCGATTTGCCAAATATATTATTGTCTTGTTTTTGCTGTGACGTGCAATGTTGCAGGACAGGGCCTGGCAGCCAATACCTGTTTTAACATTATGAAATGTTTAAAAGTCATTGATATCTTAGCAGAGTCACTACCTATTCCAACTCCAGGAGGGCATTCAGGGTGACCTGTCTTATGCCTTGACAATGGCTGAGTGACTTTCAGAATGACTGAGACATTCACATGCCAAAAACATTCATCATTTGTTTTGTTTATATATGCCTGGTATTACCTCCATGTGAAAATACAAACAATTCCTGCAATTAATTTATTATAATTGTTGACCTAGTTCTGACTCAGGAGTAAAAGAGCAGGGCAAAGATAAAACATTTAAGCTGATGTCCACCTTTCACTGCAAGACAGATATACTGACAGTTAGTTTTGGGGATGTTTAGATGGTTTATAATAAGAGACTGTCACAAAAAAGTGGCAGTACCTTGAAGCACAGCTGCATATTTAATGCATGGCAAACACTAGAGGTCATGTGTGTGGTGTATTAAGCGAGTAATGAACAGGTAAATTTTTTCACATTGACAATACTTGTAATTGTTAAAACTGCGCTGAATTTTGCATTGACAGCATTATGTTTGGTTTTTTTTTCATTGTAGGACATCGTTGTCAAAATGGAGCCACTTGTGTGTACCTGGGTCCTAGGCTGACAGACTACTACTGTTGTTGTGCGCCCGGATATGAAGGTTTGGAGTGTGCTCAAGAGATTGATGCGTGTGCTTCATTACCGTGCATTAATGGAGGCACATGCAGAAAGAGGTCTCCTGGAGATTTCAGATGTGACTGTCCTTCTAAGTATGTACGATCTTTGACGTTTCTGCTCTTTAATGTAAGCCGGTTGACATAGCTAAGAATTTCTTTGTCTTTAAAAAAACAAGTGCGTCATTGTGCGATTGAGTATTTTGTGCTTGAATATTATCTGTTTAAATTAGGCCGAATTCAAAGCTTGGATTCCTTTTAACAAATACCTTTACTATGTAAATTGATTTTAACAAAAGAAAAATGTAGCCATAATATTCTACCTAAATTGCACCTTTTCTCCCAAGAATTTAGATCAAGTTGCACTTAAACTCACGATCATTTTGAATAACTTGGATTTGAATGTAGGTGTAAATTATATCGTAACTTTTCGCTTTAAATTTGATTAATAACTATGCAACATTGGTAACTATAAAGGATGTGCGAAGTCATGGGATGGTGTCACAAAAATTAATTGTCAAACAAAAGTTAGAATTGTCACTGTGAACTTATCTTTTTCAGAAATTTTGAGTTTAGTTAGAACTCTGATGTAAACCCTTTTTTTATTACGTTACTATTTTTCTGATTGGCACTTTTTTCATATAAGCCTGATAAAACAGAAGCAATTTTCCTGTTTAATTGCAAAGCATGTCATCAATGATCTTCACTCTGATGTTGTTTTTTCTATTATTCAGTTACTATGGACGACAGTGTGAACAAGATGCAACCTCTCTGTCATGCAACGACGCTCCATGTGAAAACAATGGCCACTGCACTGACACCAACAATGGTTTTAGGTGTCATTGTTTACTTGAATACCAAGGCTTTACCTGTGCCGAAAAAATTACCTGTGTGGACGAACCATGTTTGAACGGTGGTACTTGTCAGGATGATGGCAGCGGCGGGTTTTTCTGCCATTGTGAATACAATTACAAAGGCCGGACTTGTAGCGAGCAGAAAACGTGTGACGACATTCCTTGTCGTTTTGGCGGCACCTGTCATCCTCACCCTACGCTAGGGTTCACATGCGAATGCGATGTGTATGTTAAAGGAAAGGCCTGTCATTTATCTACAACGTGTGAGGACAACCCTTGTGCGCCGTGGGCAGAATGTGTTGATGATAATTTCCTAGGCTTTAGCTGCATATGTCCAGTAAATTATCAAGGGCCGCAGTGTTACGAATGTGCTCCAGGTTACGGTGGTGAACGATGTGAAACCCAGTATCTAACCAGCACCATCAGCTTACCACGTCCAAACCGGGTCATAACTAGTTACTACACGAGCTATGTTACAGAACCTGCTCCTAGATTTGCCACTAGCTATTATACGATTTCGCCAGCTGAAAGAGTTGATCCGACTAGGTACATCACCAGCTATGTAACGAGCTTCATTAATCCACAAGCTGTGGATCGGACTAGGTACATAACTAGTTATGTAACGAGCTTCATTAATCCGCAAGCTGTTGATCCGACTAGATACATAACTAGCTATGTTACCAGTTATCTTCCCGTCTCGCCAAATTATGTCACAAGTTACTATACTAGCTTCCTTGAACCAAAAGCGAGCATATACAATCCAAGTGGAGGCGGACTGCTTATTGATTTTTTAAATCAAGGTGTTGGTCAACCTCAGGCCACTCCCACATTTGGAGTATCGTCCGCTACGCGGGTCTTTGAAAATATATTTGTAGCCCCGCCAGAAACAGGACCGCTGCTTGATTCTAAAGGTAAGGTCAGCGGGGACGTATTGCCTGGCGATTTGTTTGAACCCACCGATCCTCTAGATGCAAGGGAAGAGAAATACATTACCAGTACCATCGTAAGAGGTGGACAGACACAGTTAGTACTTCTTCGTGAAGAAGTGGAGACATACACTAGTTATAGAACTAGTCTTGCATATCCTGGTCAAACTGCCCCATTCCTCTATTCAACAATACCTCTAACAAGCTACATTACCCGTACTTTGGATCCTATTTATCAGACTAGTTATATAACCCAGGAACATCCAGTGAGAAGTACCCGCTATTTTACCAGCACACGTACATATGGTGGTGGAATTCCTCCTGAACGAACAACCTTCTATTTGACCAGCACAGTTTCACCCCCACGCAGCACTCGTTACATAACCAGCACAATAACTTTGGACGAGCGTCCGTTTACCCCGCCAGTGAGCACGCAGTTTATTACGAGTACCGTTGCGCCACCTCGCAGTACACGTTACATCACTAGCACAATCACGCTCGATGCTGGAAGCGCACAAGTCAGATCCAGAGACGATGACACCTCCACAGCTGAACGAACTGTTAGGGAGCAGAGGTTTAGGACGCTGTACAGCACAGTTGATAGACCGGTACAGTTTGTGACGAGTACAGTTTCAGCAGCAGAAGTAGAACCTTCTCGAGTCACGAGGTTTGTTTGTTAAGTTATGTTGCCCTTATGTCGAACCTTAAATGATTCGAACTGACCTAAAATTATTTTCGAAAAAGAAAATGCCAGTGATTTATTTGTTACAAATAGCCAGGCTGTATTGATTGTGTTTAAGTTCTGTATCTACAGTGTGTAACTAAAGAAATGCGTGCTTTTCACAGGGTGCTTACAAGCACAGTACAGCCAGATGCTGTCACTAGCTATTACACCACTACAGTTGCACCGGTGCCTCTGGCTACACCAACTTTAGAACCAAGCTTTTCGAGTGCTACTGACTTATTCTCCTCTGTGACACCTGACCTTGGTAAGTTGATGACTCCACACCCTAGTAACTGTCACTGATGCTGTCACTGGTGACTAACTGATTGGGCATGAGCTATAAAAATGTTACAAAAGAGATTTTAATTTGCTTTCCTAGTTTGATTGATATTTTTGATGATCAAGTGTGTGGCTTTGTGAGTGAAACATAAACTAAACACTAATTAGGCATTCTGGTATTCACTTAATTTTTTATGCTTCCAGTAAGCATTGCTAATGAAGAACAGATGCTTATGGTTTATAAGGAATATTAGGTAATGTGATAAAGTAATGATTACTACCTTACTAGTCTAAACATGTATTGTCGCAGATTGATGTATTTTTTCTGTTGTATAATTGAAACACTTTGGTATGTGTAGGTCAACGTACACCAACTCCACCAGATCAGACTATTCGTGCAACTCCGACTCTACCTCCTAGGACCACTACTCCAGTATGTCTTGTTACGTTTTTAACTAACTTTGGAAATTTAGGATGTGGTAATCTGTATGTAGTGCACTATGCTCATTCAGTCAGAATACAGTATAACATAACTATAGCGAACAAGATTTATTGCGAACACACTGGTAATGCGAACTCACAAAAAAGAACGAACTTTCATCATTTATTTAACTAGTATATTAGCTTTGAATACAGCGTACTCGGTTATTACATATTGTGGACTTTTTGTCGGGCCTTATTGGCTGTATTATTATGTATTTGTAAGTTTTTATTGCATACTACTTTACCTTTGCCAGCCATTTCTAAATTAATTTACTGTTAAATTTTATCCACCATTCCTGGTGCTGCAAAAAATTGTTGGACATGCATCATGTGGAATTGTTAACATGCCATGTCAAAAGGTCATTTCGCGTACTAGCTGTATAAAAACAATGAGTCACTTAGCGGCTTGGCACCCCTGCTGTTTCATGTACCTGCACTGATAGCACACTGCTGAGGTAATTCAAGTGATGAATCTTACTGCAGTTACTTTGCTGCAATTTTTCAAATACCAGAGACAAACAAATTGAGTGACTTTTTTGAAGCTCAGTGTTTATATAGCCCCGGTGATTTACTGTACATGCTGTCAAAGTTTTTATGCTGCTGCGTGCATTAAACTAGTAATAAAATAATTATGCCCTCCACATTTTGAGTTATCATTGCATCTTTTTATAATGTGGAAATGTGTCCAGTCCGAACGTTTTATTTTAGGCAGTAATTCCACCACGGCCGTTTGTGATTCCCGGACTGGTACTTTACTTATCTGGCAACACCGCATTCAACTTTAGCATTCCTGATGTTATTGATCTAATTAAGAGAGGCTGGAAGATGGAAAACCCAGGTATTATGTCTACATGATCTCTATGATTACAATGTAAAATTACATATAACAGGTAGCATCAATTAGAATGCAATGTACAGGGTGTTGCAAAAGAACAGTTCAGCATAGATATGCTGATATGCTTACATTTCTACTGAAATGCAGAAAATCCCATGCATGTGGTGGGAAAATTGGAATTGCAAATTGTAATAATTGTATTTTTACATCATTATAATGTCACAAAGTGCAGAATTCCCCTGTAATGTTTTGTTATTTCATCAGCATGTCAGCTTACTACCACTGTACTGTTTCTTCTGCAACAACCTGTACAATGCTTGTTAGATGTGTGCATTCCCATCACTCATAACACTCACAAAAACCATTTATGACACACTCACATAAGTTAAACAAAGAGCTTGCCAAGCTCAATTTTGAATATTACAAATGTGGTTGTGAGTGATGATGTTGATTACACATTTTCCACTTTATATTTTTTCAATTTACAAATAATTTTTTACATTTAACGTCATTGCTATTGCTATTTTGGTTTCAAATTTATAGCTTTCGTTACTTAGTGCTGACGTAACTGTAAAAACAGCGAAAAAATGAAAGCCTTTTAACAATATTTGTCGCTTTTAAATCTCTAGTTTAGCAACTGATGCTATTTTACTTTTCAGTCAACATTTTTGATAAATGCACATATTCAGTCCCGTTTTCTATGTACTGAATGATCTACTAGTTGTTTAATAAAGCCTTGTAATACTAACAATTACATGTGCAAATACTGTGTGTCGTAGTAAGCGTGCTCAGTCATTTAGAACACGAATCTTGACCTTCGTATTTATCTTCACATCATACACACACACACGTGCAACTGTAAAACTGTAAACCTTGTTGGCTTTCATACAATTATCATCGCATTTGCATTAGTTCTAGAATTAACCGGTGGTGAATTGTATCGCATTGTTGTTTGACACTAATCTCTCTAGTCACAGTCATCATTCACTTGTTGTTTTGACATGTGCCTGGTGCAAATTAGCCTCATCATTATTTCCCTATCGTTTGTAATAAGTTTGGTATTATCTCATCTTCACAGAACTGTTATGATTGGCTGCATTTGAAAAATGTATGTCTTCATTTAATTGCTTCCTTAATTGCTTCCTAGCTAGATAAGTACAGTTGCCTGCCTTTGTACAACGTTATACTCTAAATGCTATCGTGTGTCCCATCCATTCTTTTATTTTGGCACAATAATATGTTACATTGGCTTAACATTTTACATTTTGAGATTACTTATTGACATTAGAATCTTCGCATTTCAAAATCCTAATAATAAAATCCACACTCTATTGCCAGATGCTCATAGATACAGTACCTGCCACCATTTGAAATACCCCTTACCTGTATGCAGAACAGAGAGATCTAAGACAGTTTTATCTCATATGGCTTATTTAATTTCCAAACTTCAGTTTTGACTCATTTAATTTTAATTTATTGCATTCATGTATCTTGTAACAGTGTAATAGTACTTGTCACTGTATGTTCTACCATGCTTATTCTTTTTAAAATTTTTATATTGTAATTTTATGCTGTACTGTAATTCAATCTTTTGGATGTAATGATAATAAATAAACTTATTATGATTGGGCACTTACGTTCGTTTAGCACGTATACATAGCTTGTCTAATAATCTTAAATATAATAATAATTTACTTATAGGTATAAAATTTACTTATTTCATGATTACACTCTACCAACATGCACAAAAGCAACACATACTGCATACTGTGTATATTGCGTGCGATGTGCGGTTCCATGTAACTTACTCTGTTTTTTTGCTCTTTTTGCTATTATTTGCATAGTAATCAGTAAAAACGTCTTTGCTTGAAAAATCTTTCATCACACAATCATCAAATTTTGCTCTTAAACCTTATAGCTGCTGTACCGTAATGGTTCTTTTACAGTTTTGCAGTTTGGCCGCTTTGTGCCATTCGAGGTCGAGATAAATGAGGCGACGGATGGAGTTAACCCCAGAGGGTAAGCATTGCCTTTTACTAATGGCTAGTTAGTTTTCAAGTTGTCACTCTTAATCATGCGCTGAAATTTATGTACGTCGTTGTAACAGTGACAGTGAAACCTAGTTTCTAGGTTTCTAGCATTTTAGCACGACTTAGTAGCTTAATCATAAATTCTTCAATTTTGTCCTGCTAGGGTAATTGGTGTAATTTATAAGGAATAAAGTTTAGGTGGTAATTTTTCTCATTCACATCGACAGCTATTCATCTTTCACCGCGACACGCCCTTCCTACCGGTAGACTTGCAGTTAAATGGGTATTTATTATCACCTTTGTGCATTATCCCAGTGACTGAATTCAGTGAATTGCATTTTTGGCCTTGCACGAGTACACAAGTACACAAACAAGCTATTTTTCTTTCGCATTCCCAGTATTGTCGCTTCCAAATTATACCTTAGCTTAGACAGCGTCAGTATTTTACTCAAGTATTGCTTACATTTTTCTTGGTTGAACGCTCGCGTACTGACTACCTTTTGATTCCGCAACAAAGATGTTGTCACATCTTCAGCAAGTTATCTTAATAAAACAACGCTCCATGGAGTTGACCAGGGCATTAAAACCGGTCATTTTATCCCCAGGGGTTACGGTGTCCTGTGCACTTTGCTATTCATTGTACAGTAGCTTCTCAAGCTCAACTTTATAGGAGAATTTGAATGCTGAAAAGTTTTGTAACAGTTTTCTTCGTGTTTCAAACAACGATGCGATTGTTAAGAGATCTTACTGGCACACTTTTACGACTTACACTCATTGACCTTATTAATAGAACACTTCTTTTCATTGTAAGCGATTAGAGCGGCCTTAATGGAAGATTACCGTCTCAAGCAGATCAGGTTTTAAGGGGTCATGGTCAACAAGCCGCACAATCAAATCTCGGATAGCCTAAAAGTTGATCTTTGCTCTGACACTATTATGAGTCATTTATGTAGAAACCTTCTAGAACATCTAGATCTTTCCAAGCATTGCATTCATGAAACCTAGATTAGTAAAACACTTTTTGTCTAAACTTATTGTTTTACTAAGTCTTTGGTATGCAGTTATATATAACTGAATAATAATTACTTAAGCTGTAATTCAAAAGAAGTAGATGTCACAGAATGTGATGCGTGGCTATTAAGTTTTAGTAATGAGTTAAATAAATTTTGTTCGTAAATTAGTAATACTACATGCAATCAATTGACAGAAAGCTGTGCACAGATTTTATATAGCCTTGGATAGTTCAAAATGATGTAACATTTTGGTGTTGGTTTAGTTGCGAGGATCCGAAAAGAGATGCGGAAATTTTCAGTTGATTACTCAAGTTATTTATCTTAAATAGAAAGACATTTTGTTGATATAGCTGAGTTGGTTTTTCCTCAAAGTTCATTCTACTAACTGTATATAGGGGGCTCTCTAGCAAGTATTATTGTACTGTTTCTCGCGAGTAGCGACAACTACGACTTAGCTGAACCACACTCCCAGTTCTATCTCTGCATCCGTAAGCACTTTTAGTCGGATAGGATGCCATGGTGTGGCTTTGCATTGCTTTGAGTACTTTTGATTAATCTATCGTAACATTATCTCCGTTTACTACTCTAGATTGTTGTTTTGATGGTGGGCGTCGGCCGTCGATACCCGGCGTCGGTATTTTTCTCTAACCTTGACTTGCAGATGATTGTGTTGTAATAACAGCCCGTTGGCTAGCTAACAATTCATGATACGTATGTGTAAACACAACAAGAACAAATTGTATAGTATTTTGTAAGAAAATTGTACGTGATTTAGCAGTTGTAGGACATTTGTGTGATTCATTGACAATTAACAAAACTCATGGCACTGTAGTCAAGCAAAGTATCAAAATAGTTAGTACACCAAAGACAAACTCTCAAATTGATGCTTGTGCTACTTAATATTGAAATTTATAGGTGAGAGAAACAGCCAAGCAGTCATGTTGTCTGCTTGACACTGAAGTTAATTAACATTGGGGCCAGCTAGTAAGTGGATGGATAAACCTTTTTTAGGCATGTAAAAATGACAGTTTCATCTAGTATCCTGCTTCTGACTGGTTCTTTTGTTGAAGAAAAGCTATAATCATCCGAATGTGGTTAAGACACCTCAGATGGTTCAGTATCTCATGTCGCAGAATCTTTAACAATCATCTAGGTTCCAGTTGTACCTCAGCATGACGTTAACTTACACGAAAGAATTGATATGGCAGAAATGTTTGCATTATGTGGCTTGTTCTTTACTGTTACTTGCGTTTCGCCAGTCCCAAATTAGATGGACACTAGTGCCTGCATCTCGGAAACAAGTTGCACAAAAAAACAGTTGTAGCACTTCTCACTTCAGACATTGTTCAGTTGTGATGTAGCACACTCGTTTGACCTGTGCATGAGCACACCGTTAAACTTGAAATTTGAATTTTAAACTTGGACTTTTCGTATTTGTACTTCGGTTTTGTTTTTGCAAACACGTGCATCAAAGTCGTGGATCGTTTGTGCTCGTGAAAATTACTGTGACGTCATCACTAATTGGGCTCGCCTGCCGTTAATAACCTATTATTTCATTATCAGAAAATAGGTGTTAAAATGTACACTTTTTACTGTACTTAGAAATGCAGTAGGATATGAAAAATCATCCTATGTTCCTTTAACTATCTAAAATACATGACATTTTTGACCATTGTAAATATGTTTTTATGCTGTCGCATTTACTTTATAATAATAATAATAATAATAATAATAATAATAATAATAATAATAATAATAATAATAATAATACAAATAATAATAATAATTACTAATTTATTGAATATTTTTAATGCATTTTACATGATGATCAAATGCATCTTACAAATAAAAGATCATCAAAATTACTAGAAAATTAATCCATAAGATATTTAAGACAATGGCACATTGATTTATTAAAAGTACATTGAATATGACAAAAAATTATGTCTTTCATTATATCTTTGAATTATATAATGTCCCGTAATGGCTTGACTTTGTTTCATTATCATTTTATCTGGTAATATCTATTTTTTGAATTCACCTCAGTTAATATTAGTTTAACTTTCTAAATTGTTTTCAAGTTAAACAAACTTAACATTGCGGCTTAGGTGAAAATGCACAGCAGAATGTAGCCTTCAAAGGGAACATTGACACCAAGTACGTGCCAAGTGGTTAATTACTACCTGGTGGCTTGTACCAGCAGACTTTTTACCTTGAAAAATTTAACAGCAACTCACAAAAGAAATAATGTTTTCATTGATTAGCAGTAATCTACAAGGGATTATGACATTCGATGTTGAATTTTTTTATACTTGTGAGCAGAACATTGAACAATGAACAATGAACAACAATGAACAATGAAGAAAATTAAATTCTTTAACAAATCGCAATTAGATACCATCAAAGTTTAAAGAACTGTTATAAATATGAATCATATAAATTTATAGAAACTGTCTCAGCATTTAGCTAAATATTTGCAGAATTAAAAATCGATTTGGTTGTTAAGAGTTGAGCTCTTAATTATAATGGAAATATTACACTTCTAAATATAAAATATATGTTTCTCGTGTCGTTTGTATGTATAGTTTTTAGAGCTGCAATAATGTTAATTAAACATTTTAAATATTTTTTGCCTTTAGTTTTTCTCGTAAATACTTTTTTGTGGGTTCATTTTAGACTGAACAGGTAAAGCAGAATTAAATTAACTTAGCATCAATTCTGTATAAACGATTTATATAATCACTAGCGACTGCTTAGTTAGTTTTGTAGCTATAATAGCTTAAAATCACGAGGAGTTAAATTATGGAATTCGTCGCCAAAAGATACCTTTGAAGGTAGTTTATTTTCTGCTTCCAAAAAATACACAAAATTCTTACTAAATGAATATACCTGTAGTACATAACTTGTTAGACTAATAAGCAAGCTAGCAAGTTTTTTTTTCTTTTTTCTCCTCATCTACTAAGTAACTGTTGCTCTTTCTCATACTTACTTTTTCTCTTAAATTTTTCTATATTACACTTATTTGATACTTATTTTATCTCTCCATACTCTCAGTTTTTTAACTTTACTTACTAACCTTGGTCAAATTTCCTTGTTAATAAGACCCCTATTTGAAAATACTATATATAATAATCATAATTACTGATTAATTGTATTGTTTTGTTTAGATTTAGGTATCTAACGGTATTATTTTTTGTTTTCACTTCTTTTTTGATAAATTGTATCATTTATACTGTTTTTATTTTTATTTTTTCTTATTTGTTTTTGTTTTTGTTATCTGCAGCATCACCATTTATTTTTAATATACTAATCTATTTACAAGAAAGGGCAGGAGACTAGATGACCCTATTGTCCTTCCCTGCCCTGCTCCATGATAACAATTACGTAATATTTAAAAACTTTTTATGTCAAACTAATTGGAGAAAATAAATGTTCTATGTTCTGCAAAAGTTGGCTTCCTTTTTACCGATTATGTTGAAATTTAACGCAAAATGCTTGGAGATGTTTGAAAACTAGCCTGTATGTTACCTCTTTTACCTCTTTTTACCATTGTTGATTGTGACACCTACAGTCTTTTTGTATGACTGTTTTCTTAGTGCACCGAGCATGTGGTAATGGCTTTATTATTCTCATTTCACACTCCCACCCTGGTTCTGTGTCTGTGATTGTATTAAGTGTGCTCTAAGCATTGCAGTGTGTGCAAGTTCTGTGTTGAAGGAAATGGCTGAAAAATTTCGAGATTCTGACAGGGTCATGCCTTGACCTAAAAGCTTTTTTGATCGTCTGCCCGATTGCAGTTTGTCGGTTTGTAAAAGCAAGATGGAGAGTAGGAATTTTAAGTCAGATTTAATGGCAGCTCGGGCCTCCAGTTCTGTTTCTGGCATTTGTCTTGGTAATCCTTGCGTGGAACATAAATGTTTCGTTTTATCGATATCAGATTTTGCTGCTAAATTTGTCCTCAGTCACCTTATTAAATTCAGTTCTGCGCTAATTAGATTTCATTTAAATAATTGTTAAAGTTAGTTAAAATTAAATAATTCGTCTTAGTTTGATATCAAGTTCTTACTGACATGCTTCCAACACCCTAAATAAATTTATTTGCTCCTGTAAACGCCAATCTCCTGGTTTTTGGGAATGAAAACGCGTACCTTTTATAGTGGAATGATCCACAGTTATTAAAAGTTTGTAACCAAACGTTATGGATTGTGTGATCAGGTAGTCACTGCATTGAACTTGTAACTCCAAGTTCCCTGGTTCAAATCTAGGTTTAGTCCTATTTTTTTATTTTTCCAATCGCTAATCAGTTCATGTCATATTTTAAGTAAGTCACTGTTCAAACAGTAGTTGGTTGGCATCAAAAAGTTTTTTAGCCTGGAAATCTGTGTCGTCTCGTCCATAATTTGCTCTGCTAGTACTGGCGCCTGCTGATATTTTTCAATTTTTTAACACCTAATTTGGGACGCTTTTAACTTTGACTTTTACTCACCTTTTGTTGTCCTCTTGTACTAATTCGTTGCCCCATTGCCTCAAGTTGTGAATTTTTTCATTGTGTTTCAACGAGATGGCGTGTTTGTTCTGTAAATTTTGCACAAATGCCATAGAATGCTAAAAAAAGTCTTAACGAAAATGGTAGTAATTCTGCAGTCTGTTGCTAACATGCATTGTGAACTCACAAATACAAAAAAAAAATACAAAAAAATACTGAAAAAATGAAATAATGTAGGCAGAAGCGAAACCTAAAACTTGTAGTTGCAAGATTTTGGAGTTAGATCTTTGAGAATTACTTGTATGTATTAAGAAATCTTTGCAAATTCACATATAGTGTGAGTTCATTTTTTATTACGTAAAAATATTTTTAGTTAAAACACCGCTTTACTCAAAACTTTTAATTACATAGTTAAAAATTATGCTCTACAAAGCTACTGCTGTCATCTTCAGTGGTAAATTTTACAAACATACAACCAGTTTATATAGGCAGTCTGCAGTGTACAATATTGTGCACTAATTATGTATTTAACAGAAGCCAAGTGGTCTGCTTATTCATTTTAAATACATTTTTACTGTTCTTTTTTTGTAAACATATTTATTTAACAACTTTTGTGCCACAGTGCTACATATATATATATAACTTCTAAATTTCATATTAAGTCAGTATGTTATAAATATCATACTTTTGCTACGTTTTTTATGTTTGCAAGTGACTGTTATGTGTTTTTCTTACTAGTCACAATTTTTTCAGGCAAGATGTTATTATGGTAATATACACTGTGAAAACCACCGACGCCGCTGGCCCGCTGAACACGCCCTCCGCACAGTCATACCAGGATCTAGACGGGCGTGTTTACACCGGCTTACCACCGTTAAGGCAAGTAATAATGCATGACTTCTGTTATTTTCACCTAGTCTAGGTATGACAGGTGTGTGAAAAAATGCCTCGCATGAGCACTAGGTCACAATTTGTGGAGAAAACACATCTGAATGAGCATAACACTTACTACGAATTGCTTTAAGTTGTTTCTGTGGCATTTGAAGGATGTAGGTTCACCTGGTTACACCTATTTAATTAAGCGTAAGGCAGGTGAAAGTAAATAGCTTACCTGCCTTGCTTCAAATTCTTCAAATGAGAAATTTCTTCTGCCTCAAAGAGTTTTGCATTATCAGATCAAGTAGTTTATTCGTTATAAAGCTTTCTATTGGAATGTACAAAAAAACATTAAATCATGGATTTTGTAGCTTGGGAACTTTGTGGTAGCAGTATTTCTTATTGTACACTATCCTTATTTTCTTGATGATCGCAAAATTAATACCAATTATCTATATATTTCAACACATTTACGTCCTAGCTATGTTCAACCACCTCTTTTGAATGCAGTTAGATTGACCACAAACAGGAGTTTTGTTTGTGAAAGGGAAAGCGTATATTGTCCGTGAGAGTATTGTGCCACAAAATACAACATTTTTCATATCAGAGTTACTATTCCGTGACATTTTTAACTGGCCAGTGATGGTTCACACCACGCACTCTATATGGTTGATGACAATAGTGCCGAGAAAGGGTGTGAAAAAGCTCAACTACGATCCTGGCAACAAGAATCGAAATCGAGAACATCAGAAAATTCAGATTAGTTTCTTTAGCTACCGTTTCGGCTAAAGTTTACAAATCCCCATACACAAGAAATCAGTTTGTGAAGCAGATAAGGATTAGGGTTAGGGTTAGAGTTGAGGTTGAGGTTAGGGTTAAGAATTGTAAACTCCTTTTCAGTTTCAAATGAAAATTTGTGTTTCATTGGCCGGTTATTGTTATATTATGGCAAGTTTAAACTTTCTCAAAGATTAAACATTCTTGTACATTGCAATACTCATTTTTGATGCTGCTAACTGTGTTTTTAATGCATTAATTATGTTATTGCAATTAACTGACTTTGGTGCCAATTTTTTTAGGTAATTTCTTTAAAATTGTATAGCCACTGTGCTGTGCTTTGCTTTTAACATTTCTTTACAAGGAAATTTAATGTATGTATCAAGTACATTTTTGTCTTATAGAGTGCTAGACTCTTATGATGTGTATATAACCTGGCCGTGGACGAGCTCTCTAGATAATGTACAGCTTGAAAACACTCTCAATGATGCTTGGATTAAAGCCAATCCCGGTGAGTGGTAAAACCTCTTACAAAGTTGTTATCAAGTTTGCTAGTAACTCACTTTCGTAGTGAGTAAACCCTGATTTACTTCTCACCTTCGTAGTGAGTAAACCCTGATTTACTTTTCACCTTTGTAGTGAGTAAACCCTGATTTACTGCTCACCTTAGTAGTGAGTAAACCCTAATTTACTTTTCACCTTTGTGGTGAGTAAACGTTGATTTACTTCTCACCTTCGTAGAGAGTAAACCCTGATTTAGGGTTATCAAAATAGGAGGTTCTTCGCACAGAATTCTATGTGAAGTTCATATTTGAAACTATTTTCATTATTTGCTTTCATTATTGATTCATGATAGTGTCTAGTTTTTATTACTGGATTAATGCTGTGTTTATTCTGCCTGCCCAATGTCTGCAACAGACGTGATGATGATGATGATGATGATGATGACGATTAGTGATTCCGGTAACGAATTCCACATAATCACTACAGCTTGTGAAAAACTATGCCTATACTTTCAGTGTTGACCCTATGCTTAAGCAATTTAATGCTGAGCTCATGTGTGATGCTTCTATTTGAGAGTAAAAACTGATTTGCATTAACGTCAGACTATGCTATGTAATGATGTCATCAGATCAGACTAGCACGCTTAATGACAAATCGTTAACTTTCTGTTTGTAGTGTAAAATTTGTTTTCATAAGCATTTATTTATGAGCGATTTATTTATTAATTTTTGGTGCAAATGTACATATTTCACTGTATTTAAAATTGAAGCTTTGGAAGAGCGGCTTATCGAATGTTGATTGAGGTTAGTTTGCAAAGGCTTTTGGTTCAACCTTCTAAGAGTGTTTCTGAAGTGACTTTCTTTTGTTACTAATATGTTACCAGTTGAGTAAGGAAAGACAAATTCCTTGTCTTGTACTGTTACAACTGTGTGTGCTTACACTTTCAGTTTGTACTGTTCTTTGCTGATCATTTTTTCTAATTTAGAACTTCGTGGTTGTATCGATTGCTTGAGATTTGAAGTGCAGAGGATTGAACCATACCTTGGAGACAGCGGGTAAGGATAACGCAAATTATACTTCTAACACAAATCTTAGTTTGAATATCGCAAACAGGTTTACTAAATTTCATAGCTGGATAGAGAATAAAGTTTGGTCTGTTCTTTTTGTGTCTTTTCAATCCTATGATTATGGTGCCTGTTTTATTGACTATTTCAGGGAGCAAGTTTTACAGATTCGGTATTTTGTCTTCCTAAATGGAGATCTTGTAACTCAAAACTCAGATTTATTACGCGAACCAACAAAGGAGCAACATCAGTATTTTGGTATGAGACAATGTACTAATAATACATTTCTTATATGATTCTGTTTTTAGGCTACTGTAATGTGATTTTTCGGTATGAAAAATTAAATAAGGACGTTGATTGCTCAACTTCCTACTCTATGTGTTAAGAATACAAAATCTTGACAGTCAGTAAATGTTGTTTTTCATAAGCCTCTATTTTATTTTAGACATTGTTTTGTCATTAATTGTAATTGGGTGTAGGTTTGTGGAAGAAACTACTTTTGCTTGTCTTTTTATTTTTGTGTGATTTATACAGGAAATTTCTCAAATTATTGTAATCATTCCGCAATATCTAATTGAATATATTTATGTCATTACATCTCGATGGATGATAATCATTTGCATTTTTAGAGGCCGGTTTATTGTATGATGGGCTCACATATCGGAGATACGCGTATCGCTTTCCGCTGTACATTAAAGGGACTGTTTATGAAGTTGATTTTACACGCATGCGTGATGCACTGCAGCAAGTGTGGTCTCGGACGCTACCCGACGAGAACCTAACAATCGACCTCTCTCCATCTCACATTGAATTTGTAGACAGTAATGGGTGAGTTTTTTGTTTAAAATTAGGTTTAAAAAAGACTCGGTGTAAGTGAGTCAGTATTTTTTAAAATGTGAAAGCAGCTTAAGATAGTGTAGTTTTGTGTTACTCAGTAACACGTCTGAAGGCTGGGGGGATACAATTTTTTTCACTACTTTATCACAAGCGGAATGTTAATTAATTAGATATCTCCTTTCCTTCTTTTAACAGGGCCGGATATGACCTTTTGGGACCTGTAGGCTAATGAAATTGTGGGGTAGCCTGAGACGGAGCATCCCCTAACTCGCCCGCACTCCTGTTGAATATTTTTTCCTTGTGATGTATTTTAGCGATATTTATATAGCTTGAAAGTAAACTTATTGCAAATTCCTTAAATAAACTAGAATAGCTATCTTTTGTTTCTCAATAAAATATTGTTTAAGAAATACCGCTATTCTACTATTTATTGCAAATCAATTTAGCACATATTTTAACACTGCTGTAAAACTGATCTGTTACCAAATGTTGCCAAAACTTGAGAGGCTCTAGGTTGCAGCCTATACTAGCCTAAAAGATAATCTGGCGCTGCCTTTTATTTTCATTCGAAGTACTGCATTGTGTTCAATAGGTATAGCAGATGAGGTACCATGTAGGAATTACTATTTCTGCTTTCTCTTTTAACTCACTCAGATGAAATTTGTGTTTTTCTTTGCTCTCGTGTTTCGTAGGCCTGTAATGATACATCGACGAATCTTATGTATCTTGATATCTTTTATTGCGATATGCAATGCACTCTTATCCTTATTACTGGTGTCAATGATATTTAGCAAGTTATGCTTGTGCTTGACCATATGCCGATAAAAACAATGTGAAGTAATTCAAGTTGCAGCTGCGGCGTGTACTGTAGATACATAACAATTCCTCATGTACTTAACATAGGCACTGATATGCAATGCACTTTTATCCTTATAACTGGTGTCAATGACATTTAGCAAGTTAAGCTTGTGCTTGACCGTATGCTGATAAAAACGATGTGAATGTAATTCAAAATGCAATGTGTTTAATCTTGTGAAATGACAAGAGCTAATCAGAAAATGCACTAGCAACTATTAAACCTAAAGTATTGATATTGGTTTTCCTTTTCTGGTGGCTTACAATGCAAACAGTAGCTTACACATTACACAAGTACTAAATGAATATGAAACAGCTTGTCGAATTTTAGCATTTAGCAATTCTAAAACTGTTAATTGATAAAATATGTTTAGCATTTTTTATTGACGGCATCATCTAGTTTTTTTATAAACCCTGCAAACATTAACTCAGGCGTATCGTGATACTTATTGCATCATGAGGTTAGAATCGTGACTCAGATGTATCGTTACAACTCTAGTGTTTTTCTTCATTTTAATTATTTGTCATCAGTTTCATTTCTTTTTTTAATATCTTTAGTTTCTTTCTTTGCATTATTTATGTTTAGCTGATACAAAAATTATTTCACATTGCAGGATGGTCTTTACGCAAATGGTCTACTTCCTTAATATATCGGACGTTACTTGGCCAGCAAGCCTAATTAACACGAAACCTAGTTCGGACGAAATCAATCGTGCGATTAGAAGCATTATTCGTCCTGTAGATGGCACACCGTACATGACGGTAAAAGAAATTGGAGATGCAGTAGCGAATCATTGGCTTTTCCCGGTTTTCGTTGTAACACATTCATCGGTTGATATGCAAATCCTACGGGCAGCTTTACGAAGACAATGGGCTATTCAACACCAAAGTAATTAAGTTAAATTGTAATAGAGATTAGAAGATGGTTCATTAGCAAGTTTGTTTTGCAATTTTTTATACCGGTGCTTGTAAAATTATCTGGTGCATCTTCATCAGAATTAAATTGTACAGTAAATTTCGCGTAACTCGAATTCAACCGGACAGAAAAAAAACTTTTGAGTTAGGCAATGTTGACCGTTTTCCAGCATAGAAACTCTACACCTCTCCACCAGACGGCCAGCTAAATAGAAGGCAGAAAATCAGCCCTTCTATACATAAACGACGAGATTTGATGACAATTACATAAAGAATAACAAATTATGTAGCAAAACACCCTTTTTTTATGTTACAAAGGGACACGGAAAGATCAATCTCAGAAAAATTAATCGGGGAGGGGGGCTTGATTTGTAAGACATCAGAATTTTCATGGAAGACGATATTGTTTTCAGGTGTACAAAACTTTTTCTAGAGTATAAATTGCATTTTTTGAGTTATGGGAAATAAATTACATGTATTTTGATTAAATGGGCCATAATTTTTTATTTGAGTTAGACGAAATTTTGAGTTAAGCGATGTTTTTTTTGTGGGAAAAACGAAGAATTTTATCTGTTCTGCTGCAATTCTTTGAGTTAGGTGAAAATTTGAGTTATGCAATTTTGAGTTACGCGGAGTTTACTGTAATTACATATCATGTAATTAAGTAAGAGTTTTTTTTACATTTAATACTATTCTTTTTTCTCACATTTACCATCTGTGAACTCATTGTTTGATTTTTAGCAACTGTATAAAAATGTAAACTTGTTTTTTTGTTGTTTTGTAGGTCCTTTTGAAATTCGAATGATGTCTGTTGAACCAGGTGTGGCTAAATTTGGGTAAGATATTTTCCGCAATTATTGTTTTAGAAAGTCATTTAGCCTATTTTGTGTTTAAATAAACAGATATATTTCCTAAGCTCTGTAATAATTGTAATAATAACTTTCTTTTTGGCAAAAATTTTTCAAATTCGCTTGTGCGACTAGGGATTTAGAAAGATTTACAGATTACCGTGTCAAAGCCATATTAAGCGTTTTATTGATTTGTACACCCAATCAGGTCTCTTGGACGTCTTGGAATATTTGGTGATTTGTTTCAGTAATTTGCACTGTGCCAGTTTCTTAGTCTACATTTTATTTTTACTTTTTCAATTGTTTTTATTTCTATCAATAATGTTTTCTTAATCTTTCAGGTTACCTATAACAATAGTTTACTATGCAGTTTATCAGAATGGAAGACTTGAAATTCCAGACACACGTTCTGCACCGCGTGTTAAGCAACTGCAAAATGAATTGGATGGCATATATAAGTAAGAACGCATTTTCAATTTAACTGTGTATGATATCTTGATTTAGCTACTGTGTTCTGAAAACTGTTTATTGTAATGCAAATGGGTAATTAATCAACCTCAGCAAATTGTGATTCGTGGTGTATTGATTTATTTGAGTCTTAGTTTCAAGCTGGTAGCAGTCGGTAGTTGTCGACTTTACAACCCAATCACACCTTAATTAATTAATTATATAAAACTAATAGTAGCTCATATTTCCTTCTTTTTTAAGCAAATTTATTTTATATCGCCATAAGTTTCGATAAATTAATCCATATGCGCTGCCATACTTAGCATGACTGTAACAAACGTACAACATCTTATGCGTAGAGGTGCACCACTTGAACATACGGGTTGGACTTGCTTCCAAACTTTCTAACGATCAATTCGCCAGAACCATATTTGTGGTCGTAAGTCGACGACTACCAGTATCAGTATTTATGTTAAGGATATTAAAAAGTTTGAAACTCCTTTTACTAAGCCTGAAATTGCACCTTTGATGCATCTAATGCCGATATTTTGCATATAATTTCATAGTTCCAGGATGACATTGCAACATTTGTTCCGACAACTAAATCATATGCATACTTTTCTAGATTGTACGATGGCGATGATGTTGAAAGACTGGTGCAATCGTATGATCTTTACATTCGTGGAAATCCGCAAGATGTATTTGAAAAACGAGCAGACTTGGTGAATGCTGTTGAGAAAGCTTGGTCTTGTAAGTTACTAGTACTGTAGTTTTATTTGTGTTATTTTGTCTTGTTGTGTTAGCAGAGCTCTCAAGACTAATAACCACTACTAGTAGTTTTATTTGTGTTATTTTGTCTTGTTGTGTTAGCAGAGCTTTCAAACTAATAAAGGCTGATAAAATCCTTGAAATGTGGAAATTAATACAGGACTTCTTATTAAGCTTGTTGTTGTCATTCTAGATTATAGGAGCACAAGAATTTTACATTGGCATTGAGTAGCCGTATATTTTCACTCACATTTTTTGCCATTCAAGTTTTGGTGAGGAGTTATGGAACCAGTCTCTACAAGTTAAAAGCGATAACTACTTCTGTCGTTACCCTAAGCTGGTGTGCGACTTGCTTGTGGCAGTAGCTATAAAAACTAATACTGTATTACGTTGTGAACAGTCAGCCCTGGATTAACCATTAAACAAAAATAAGCACATAGTTGGGGCCTCAGGAGAAGAGGGGCTCGCACAGTGTTTTTTCAATTTGAATATTTACACTATAGTAAGATATACTGGAATATGTGTGGCAGTTTTTGTAATAAACAATATGACGGTACGGACCTAAGCTGTTCACTGCCTATATGATGACAATGATTTCTTATATAATGTGTCATAATATAAATTAAGAACTTATAAGAACATATAAATAAGAACGTGCTTATAAGAACGTGGTGATACTGAAAACAGGATAATGTTGCTGTTGACTGCATGTAGTTTGTCACATGGTAGAGATGATGACTGGATGACTATTGTAAATAAATCTTACTGTACATTTTTTCATTTTGAAAGATAACATTTTATTCTACAGCTTAATGTTGTTTTTATTCTAAATTACACCTCTTTGGGGTACAATAATCTTTTCAGTGCTAAAGGCCTCTTGAGATTTTAATCCGACCTGTGGATAATACATATACGGGTACGAATATAATGAATTGTAAATTAAAGTAGTCGTTTTGATTGCAGTGTATTTTCCCAATTCTGATGTTGAAGTTGATGTGCAAAGATATGAACCATATGTCACAAGATCCGGGTAAGTGTCAAACCTTATCAAATTTATTAAAAGTGGAATCAAAAACCATAGTACATGACCTGAAGACAACTGTCTTTGTTTTATTTCAGCATTGAACAAACCCGAGTTGTGTACTTTCTAATGGTGAATGACTCATTAGTTGACTCAAGAATCGTACTACAGCCCAAGAATCGGTTTTTCGCCGATTTCTTAAATGGAGTTAACTTATCCGGCTGCTTTAACTGTCAACTGAGGAAGCAGCGCGAAATTTACATCAAGAACACAGCTGGACTTGAGCCGGACATGCTTCTGGAACTTCAAGGCTCCCTAGCAGAAGCTTGGGATTTATCTGATCCTGGTAAGTGAATACCGTGATCCCTAAAAAATTTTGTGCAACCTTTTTATTTTAGATAAAACATTCAGGCGTCTATTTTCCTTACACTGTTAGAATATGTGATAATGATTTTTTTGCTAAATATTTTTCCTGTCTAAACTGCTGTACCAGAATTATGCTTTAATAATCTACAGCACAGCAAAATAACAAAGTAAAGCAGTTCTTCTCTGCTCTTAATTTTTTCATGTTTACTGTAAACAATTTCTATTGTGCGTAGAATGTCAGTGTTATTAATCCTTTGTTATTGATGAATTTATTCCAGCATCAGTCGATTTGAAAGATCCAGAATACAACTACCTGACAAAAGATTAGTAAGTTTTTGTGCTTTTGTTCTATTTAATTTCATGAATTTCAGTAGCTTTTCTTTCCTTCAAAACGTTAAAATCTTTGTGTAATGAAAATCCATAAAGATGTTTTAAGACTATGCTAATGATAATATAATAACAATATGATATGCTTCTATATGATATTTATTTTTCCGATAATTATTGCTGTTTTGTTAGCGTTAATGTTAATGCAGAAGTTTTATTAATGCAGAAGATTAAGCATTATCGCTTTCATGTCAAATTTAACAACTTTCAAAAAACTATATCACTTATCTAGTGTATATTAAATTCATACTGCAAGACACCTGCAACTCCAGATAATTATTATTTAAGAAGTAGATGCTCATTACAGTATCATTATTGTTCATAAATTTCCATTTTTCTGATTTTCGTTTTTAGTATAAAATTGTCTCATTAAGTTGTAAGTATCTACATTTTTTAAAAAACTGGCTATAATTTATAACAAACCAATGAATCTAAAGACTAACTGTCATCATCAGTCATCTGAAAGGTTCAATTGTAGTGTTGCGTAGTTGATTAGAAATGCATTTGTGATTTTTTTTTAGTGAGGACGTTGCAAAAGTTCCATACATCTTGACTGTTGACGAGAATGATCCCAACAGATACCTGACGCCAACAAATTTAAAAGAAATATTATCAAATGACGGTAAGCGCCTGCGTATTTCATGTAGACACCACAAATTGCAATATATCTGAGTGTTATATTTATCAGCAAGTTGTAACTTTGTATCGTTTACTGTTTTGATTTCAGACCGACGTCTGTCGTAATATCTTCGTTCTGTGATAACCTTTGGTTCCGCTTCTGAACCACTCAGCCACTATGCTTTTCACGATCCATTCTGGGTTCGAATCCCACTCTTCTTTTCTAAGTTTCTACAAAAATTCTGGCTGCCTTTCTGTGCCCATTTAGCCTTAATGGAGCACTTACTTATGTACTAGGTGAAAAAGACAGCCAAGCAGTAGGCCTAGTGTGCCTAGACTTCACAAGTAGATGTTGTAACCATCTGTACCTGCACTACACCATCTTCCTGTTTTATCTTCTTCTTCTTCTTACCAGCTTTTCCCTATGCGGGGTCGCCGTTGTGAATGAGTCTTCTCCACGCATTCCTGTTGTTGACCATCTCTTCATTTATGTTCTTCTCTCTAAGGTCTCCATTAATACATTCAATCCATCTCCGCTTGGGTCGTCCTCTTCTTCTATTTCCCAGCACTTCCATTTCCATGACCTCCCTTCCCACATGATCTTCACCGACTCTTCTTTTCAGGTGTCCACACCATCGCAATCTTGCGAGGCTTTCACTGCTTTTACTGTTCCTCTGATATTATTATTTCTAATTTTATCTGTTCTTGTTATTCCCACCATTCATCTCAACATCCTCATCTCCACCACATCCATTTTCTTCTCTTCGGTCTTCTTTAGAGAAGCTGCTTCCACTTTGTGGAGACTCATTCATAGAAGGTTTTGGCGCAGTTTTTACAGGCGGATGCCCTTCCTGACCCTAACCCTCCCTATTTATCCGGGCTTGGGACCGGCACTGAGTTGGACTGGCTTGCCCTCCCCCCCCCCCCCCAGTGGCTAGGTTCCCATCTTCCTGTTCTATAATTACCTTTAATTAAGCGATGTATAGTTGTAATAATCAGAGTTTGTTTCTTTCGTCATCATTTATTGATATGATTCTTATTTTGCTTTGTATAGGTTTTGAAGTTTGTGATGGACTAATAGACTGTGAAGTTCAGGAAATGTTTATGCTGAGTGTTGATGCTTCAGCTCAAGATGCTGAGGCTGAGGAATTAAATGATGCTATGCAAAATGCCTGGGAAAATAGTAAGTGTTTTCCCTTTAGGCTGCTAAATTATAAGTAATTTACTGATGAAATTAGTTTAAACAGTTTAGATAGAGTTGTTTAACGAGAAAGCATTATTTTTAATTTGATTCATGTGTGTTTATTTACTTGCCTAGGTGTGCTGGAAAGAGGCGTACCTGTGCAGGTGCAATTCTATGACAAAGTACCTGGATTAATCAGCTCTGATGGGTATGACATAATAAATCACTTGATCCTCATATGCTTAGATAAAATATATTAATCAACTTTCTATATAATTTAAATTTAAGTGTGTTGCATATCACAAGGTAATATTGTGTGGAAGGTGAAAAGAGCAGGCGTATGCGCTTCTTTTTTTTGTTTATGTTTAATGATTTTCAATTTTTTATTACAGAATGTGACTTGTGATCTTGTCATTGTTTTACAATTATGAATTGAACATGAGAATTTGCACAAATAGTGCTGCCGCCATGCAGCAGAAATTACAAAAACTGACGGAGCCCATGTAATTAATACTTACTCGTTAACACAGTTTATGGTTTAATGGTTGCGTTTTCATTTTCATAGAGAGTTTGTTGACCGGTATAGCTACTTTGTCACGGTGGACGACTATGACTCTCACTTACTTCATGTCTGGCCGCCTACAAAGACGCAAGTTGGTGCTGCGCTAGCGCCAACTGGTGTCCAAGTATGTGACAGCTGTGATGATGTGTTTTCTGCTTTTTACGTGCCTATACTTGGTGCTGCAAGACTCGATGATCTTCCCGTTGAAAAATGGCGCGAAGTCATTCGACAGGGATACTTCCGGCAATACGAAGGTGTGGTTCTTGCAGTATTTTTTGTCATGGTGATTGTTTATTGATGTAGTCAGTCTAAACTTCCTTGTCTAAGCTTGATAGTGCACATAGATTTCGTTCTAATGATTCACTTATGGTTAACTTAATGTTGTTAGTTGATACGTTTGACTGTGTTTTCGTTGGACAATTTGGCAACTCTGCTGCTTATTTCACTTAAGATTTTTAAAATTCAGTTATGAAATCTTATTAAGCGTACTTATTTCTTTTCAGACGGAATACCACCTGTTAGCAAAGGTTGTTTTGTAGACAGACCTCGTTTACGGGATTTATCCGTGCGATTACAGCTTCGACCAGCCACCGCTAGTGAATGCGTTCAGCTGTGCAGTCATTATAACTACACGTATGCTGGCATACAGAATGGCGGAGAATGCAGATGTGGGGACACGTTCGGTAGATATGGACCGTCTAATGTCTGCAATTTGCCATGTGTTGTTGACAATGCCGTAACGTGTGGTGGAATAGATGCTAATGAAGTGTTTTTTACCGGCAGTAAGTTTACATCGTATTTTGTAAACTAAACAGTTTTGTAAGTGACCAGGTGTCAGCGGGCAAACTATGATAAATGAAATTCATAAATCATGAGTGTTGTTAAAAAGATTAGTAATGCAGTTAAATACGGAAAGAATTTTTACAAGCTTTGGAACAATTTGTAAACAAATTTCACGATAGTGAAATGAAAAACATTTGTTTAATGCAGGATTATTTTTGTTACCGATGATAATTAATTCAGTGTTTGTTTGTTTGTTTTTGCAAGATATCAACAAGTTAGATGTTGACATTGGAAATCCACATTTGTTTACGTCACGATATGGGTAAGCAAATAATGTGTTGTTAATATTTTAAGTGATTATATTTTTAATATAATCGGTCATTTAAAAACTCAAAAACATTCCTGTCCTATTTAAATGTACGTAAAAAATGTCTGCAATTGACTGTACTTAAAATAAGGCAATTGTGTGTGTTGAAAGAGCTTTTATTACTTTTAGGTCATCTTTACTTCACTTTGGCACTACAATATATGTAGAAACAGTCATGTTAAGTACCGTTTTGTTTGGAAGCAAATATGTTTACCATGTGCTGCTAGCTAGCGGTTTTGCTTTTTGAATTTGTCACCTGCTCGTCTGCTGCAATTAATCTCATTGCCCAAGAGCTTACGGAAGCTACAAACACATGCTTAGTGGTTTCCTTTTGAATCTCTTCCTACTTTTCACAGAACGTTTAATCAGTTAACTGCTGTTGTTGTGCCATCGATGAAGCGGCAGTAATCTGCTAGTATTCTTTGTAACTTTTCAAGTATAAATATCATGGAGATACTAAGAGCACCGAGTTAATTTTGGCAAATAGAGCATAAGCATAAAAACCTAACATAACCTGTCACAGTGCATACTAAGCTAAAGAATGATGACTACTGCTTCCATACTAGTGTTACTACATTCGTCAATTAATAGATCCATTTAATTAATTGGGTCACAACTCTCTATCCCAAAGTGAGTTTATTAAGCAATGGCTACTGTTTGGTAGCTATTTTTTACTACTAAGCTATTTTTGGAACTATAGTTGTTGTGTTACACTAATCACACTTAACTCTATAACGATAATAGAAAATTAAATCAAAAATTAAGAAATGTATTATTTGTCGTCAAACTAGCCTCATGGACTTATATATGTATTTGCAGAACTCAAGTAACTCTTCTCTTCTTCAAAGTGTCGGTTGGTCAGGAAATTTTGCAGTCTGGTGTGGCGCCGCCTACTGGCCAACTGTTTGCAGAAGAAATTCTCGGGCAAAGCGAAAATTACAAGATTGTACCGGAAGAAAAAGGCGCATTGTTTGATCGAGAAAGGGCTTTCAGTTACTACGTTTATGGTGATTTAGACAGATTTGATGCGCACACTCTGGGTCGAAATATACAAACGACCATTCAGAGAGGTCTGGGCACGGACACGTCGGTGTTGGTACAGTCACAGGAGCCGTACTTTCTTCCCGACACTCGGCAGACGGTGACAAAGTTGTCTTTCCTTATCACTGTAAATGGTCATTTGTTGGACGGTCGCTTTCCACACGACGATGTCACTGATTTGATTACAACGACAATTAATTTATCGCCCTACCGACTGTGCGACTGCAGTCCGGTGAAAGTGCGGACACTTCGGTTACATGGTGATTATGATCCAGCACTTGACCCGGCTTTACGTACGGCTATTGTAGAGGCATGGAGAGGCGCAAATCCAGGTACAGAACATACTTGAATTAGCATTCATTTTTTCCACACGCGTTTTTTATTGTCGTTTCGTTTCTAATAGAGAATTAAAAAGTATGAGAGTAATTTTTATCCATATAATCATTTTGCTATATTTACTGCATGAGAATGTTAAATCTGTTGTATATGTCTTGCATTTTTTTTATTTTGCCGAATAGGTCTGGATCTCAATTACCAAGTTGCATTTTCTGGCTATGATTCGGCAAATATTGTGAATAGTGTAGGCTTACCATTAACTACAGTCAGCTACCACATCTCAGTTGATGATCAAGAACCAGAGGTACACGGAGCTAGTGTGCCATCAGCAATAATCCTTGATGGTGAGGCTTATTAAATCATTTGCTATAGCAGGGTGGATATATGCCCTAAATGTGAACAATTATGCATTTTGTGCCTAGTTTTTGCAGTTTGGCATGTAGTTAGACATGAACATAAGGATTTTAACCAAACGGTTAGGTCTAGTGGTAACGCGTTCGATACAATGGCCGAGTCATACCAAAGACTTTAAAATTGGTACCTGCTGTTGCCCTGCTTGGTGTGCTGTATTTAGGATAAAAGTGGGATAATAATAGTCTCTGTCACATAGTTGTAGGTTGTTGTTTATAGTCGGCCCAAAAGCTCTTCGCAGCTTATGTTAACTGTTGGTCCAAAAAGTCGACTTTAAATAAAGATTAATATTATTATACTAAAAACCATCACAAGCAATATCGACAGAACGTCATTGTATTTGATATGGTACAGCAATATATTGGTTCATCTAACCGTTTTAATTATCTTAATTAATAACTGGAATAGTTATGTATATTTTGTAATAGATTTGCTTCTCCTGTTGAACTGCACTCCTGTGAATTTTGCAGCCAGAGGCAACTTGATCAGCATTTATTTGCTGTTTGCCAAAAGGCAATTATTTCAAATAAATATTTATAAAAGATATCGTCAGAAATAACTTTACCTCGTTAGACAAAAAACTCACGTGTTTATAACAAATGATATGAAACTGAATTAACTACTGCAATACTTTCAATATACCGATACCACCAGTAAAGCTGCATTAGCACTAATATGACTAATCTAGTCTCACATATGACTTTGAAAATAGCCTTTAAGAGAAAATGTCCTTAAAAACATGAGCAACTAACCTTATTCATCAGTTTATCGTGTATATATGTTACGACATTAATGTTATTACTTCACATTACTGTCGTTCTAACTTTTGTGTATAGAAGACCGACCACAGGTTGCTTGCTATGGTTTCTGAAAATGATGAACCCATTCCTACTTACCTGCCAAATTACAAAAACTAGGCACCAAGTGCATAACTCTTATGAATTTCCTCTCCGCTACTAGATGTTGTACATCTGGTCAACTCTATGGTTATTATGGATAAATATCTTTCAAACCTTAATAGTTGTAAATTGAAAATTAATAGCTCAAGAATTTATAGCATTGATTTGGATCTGAATGAAGAAGTCGGGATTTTGCTTTCCAGATGAAATTCAAGCAACTATGCAAGCAAACATATATAATCTTGTTTAAAAATATTAAGTATTTAATGGCTTTTATTTTTAATGTTAACGTTATTTCAATGTAACTGTTAGTGCTATTAAGTATAGATTGTTATAGCTGGTTTGTGTAGTTATCTATTATTCTGTAAACTTTTAACCTTTACTTGTTTTTTTATAATTTCACATTTTTCTTACTTACGATATTTATTTTAACAACATTGATTTTGTCTACTTTTTGTCTTCTAGCTGCACTTCGCAATGCTGGTTTACCTGTCTGCACTGACCCCTGCTATTCTACAAAACTGTACAATGTAACTGTTCCTGGTACTGCATCGCCCAGCACTGTAAACAATATCGTCTACTACATACAGCAAGCTTGGCAGCAACCGGAAATACCAGTAGATGTTAATGTGATCGCACAAGATCTGGGTTTCACCGATATAGGGTATGTCTGTTATTTCTGTTGTCATTTATCTTAAAGCATGGCAGGATGATTTTTCATATACTACCTCATTTTCAAGTCCGATAAAAAGTATACATTTTAACACAATTAATACTGCAAAAGCTTTTCTGATAATTAAATGATAGATTAAAATCTCATTTAACTGCAGATGAGCCCGACTATCGATGATATCACAAACTAACATAATTTTCTACAGCAAAAATATTCCACGAGCGTGTTTGCGAAGGCAAAGATTAAAGTACAGTGCTACTGTAAGATATTCAGTGTGTTGTACTAAAACTAGGCAAGTTTTAAGATAAAAATTCAAATTTCAATTTTACTGCTGTGCTCACGCATGAGCTGTTGAATGTGTGTACTTCATCAGAAACTAACACATCTGAAATGAGAGGTACAGCGCCTGTTTTTTGTACAACGCCTTTCCGAAGTGCAGGCGCTGGTGCCCGTCTAACTAGCGAATAGCAAAATGCATGTAACAGCGAAGAACTAGTGGTGCGGATGCGAAATTGTGTTTGTGAGGTAATAATTCTTTCTCGTAAGTCATTTTTGGAAAAAACTGTATGTTTCTTTCCAATATTTTAAAGAGTTGATTGTTTTGACCTACAGCTTAAGATTGGGCCCGGTTTTGCTTTTTAAAAAAAAAATTATGTTTGGTAGTGTCCAATTTTTGCATCTTAAGGCTTACCAGTTAATTTTCTTTTTTAGACAAAAAGTTATAGTCATCCGATATGCGGTAGTAGCCGGTGGTGTTGACAGCGGTAATGCTGAACTGCTTGTCCCTCCCTCTGACGGGCAAATCTCTGAGGCTATCCGAAGTGGAACTGGTGTTGTTCCCATATGTGTAGGACACACAGCCGGACAGTCGTGTTCTGGTGGACGATACTACACTTTCTATTTGGAAAAACCGAGTTTGAGCGAAACCGATATTCGAAGATTGTTGAGAACTCTTTATCTGAATCAATTTCCACAGCTTCGGTTCAGAAATGTGCAGGTCGTGACGAGCACAGATGACGGACACACGACAAGCGAAGGAGTTCCAGCAACAAGAGTGGTCTATACCATCCTGGTCGACGGCCGGTCATTCCAGCCACGCAGACCAATACCCAGCAATGCTCTGAAATCAGCATTTGAGAGAGAGGGTGGCAAGTTGAAGTATGAATCCGATGGCGTTTATGGAAATCATGAACAGTTTGTTGTTTACTTTAATGGATCGGTTAACTCTGGTAATGCGAACCAAGTCCTTAAGGGTATCTGGAATCATGTGTTTAGTAACTCTACTGTTGATGTGTATGTTCGCCAAGCAGACGAGGAAACTACACCCGAAGGGTAATGTATCAACTTAATGTTTACACTTAATGTTTATAAGCTTTAAACTGACCAACTGTCAATATTCTCACACCATACAGTAATATTATGTCTCATACGTTATCGTTACCATAAAAGAATTAATTGTGCTGCAGTGGCCTAGAGAAGGAAAGCCCACTGTCATGTGAACCACAAAGTATTTTCTGTCCTGTGTGATCTAACCTTTCTCCCTGTTTTTTTTTTGTTCACTCATTAATTCATTTTCTGTCTAGTTCACATGACAGTGGGCTTATGCAAGCCTTTGCTTATCTAGCCCACTGCAGTATAATTATTCTTTTATGATAACGATAGTGTGTGAAATATAATAATTTATTACAGTATTGTGTTACAATTTTGATATCACCATGTACTGACTGTTACTATATTGCACTGAATGTGATAATAATAAAAACTTCAAAAAAACTTCAAGAACATAAAGAAAGATTAGAACACACAGGAAAGAAAGAAGGATGTGTTATTGGAAGTGGTGGGAAGAAAGACAATAAATCATGTGATATTTACATTGACTCTAAAAATTAATCAATGATTTCTTTTATGTATAATCTGTACTGGGGCTGTGGTATGGCTGCTGCAATAAGTATAGGGTATTAAAAATATTATATTTATTGAAAGCCATTACTTTATATGTTTTTTTTTGTATTGGCTAAATTGTTTTTAGTTAATCATTTATGCCATTCCAAAGCGCAGGACCGACGATTGCAATGAATTGCCATGCCACGTCTGTTCTACAGAAATTAATCACAAACTCATTCATTCTGATTGCGTAATGTCAATTACTAGGTTGAGCTGGGTTATCAAAGAATGTTTGAAAGAGTTAATATTTAGTTTCATACATGTATATAGCAGTGTTCATTAGTTTTTAATCATTAAAATGTTGTTAGTTAACTTTATTAATGCTTGCTGTACGGGTTTGGTGTCACATCTGATGAAAGTTATTTAATTTTTTAATTGATTTGCTTTGTTATCTTTTATTTACCACTTTTAGGACATGGGTATTTGACATATTAATACTAATTTATCATACATTTTAATTGCATTTGTAAACTGGGAAATGAAGTTTTCTTGGTTTGCTTTACTGTGACTTGATAACGATGAAATTTAGACTAAAATTTTCAATTTCAGATTTGTGATTACGAAAGTTGTGTACTTTGTTATTGTCAACGATCACGTGCTCAATCCTGACTTGACGGAGAGAAACGTAGCCGATTTTATTGAGAGACAAGTAAAGAGTGAATCAACTGTTACTGCCGTTAGGGAAGTTGTCGTTAATGTTCCCGCAGAAGAAGTCGTAAACAAGACTGTCTTTGTGACGGTGGTGCGCAATGCCTGGGAACTGGCTAATCCCGGTATTTACTAATCATCTTAGAAAACATTAATTCTAAAATTACATTTTTCTAGTAAATTTTAAGGGAATATAGAAAATTTCTCTTTATTTAAGTTACCTTTACAACATGGGCGACTTTGTTTAGTAGAATAGTGCAATTGTTTTTGTGCATTAGCGAATGTGGAGATTTTTATACTTCACATTAATTGTCCTAGGATCCGAAGCCTCAGTCAACGTTACATCTGAACAGATTGGTGTATCCGACACGGGCAGTCCTGTTGTCATTATCCGCTATGTAGTGCTTCTCGATAGACAAGGTCATATACAGGAATCAGCACCTCCTAGTAGACAGTTATTGGCTTCATTGCTCACCAATAATCTGGGTTTGACACTGTGTGATGACTGCGATGTCTCGACGGTAATTCGTCAGATGATTTTATTTATTAGGTTATGCTACATAGTAAAATAATATAGAATTGAAAGCATGATTTTACGTGTTGGCAACATGTTGTCCATATTCATGATTCAAAGTGAAATCATTGTAATTGCCCGTGTACACTATAATATCTTATACATTATTATACACATTATTATGTATACATGGCCGATTTCCATAACAAAGTACATTGTTTCGATACTCAAGTTTAGTATGCCATTTAAATACCTTTGGCTTTCACAAGTTCACTCATGCACAAGTTTAGTTTACACATAGTTCTATTGTAATATGATAGCGATTACAATATGGCTTGAACAAGACAGTTTTACGATTGACAGACGTTTTCCCAATGGCACATACCTTTTAGAAATCTGCAGACAATAAACGAACAGTAGACGCATTACAGTATGACTACTAGCAGTATAGATACATACGTAGCATTAATGTTCAGAATAAGAATAATATTACTATGTAAACTAATACAATAGTTAAAAGTGTTTAATAAGAAATGCAAATTTCTGTACAAGCTTAAATACTTGAATATTAACAGTTACATGCAGATGATGATTGCCATGAAGAAGCAGATAAACGAGTTCATTTGTTGACAGATTTTGAATTCTAATATTATGAGGAGTCAACAAAGTACTAAGTTTGTTTAGTAAGATATCTTGAGCCTGGTGATATAAAGAGCAACTAATGCAAAAGTTCAAGTGAAAATTAGGTCAGTTTTTATCACTCCTTATTCTTAACGTTAAAATGTTCTGCGGTCGACAACAATAGAGATGACTGAGTAAATGAGAAGATTATTTTATGGCATTACTATAAAACCTTGAAAATTTTGTTTCTCTTTTTCAGGTTAACACGTTGTTTATTGGTTCTCCCACGTCTCAGATCAGCTTCAATGATTTGAGGAGTGCACTGAGCCAACTCTGGCAGGCTAACAATCGTCAGCGTCTTTCAGACGGTAACTGGCAACTACTGCTGACAAATTGGACGACCGGTTATCTTTCCAAGACATTTCAACCGGCCGTTCGTGTTTCATATACGCTCAGCCTTCCACCGAATGTACCTGAAGACAGTCTCATCAGACCTTCGGCCGGACAAACAGCAGCTGCTGTTCGCAACTTGGATATGGAGCTTTATCCGGCTGATCAAATATATGAGAAGCGATATCAGTTCATGAATGCCATCCCCGGACAAGTGGACATTGTCGCAGCTGCCCAAAAACTAATTCGTGCCTGGGGAAGGGTTAAGCCTAATCAAGGTGCTCGGGTGTATGTTGTGAATGTTGCTCCAGCACAGCAACCTGATTTAACCATAGCTGATTATTATCTATTTCTGAATGACGACGATATTGTGTCGCCCACAGACGTCTCCCCGGCCGAATTTGCAGAAATGTACCGCTATTTGAGAAGTTCGGAAGATATCATTACAATTCCGCATGCGGTAAGGCTACACGGGGCATACAGTGAGAGGAACGTAAATGAGAGTGCTTTAACGGCAGGTCTGACTCGAGCTTGGACAGCAGCTAATCCAGGTAAGCAAAACACTTTCATAGGTTTTAATAATTTTTATTCTTGGCAATGCATACGTCTGTTTGAGTGTACGTGTTTTTGCAAACGTAGCAATCACTACAGCCAGTATTGTTATAGCTGTTGTGCGACATTTCTTCTGCCTAGACGGTGTAGTGATTAGGGAATAAAATGAGCCGCACTGCGATGTTTTCGTAGTAAAAGATGTGCACGATTGAGGCACCACGCAAAGAAGCAAGAACTCGAGTTTATCTTGTAATTTTCTATATTTTAACTATACAATAAGCACAATAAACGAGTGCCAAATTTAGTGTTTTGTTAACATCGAGAGAAGCTGTAATTCACACCTGAATAAATATAATTACAAACGGTGATAGAATTTGAACTCATGCTATTAAGTAGAGAAACTTGCTAGAAATTTAGAAACTAGAAGCTACTATTTCTGGCTGTGTTATTATCATCGGAAATACTTTGTTCACTGAGAATGTATATATTTTCGCATAAGAAATGTGTCAAAGACAAAGACGACATTTATTTACTGTTACTCATTTAACAGATAATATGAGCACTAACGGCTATTTAGCAACTTACACTTACAACAATACTGGGAAGGACACAGTACGCAAACAACGAATAATATGCTGGGTATACGCCTTGGCGTTGACGGCCGCTAGACTCGAACTCAAGACTGCATGGTTACAGTCCGAAATAGGTCAGCTAACCCAGGACGAATATTTTCGACCCATCACTGTGTTCATTCTCAGATAGTGATGCTGCTGAGTGTCAGACAGTGTTTACAATATAAATACAATATAAACAGAAATTTGCAATATATATTTCTTTTATGTAGGTGTTGTGTTTACTGTCAAAATTACTGGATATAAACCTGATAGGACGTTGACCGGCGGTGATGGTACGTCTATTGAATACGTAGTGGAAACTAGGTCCACCAGACCTGGTGTGGAGTACACGACACCAACTGCACAGCAGCTAAGTCATGCCGTGTTTGCATCAATAATCGAATCTGATAAACAGAATAGCAAAGTAAGAACTTGAGATGGATTGCTTATTTTGTTGCAGAAATATTAGTAAATTTCTGACATTTACTAAAATTAGTAGTAAATATACAGTAGTAAATATACACGGTAAACTCATTTTACTTATCGATTAACTTCGTTGTTGATGATGGATGACATCGACTTTTTTTAATTCATCGGAAAAAAGAAACTCGCGGCACTGTGACACTCACTGCATGTGATTTTGTTCTCTTCCTGTCGTAATGCCACTCATATTTAGCTGTTCATATGTAGAATGATGAAATTATAGGACATTGTGTGTTTCCAGATTAGGCTATTGAGCTTTCCAGGTTATCAGTTTATTAACTTGAGCAAATTCCTGATTTTGATGCAACATATTTCAATTAAAGAGACAAATTTTCAGCATTTGTAATGTTTAAATCCTAACAATATAGCCTATTTTAGGCCAATTCTGCAAGTTGCTAATATTGTGTTGATTAAAAGAATTAGTGATTGATTATACTAGGGGACAAGTGCTTTGTAGCTGAGCTTGTTGTGCCATTGAAATTTGTAACTATTTGCTGTGGCGTGTTGATATTCAATATTTGGTTTAAAACATCTAAGGTTTTTAGCAGCAATGGTAACCCAAGAGTAACCTTGATACAATAACTGGTTTGACAGATAAACAGTTTTAAGTTTGCTAGTTTTCATTACTTCTTAAAGTCAAATTTCCACACATTCTTGGGTTTTAGAGGTATTTAATTTGCTACAATTGTTTTTCTTAGCTTTATCCTCTGTATTTGTCAACCGAGGGTACGTCTCTGAGTATCAGAACTACTGACATTGAGGACATCCTCAGACGTGTGTGGATGGACAGAAACCGGGGTGTGTTGAGACTTCTTCCGTGGAGCGTTCGGTTGCTCACTAATTACACGACCGGATCAGTCCTCGAGGATGGCACAGTGGTCATAACTTTACACTACGAAATCACGCTACCGGATGATTACAACATTGACGAAACCGTAGTTGAACCGGAATACTCTAGGCTGGCTTCTCAGCTTCGTCCTGCTGGCTTCAATCTTGTTTTACCCTCTGACGTGTATGGTGAAGAATACCACTTTACCAACACAATATCTGGGTCGTTGAGCTCCCAAAGGACTGCAGACAGACTGGCTTCCGTTTGGGCGCTTGTGTTTGGTTCGGTTCCGGACAGACAGGTGAAAGTGCAGGTCTTTGTTGTTGACACTCAGCAAGAGACGGACAATGGGAATCGGCCAGTGACGACTGCTACGTATTTTCTGCGAGAAAGCGATAACATCGTGCATCCATCTCGTATCACCCCGGCCGAGTTTGCTCGCGTTCAAGAACTCACGGCCGAAGAAGATTTCGTGGACGAAGTGAGACTTCAAAATTCGATTATTATTGATGATCCACCTTTAGAGCCGCCTGCTGAGCGTGATGAGAAATTAAGAGCAGCATTATTAAGAGCATGGCAAGAAGCAAATCCAGGTAAGCAACTAAATTTAATTTCTTTGAAATGAGTTAAATAGATTTGCTAAACAAAGTTTTTTTCTTAAACAAATGAAATAACATATGAAAAGAAGAGAAAAAAAAGAGTCTTGGCTTAAGGAATGTATTCTTACCTAATTAAGCAATCTCTTAGAACAAAGTAAGTTATAGTAGAGAGAAACAGTGATATGGTACTTAGCTTTTGGTTAACAGACAATTGCAAATTGCCAATGGTGAACTACATCAGTAAACACAAATTTGCCATAGATATAGATTTAAAAAAAAGTTATCTCTGTAATTTTGACTAAACTTACTCTGTATCTTTGCCTAACTTATTTCTGAATAATGGTACCTACTTCTAAATCATTTTGTGCATTATAATGTCTTATTTCTGTTAGGTGCCATGATTTCTTGCCTTGTTACCGTGCAATTAATTCACAGCTAGAACATATTTCAGTGTCTTTACTGATTGCTTTCATTATTGTTTCAAGATTTCAATGTCAGTACCACCATAATTGCATATCAACCACAGGCGACACCTACGGTGAGAATCACCTACCTTGTCGTGGTCGCCGGCACTCGCGATAGAGCGCTGGTGGAGACGCCAGATCGTGATGCACTGAATTTGTACGTTAATGCTGCACTTGGGAGAAACTTTGGCTGTTCTGTGCTGGTGTGCACGAGTACAGAGGTTTGTCGTTTAGATACTTTAGTCGTAAAGATTTTTTGTGCAATGAATTCTTTGCACTGCAAATTGGAAATATTCAAAGAAAAGGTTGTTCAACAAGGTCTTTTGTGGCATCATTAAAGCCTGTTTTATTGCCAGGAATATCCTTCTAAGATGAACCACTGAACCAGTAGAAGTGTCTCAGTCTTGTTCAGTTTAATGATCTTTGATCTATGAGGTAAGCATTCCAGGTTTACAAATGAAACCACCCCGGGTGCTTATGTTTAATGCCTTGTCACTCATTCTTATGGTTTGTAAACATTTGAAGTTTGTTTTATAAATTTAACACGTAACAAGACAGACCTGCTAACTCTCATGCATTAGGCATATGCGACATGCATTTTAAGTCTTTCATACTTGCACAACTGCACATACATCAAATTTCAGTTCTCACGCATTCCGCAGCTTCTCATGCAAATCACCTGGATATTGTAATTATTGAACAGTGAGCACTTTTGCGCCTTCTTCATATATACAAAAGAACATGTTTACATATAAAGCGTATTGAAATATATGGAACAGCATAACAATGCGCAGTAGCATCCCAAAAATGAATTTAATTTTTTGTTTTTTTCCTTATTTTTTTGATAATTTGATTTTGATACCCGGAAAAGTAAACATTTCTAGGGCAAGAGTTCCCCACCTGCACTTTCCCACTCCCGTACCCTCGCACTGCCCCGTACCCTAGAAAGATTATCCCTGTTCTTTCTGCATATCACACTCATTTTTACATCATGTGGTTGGATTGTCTACAAAAAACGTGTTTAATGGGCAGTTTTTTTCTGATAGATATATCCCATTCACGTACTGGGTCGACTCTCATCGCGACTAAACACTCGAAGACTTGTTGAAGAACTGATAAATTTGTGGCAAACTACCAATCCTAAACTTAATGAGTTACCATGGAACCTTCAGCTAGTTCGCGTGCAACCCGGCCGCATGACCGTAGACGGAATACCTGTTACTACTTACTATTACGAACTGGCACTACCTGAAGGTTACGATATTAACGCCGAACTTGAGAAGCCTAGATTTGATCAAGAAGCGAGCTTCATTCAGCCTATTGGAACTGTTCTGGTTGATCCGAGCACAGTGTACGGTGAACAGTATTATTTCCGAAACATGGTTCGTGGTCGCGTTAATTCGACTGCGGCTGCAAACGTACTAGTCAACGCCTGGGCTAAAGTACTGGCTTCTCAACTGCAGCCAAGCGACACGGCTTCTCGGGTTAGAGTTTTCGTCGTGGACAGTGCCGATGCAACGACGCCAAATAACACACGTTTTACGACGGTGATTTACTTCCTCCGTTTGAATGATGAAATAGTACATCCCGGGACAATAGATCGTGATGTACACAATCAAGTTGTGACGGTCTTACACGACGGTATCCCATCTACGCTACACGTTGTTTCGCTGGACGGTAGATTAGCACACGAGGTGGTAAACAACACCGACTTTGTAGAAGCTTTGAAGAGCTCATGGGAACAAGCTAATCCAGGTGAGTTAATGAGCATTGTTTGTTTGTTGTTTAAGGCGAAATTAAGATTCGATGCCTTGTAAATGTAGTTACTCAGTACTTTTATTTCTCAAACTCTAATTCAAATGTGCCTTTTCTTCTAATCATAATAAGATTTAAGAATTATTTATTATACTTTAAAGCATAAAAAGTGCACTTCCAAGCACCTACAGTGAATAAAAAAAAGCGTGTACACTCATGTCTCAGTTTGCCGGACAAAAGCCGGGAGACATCAGTCCGAATTTGCCGATTGTCTGTATTTTCCAATACTAAGCTAATGTAGCAGACGCCGTGTATTAGACTTACGGTAATGTAGAATCAATTGCCTAATTTTCTCTAAGACGTCTATACCTGTGCAAAAGTATATAAAAACCGTCGGCAATTAAGTCCTCATAATGGACTCTGAAGCACTTACATGCTGCTTAAACCACTAAACACGCTGACATACTAGTGTGTGTTGTTACATGCTGCTTGAACCACTAAACACGCTGACATACTAGTGTGTGTTATTACATGCTGCTTAGACCACTAAACACGCTGACATACTAGTGTGTGTTGTTACATGCTGCTTAAACCACTAAACACGCTGACATACTAGTGTGTGTTATTACATGCTGCTTAGACCACTAAACACGCTGACATACTAGTGTGTGTTGTTACATGCTGCTTAAACCACTAAACACGCTGACATACTAGTGTGTGTTGTTACATGCTGCTTAAACCACTAAACACGCTGACATACTAGTGTGTGTTGTTACATGCTGCTTAAACCACTAAACACACTGACATACTGGTGTGTGTTGTTACATGCTGCTTAGACCACTAAACACGCTGACATACTAGTGTGTGTTGTTACATGCTGCTTAAACCACTAAACACGCTGACATACTAGTGTGTGTTGTTACATGCTGCTTAAACCACTAAACACACTGACATACTAGTGTGTGTTGTTACATGCTGCTTAAACCACTAAAAACACTGACATACTAGTGTGTGTTGTTACATGCTGCTTAAACCACTAAAAACACTGACATACTAGTGTGTGTTGTTACATGCTGCTTAAACCACTAAAAACACTGACATACTAGTGTGTGTTGTTACATGCTGCTGGATGCAAGCAAAGTGACGACTCATCAACTAGCGGTCGGCTCACGAAATAACGGACTGTGTCCGTAGTATGCGGGACTTCTTAACGCACCAAATTTTTTTCGGAATTTTACGATATTCGTAAAACCGAGATATGAGTGTATTATACATTCTACAAGAAAAACGTTTTTCACTTAAAACTAATCAATGTTTTTTACAATGTGTGGAAATGCTTACTGTTGAACAGAGCAGCGCGTTGATGGTACTAAATTATTTTTAAATCAACTTGTTTTCACTTTTGGCAAGATGAACTGGTAGCCACTTCTATTTGAATAATGTCATTTTGGTAACAGTGCAGACTCAGATTTTATTTTGTTCCAAACAAATAACAAGAACAAAACGTCAATTTTATATCATTTAGCAGTTCTTTACTACAACATCATAGTAATTAATAAGTAAAAAGCAATTTACCTAAATAACTAATTTTAAGTGACTTAGATACGTTATTAGCCCCAAATCATGACAAACTGTAGACACTGATCAATAACTTATTAACTTATCTTAAGCACATCATAACGAAATTAAAAAGATCACTGACCTAAGTCAAACTGGTCATGTGATTAACGCAAAAAATCGCCATAAGGTGCCTAAAGCAGATGGGAAGGGGAAACCTATGTGCCAAATTTCCCACATAACATTAAACACTTATGAAAACAGTTACCGTAGATCGACAGGGCAAAGCCTATAAGTAGGTTTTTTGGATGTAGTTGCTCTCTTGCTAAACCTCTGTTAATTGTTTTATCACACTTTTTCTCTCACGTGTTTTACATTCATGTTATCTCTCTAAAATTGTCTCTCAAGTGGAAGTGCCACCTAGAAATTATTCTAGATTCTGCTGATAAGTTGCTGAAATAAAATGATAACCAGAGCAAACCATCGATTCACCACAGGTACCTAAATATTTTTTTTAATTATAGATTCGGAACTTGTTCTGTATGTGACACATTACAATACAACAGAGAGAGATGGCGCTCCCGTCACAAATGTCTTTTACGTGGTACAAGCGAGTGGCCCACAAAACACTCTCCAGCTGTATCCACCCGATGAAGATGTAGTGGCTTTAAATATTTACCTGGCTCTTGGTGGATTTGGTTGTCCATTGAATGTGTGTCGTAGCAGCAAGGTATGTCAACAGCATAAGCAGTATGTGTGATTAATGTAGTTAGTGGCCTTTGGGCTGATTTTAGTGGTCACCAAAGTTACCTTTACTGCCTTTGGTTTAGTAAGTAACGATTTGTATTTCGATACAATATGTTTATCAAATTTGTTACTCTATGTAGCTACAAATGAATTCTTAAAGAATGTGAATGATCTTAACTTTGAAGAACAGATTAAATGAGAAATTATAATGATTTGTATTAAAAATAATGTTTTGATTTGCTTTTGGTAACTTAAGTATAGATGGCTATCATTTCCTGATGCCACGATCCTGATATGCCACCTACATTTTCAACATAACATGATTAGTAGATATTATTATTCCCGCTTTAATTATCATTTGATTATCATAATTTCTTTAGTCGGTAGTTTAATTTTGAGTGCACTAAGTCCTTGCTTAACGACGCTAATGCATTCTGGCAAAATGCGATGTTAAGCGAAACTTCATTAAACGAAACCATGATTTCCGTGGAAAATAATGTTAAAAAATTGAGAAAAGTTCCAGCTCATTCTAGAAAGAGAGCATTCTAGAAAAATGGTGAACTTGTGGTGTTATGCTTTACTCTTCTATCTTTGCAGGAATATGATCTGTATCTAGCCACAAATGACCGCACATTTACATTAGAGAGTCAGCGCTATTCACGAGCACTTCGCCTGGTTTGGGAGTCTGTGAATCCTCAACTGGTTAACGACCTACCTTGGAACATTCGCGTCACTAATGCGACAAACTACGGAATCACCTCAGATCTAAACCAGGTAGTTAGACTTACCTACGAAGTTCTGCTACCTGTCGGATATCCAGTCGAGAGCACACTAACTGAACCTTCATTTGCACGGCTAGGAAATCGAGTCAGGCCACTTGGTGTCACCCTGGTACAACCCGATTCTGTTTATGATGACACTTATCATTTCAATTCTATCCTTTCTGAGCACCTCAATTCAGCAGAAGTAGTTAATCTTCTGTCCAGAACGTGGTTACGTGCTTTGAACAGTAGACCGACCAGACCACCTGTCCGAAGTGCCCAGGTAGCGTTAATTAGTAGCAGAAGAGCTGAGCGGCAAGGTCGTCCCATAACTGCAACTGTTTACTTTCTCATCGTGGACGGAGACATCGTAAATCCAGCTTCAATTGACAGGCAAACTTCTGCAAGATTTCTGCGGCTGCTGCGCGAACCGGAGCCGGAACCGTCACGCGCAGAGCATGTGATAACTATAGATGGCAGATTGGATCCGAGTGTTATCAATTCCACTTTGTTTACTTCCATTCTGCAACGGAATTGGCAAGAGAGAAATCCAGGTACGAATATGTCGGTTTGTGTGAGTTTTCATTGTTTTTGCTTTGAAACGATTTTAAAAGTTCAATTGTAACACCAATGCATGTGCAGAAAGTAAGCAGCATGTTTTGGTATTAGCTGGAATAGCTACAGTAGATCCTCCTTTCGGTACTTTAACGGTAAAGATTTTAAATGGTTGCTCTGTTCTAATGCTGTAATAGAAACGGCAGCAGTTAAGTGTCGCATCTGCACAAAGAAATGATCTGTAAGCTTGTGTGTCAGATCTATACTTATTCTAACATGTCGACTCAGTGACGTTGGATGTTAGGCAACTCGTCAGCTTGAAAACTGGACAACATTTCGTATGCCACTTTGCATTGCGTTTCTTCAAGTAAAAAACAAACACATATCAAGTTTTGCTGAGTTTGTCATAGATATAAAGGATTAAAGATATTTCATAACCTTCTTAATTAACCTACTGGTAAGACTAGTATTTGCAGCACTTAGTCTTAGAACGTAGTCCTTCTCTGCTAGCTAGAACATCTCTGAACATAAATGAAAATGTATGATCTTTGGATACCTAATTAGCAGTCGTGTAAATACAATGCAAACATTTGTATTCTGTCTTGTCATGTGAGCAGCTATACAAGATCTTATCAGTTAGATCCCATGCGATTACGCTTCGAATTATGATAATTGTTAATGATCTTTTTCGTTTCTACAGTAAGATCTAATGGTACGATTGAGTTCCTTCCTTACACATTTTCTCACGACTTCATTAACTGCTATGCTGTCTGCTGAAATCAAATTTGTTTACCTGTACAGTATAGTCTTTGAAATTTTGCGAATGTTTATATGTTTCCAAATGCACTTATTAAAACTGGAGTTGTTCTTTGCTCATTTAGGCAATATTTCAGCTTGTTTTAGTCTATTTTTGAGTTAAAGAAATGTTCAGCTTCATACGCTACAGTGTCATCCGGCTTTTTGTTAAGTTTTCATTATTTTTTCCAGGAAAAGTCATCGTAGTTTACGTGGTCAGATACGTCTATGATGTGGATGAAGATAACAATCCAGTGACGATCGTTTATTACGTCATTCAAACGGATGAGCCATCTTCTGTTGTTACACCTGAGCCAGGCTTGCTTGCGCAAAATCTCATAATAGCAGATTCGTCAACTACAGAAAGTCCTAGCTCACCATTCATCACTATCACCACCTCTCCAGTTACTAGCAGCTCATCAGTCACTTCTAGTTCATCTGTTTCGACAGCAGTGACATCACCAAGCACACAAATCATTCCCGAGAGCACACGTAGCACACGAGTTACTCCCGAGAGCACACCAAACACACCTGTTACTCCCCGGAGCACCCCGAGCACACGTGTTACTCCCCGGAGTACCCCGAGCACACCTGTTACTCCTCGGAGCACCCCGAGCACACCTGTTACTCCTCGAAGCACACCAAGAACCACACCCTTTCTCTCCAGAACATCACAAACTGTTACACTGGATGGAGTTCGTGGCTCCGATGTGGATCAAGTGAAACTGGTTAATTCTCTTCAACGTGCATGGCAAGAAGTAAATCCACGTAAGTTATATAAGTGATTTTCTATTGTTTCATGCAGTAGTACTCCAAGCAGGTAACCTTACTTCTTTTTATTAGCTATCACGACTTTCTTGTTTTATAATAGCTTCATTAATTACAATAATGCCACTTACATTATATGTTTCAAATGTAAATGTGCTTGTGTAAAGGGTAAAATAATTTGATGTAGTCAATAATTACATTTGGGTTACTAATTATTTAAATTTTGAGAGACTGTTCTTTTATTCCTTTTCTTTGGTTTCCTCCTGTTTTTTACGCTGATTTTTTTATTCTCGTTTCCATATTTTAAACTTTAAAAATTAGGCCACTATAGTCTATACTGATACATAAGTCCAACACTTTGAAATCTCAGTCTCAATAGCAGCAAGAGCTACTAACATCAGCACCATTTTCTTGGAGATTTGAAAAAGGAGACCCGAATGCTTCAGAATGACATCTTCAGCAGGAAGCAGGAATAAAATAAATGGCGACGTTCTAGATGCTGTCGATGTACTCAGGTTTCATTTGTTCAAATCCTCAATAAAATGGTGCTGATATAAGTGGCCGTTGTTGCATTTCTAGCAATTCATCACACTGTTTTGGACGACAGTACAAAACTTGATTCTTTAACTCAAGATAAAAATAGAACTTTTAACTTTTATGCACCCAAAACTAACTTCTCAACAGGAGAAATCTTTTCTACATTTTTTAACCTGGTGCCCTCTCTTGGCTAAAATAAGAAATAGTATTACAACCTCTGTTTTGCTTTTTCCAATCTTTTATCTCTCACTTTTTGCAATACATGCGAAACATTGTCATTTTATTATCAGTGACAGAAAGGCATTGCAGGTATCACTTCTAAGTTACTAACTTAATATACAGTCTGCATGTGAAATCTGTGGACTTCGCACAAAATGTGACAACTTACCTACAAAGATGATGCGCCAGTGACTGCAACTTTTAAGTTATGCAATAAATTATTTTAATTTATAAAAACTCGTCACTATTGCTATATTAACTTTGCCCTTACTGTGAAATTCCCCGTAGCTCTAATTCGGAAAAACTTGTTTCCTAGGAAAAGTTGTTGTTGTGTACATCACACGCTTCGAGGATAGTGTGGATTCTGACGATCAACCAGTGACCGTAGTACACTATGTGGTTGAGCTAAGTGCACCTCCGGATGCTGGTCCTGTAGCAACGCCACCCGAACACGTCGTCACACAGTATGTGTACTTGGCTGCTGGAGGTTTCAACTGCCTACTTACCATATGCACAAACAGCAAGGTTGGTTGATATGAGTTTTCTACATGTGACCCATTGCAAGATTTGTTTTAGCAATAGCAGTTGGGATGAGCAGAGTTCAAACATTCGGATCAATTCGATCAATTTCTTTTATTTTGAATTGGATTAAAAACTACATTCATGAATTCGGATATTTCAGTACTTCAGTTATGCCTGGTTCTTTTGCCATTAAAGTGTTTGAACATTGTGTAGTCAACACGATTTAGCTGTAATTTCCTTTATTTAAAGAAATTATTACAGTTCTTTGTTGTAAAAGAAAATCAAGTATTGCTGGTCTGAAATTTACTCTGATTTATTCGAAAGCCATGAGTTGCATTCAATTTGAATTGGATTTCCTGTAGTATATGCGTACATCAGTGACATCAGTTGCATTTTCGTGATCAGTTAATCTGATACTCGATTGTGATCAGTTTTAATGTGATTTTTTGTGGTATTTTACAAGAAGGCATGCTCACATGTTTATGCTTATGAGAAACCTTTGTGCCTATGCAACAATGCCAGTAAGCACAAAGGCAGTACCATATTACTTGATTTTACCGCATAACAGAATGACATATTGCACAATTTTGTGGATTTTCTAAATATTAAATTGAGAACAGTACTTGTAAGATAATTGATTTCTATCAGCAGCCAAAAAAATAATATATAATTGGAAATAAAAACACTAATCGACTATAATTGATTGATAGGTCTAAAGTGTTGCTCATGTGACTGCTTAGTAGACTGGTAATTTCTCAGTTTTCTATTTCTTCGCTAATAATTTTAGAAGATTTGTGTTTTATACTAAGGTAATCAATTTCCATCAGCAGCCAAAAAATAATCGATAATTGGAAATAAAAACACTAATCGACTATAATCGATTAATAGGTCTATAGTGTTGCTCATGTGACTGCTTAGTAGACTGGTAATTTCTCAGTTTTCTATTTCTTGGCTAATAATTTTAGAAGATTTGTGTTTTGTACTAAGTGAGGTGCTACTATGTTACTGGCAGTAACGATGTACTATCTTTTGCATCACTTAAATTTGTTGCAGAAGTCAACTTTGATGCTCAAAAGTTAACACAAAAAACTGGCATAGAAACAACCTGCTATACTACCTTTTGTTGTTTTTCGTTACTCAGGGTTACACATACTACGTGATTAGTGATCGTGATTCCATCGCTGTTGACAGTCAGCGTGTTCGACGGATACTCCGCTCAGCGTGGGAGTCCATCAACCGTGACCGGCTAGTCGGAATCCCGTGGAATCTGAGGCTCGTAAACGTCTCTACTGGCTTCATCACGCGTGAAGGACGACCTGTTTTCGGACTCGAATACGAGGTTTACTTACCCGCAGAGTACGATGTGGAAACAACGTTAATAGAGCCTTCTCCCACCAGGGTTGTCCCTGCATTCCAGGAACTCGGTCTGACAGTTCTTGTGTCCCCCAGTTCTGTATACGATGACAAGTATCGATTCGTGAATGTCATTCCGGGTGAACGCCCAACGGCTGATGCTGCCGACAGGCTGGCTAACGTTTGGGCTCAAGTGTTACAAGCTCGGGAAGGTAGACCGGTACCCGTTAACGTTTATGTAGTCAGCACAGACAGATCAGACTCCCCTGACGGTGAGCCGGCTACCGTTGCCGTTTACTTCTTGTCCGTTGACAGCGAAGTGGTGCTGCCCTCTTACATCCACGAAGACGACTTTGACCGCGTGATTGACTTGCTTAATAATGAAGGCGGGGAGGAAAGATTTACACATTTGCTAACGCTGCCAGGGAGACTTAATAGTCAACTTGTAAATGAAACTGCTCTCACTATTGCTTTGGAGCGCATTTGGAGGCAAGCTAATCCAGGTTTGTTTATTTTTCATGTTCTTGTACACATTTCTTGATAAGGTGCATTAACAAACTGTAGCTGGCTGCTGTGATAGACACCATTATGAGTTTTAAGTACAGAAAATTTCAGTAATTTTGCAATATTGTCTATATCACTGTGTTCAACTCACCAACACTTATGTATGGCCAGATTACGTAGGACGAAGTTTCCTGTACTAGTATGCAAGACCAGAGAAATTTGATTAGATGAGAACAAAAATTAACAAACTCATTATGAATCTCAAAAGTTATGAATCTCAAACTTGCTGCCACAAACTTGCTTCCAACGCACTCAAACCCGTAATGCGCTAACCGTTCAATGCTTCACACCACAACAAATTATTAGTACAATGAACTTTAGCATAATTTTAATACAGACGAGTACGTCTGTGACGTCACACACTGTATACAGCTTATTAACACTTATGTATTGACAAATTGAATTTGTATTAATTTTTTTGTTGTAGTATGTAAGACCAGACAAATTTCATTATATAATGACAATAAATTACTTACTTACTTACTTACTTACTTACTTACTTATTTTCATTTTCAGATAAAGACCTCCACATTGAACTTGGCGATTACAAAAACCGCGTTGACCTAACAGATAGAGACGTCACCATCATTCGCTATGTGGTCGTTTATCGTTACGTTGGCGGAGAAGTTGCTCTGAATCCGCCTCCGCCTGTCGTTCTGAATCAGCAAGCTGGAGAAACGATTGGAGGCATCGGATGTAATCCAAATCTGTGCAGTGCAAACAAGGTACATTTACTTAGGGTTGAAGACAGATGTTTAGGTAGGATGTTAAGTCATAATATAACTAATAATTAGAAGGCTCATTTTTTCTTTATATCGTTAATCAAAATTTTCAGGTTATTGTGCTTGTTGAGCATTTTCAAATCAGGTTTTCAACCAGGTTGCAAACATGTTGAAGCTGACTGCATTTTATCCCTTTTTGTTGGTCCAGGGACTCCTCCCTAATCACTACTCTTCTGGATATTGTTCTTGGAGGATGACATTTTAAAAAAAAGGCCCTATGAATTTGCAATGGCTATCATTTTTAGGAATACACTATTATGAATCCCGTATCAACTGACCAAGTTGGATTTTCCTCCTACTATTTCACACTCAAGGTGATGGCAAAAACATCATTTTCAAGAAAATCTCATGATTCCGCCAGTATGTAATGGAAAGTTATGAAATTTTATATAAATATACTAAAACAAATTACTCAACGTGGATGCTTGTAGCAACAACAGAAGTGTGGTTCATTATCAGGCGAAGGAAATGTTGAACTGGCACAAGTGCCTCAGCCACATTCGGAAGTGAATACATTCTTTTTCTAGGAAGAATAATTTCTAGGAAGAAAGATTTGTTTTCCTAAATGTCATGCTGTATTACATGATTTTTGCAGCACATGTATAAAAAGGTAATAGTATAACTTCTGCGAATATCATGGAATAGACCATGCATTGTTTGTGTTGGAAAAGAAAATTGATTTGTTGAAATATTTAGATTAAGATGCGTGTTGGCTGTTGACTTAAATATGAGATAAGGAGAATATTTTATTTGATTTTCCAGATATTTCCATTATATATACGCACTGATGAGCCATCGATCACACTCGATAGCGTTACTTTTGAAAACATCTTGCAATCAGAGTGGGAACAAAAGAACGATGATATGCTTCCCATGATCCCTTGGAATTTGAGACTCGTCAACTTGACCACGGGTGACATCACAAGCAGCGGAGAGCCAATCTACACAGCTTTGTATCAGGTGTCTCTCCCAGAAGGAATGGACGTCGATTCGGATCTGGTAAAACCAGGTGCCGAAGACATAAAATTGGCGATGGAAGGTCTGGGCTTCAATATCGTACCGGATGATTCGGTTTACACATCAGAATATCACTTTATGAGCAATCTTCCTGGTAGCGTCACTAGCAACGAAGCTGCCGATACCCTTGCAAACGCTTGGGCCACGGTATTAGATACCCGTCTTGTTCATGTTTATGTCGTAAACACCGACGAAGCAACAGCAGACGATGGCACACCCATTACGAAGACGAAGTATTTTCTAAGTGTAGATGAAGCCATGGTCCCGCCCACCAACATTCAGGATCGCATGTTCAACCGGGTCGAAGAATTGCTTCTGAGAAAGAATGTGACGATAACTGCGGAGCATGTCGTTTTATTACAAGGAGCGTTTGATGAACAAGCCGTGGATAAACCTGTCATTTCAAGGGTGATTAAGGATGCCTGGGAAACAGCTAATCCTGGTATGTTGTAATCATTGCTTATTCTTACATAACAACTGTCACTAATGCTCATTTTAATGTTCCGCTGCGTTTCGTAGACTTACCCTGGACATTCCTAGATGTAGAACAGCTGCATATAAACCTAGTTTTCTCTTGGGCTTCTTAACTGTGGAATTCCTAACTGAAACTATAACTTTACTCAATTTATCAAGAACATCAACAGATACCGTCTACTACGAGCAAATTAATCATACGAATTCTATTTCTCTTAACATGTATATCTTCAGTCATATATTCATTCTTTTACTGTAGGTCACTACCTTGAGTGGCCATTGACCTTGTCTGAGGACCGGATTAAGATCTCAAGAAGGCCGTAAGCACTGGCCCTAAAAGATTATGGTGCCCCCACGCTTGTGTAATTCAAAACTAAAATAATACTAAACTGGATTTTTATGTTTCTAAATGAAAAAACTTGCAGTAAGATTTATTTACAGTAGTCTCCTCCATCTTCACCATGTGATAAAATACCTACAGTCAAAAGCAACATTATCTTGTTTTCAGTATCACCACATCTTTATAAGCGTTACCACACTTGAAATATATCATGACATTTTATATAATCAATCAATGTCATCTTGTGAGCAGTGAGCAGCTCAGGCAGTTCAGTACCAGAATCTACATATCCATCTGACCTGTCATATTATAAATAAACACAGACGTAGACACACGTATTCGTTATGCTTTACTTTTGGGTAATTATTCGATTTGGAAACACCTGTGTGACGCCACTTTCCCTGGGGTCCCAAGCACGTGCTTATTTTGCTTAATAGTAATCTACCTGATATAATTTGTGTAAAAAAACTAAGACAGACTGTATTTGCGAAATTGCTTCACCTTTTGCGTTGCTTTATATTTTGTAGACATGGTAGCGTAATTTGCATTAAATTCAGTATCCTGTTCACAAAATAAGGGCTGCGTAAACATGCATTTATCTCTGTGAAAGTCATGTTTGAAGTTGTTGATCACTCACTTTGTTATGATTGAGTTTAGGCACAGAAGTATGAACAAGAATAAAAAATCTATAATACATATTTGCACTGCACACAACAGAAAAGTGTTTATTAAAACTACAGACACATAAGTAGCACGACTACTGCACTGAACACTGAGAGTGGGAGTGACTAGAAAGCAAAACCAGTCAGTATATATAGGTAGAGGTGACCTATGCAGACTTGCATAGGCTTCACAACAACCATTACTTTAAAATAGGGAGAGAACCAGTGAATATGCATTTACTGGACCATACAATTATACTGGGGGTAAGTCAGCTGGTAGAATGTAACAGGATTAGCTCATAGATGGCAGGACCTAATTACAACTTCCACAATCTCCCTAAAAATTATTAGAATCGGTCTGTTTGCTGGTACTAATTTTATCAAACTAGAGTGTAATGTTTGTATATTATTCATTTGTGAGAATTGTAAATAATATTTTGTTAAACACGTTGGCAATCTATTGTACATTTATAGATTTTGTTCGTTTTTGTTAACCACAGGAAAGGAGTTTCAAATAGAAATCACAAGTTTCGTGAATGGAGAAAATCCTCCAACCACGCAAGTTTATTACACATTAAAAACTACGTTACAAGAAGATGAAACGGTTCAACCACCAGATAACAATGAGCTAGTGAGCTTTGTTTCTAGGGCAATTAGCAACACTGGGTGTGAATTCTGCACAAGTGAAAAGGTAATATCTAGTGGATTGCATAATATGCTACCTATTAATATTGAAGCTGCTAGAATTTGGCATAAAATTGTTACTTGTTAATTTTTTACCATACATGTAATGCATACATTGCTAAAAGATAGTCAAGCTCAGCATTTTTATTGTTTATAATGCATTTCAACCTTTTTGTATAACATAGAGTGGTAAAACTAAACTGTTTCGTTGTTGTTGTTGTTGTTGTTGTTGTTGTTGTTGTTGCTGCTGCTGCTGCCATTGCTGTTGTGTTGTTGCTGCTACTCATACTCTTGCTGTTGCTGTTGCTGCTGCTGCAGCCATTGCCATTGCTGTTGTGTTGTTGCTGTTGCTGCTACTGCTATTGCTGTTATTGTTGCTGTTGCTCATGCTCTTGCTCTTGCTCTTGCTCTTGCTTTTGCTGTTGCTGTTGCTGTTGCTTTTGCTGTTTCTCTTGCACTATCAAAATTAACTGTAAGGTCAAAAACAGTTTTATTATAATTCCAAAGGCTTTTTATTTTCTTAATGAAATGGATATCGATAATCATTTTGTAATTTTTTTACAGCTATATCCGTTATATATCTTAACGGACAATCTTGCCGGCCTAATTCGATTTAATGAAGTTGAGAGGATACTGCGACTGTCATGGGAACGGTCCAATCAAGACATGTTTTCTCGAACGCCGTGGCAACTTCAGGTTGTTAACTCTACCCAGGGGTTAGTCAGTCGTACGGGAAGACCGGTGACGGCTCTCTTCTATGTTCTGTCTCTGCCTGATGGTTATAACATCAGCGAGGTCGTAACCGAACCGCGGTTCAGGATCATAAACGCTGGCATGAAAACGATCGGACTGAGTCTCGTTCGGCCAAATCAGGTTTATAACATGGAATATCACTTCATGAATGTTCTCAATGAACGATTGACAGCAGGTGAAGCTGCCGATAAGCTAGTCGAAATATGGGGACGGGTGTTTGAAGAGAGACCCGACGTGCCACGTATCCGTGTCATTGTCGTCAATACCGAGTTTAGTGGAAGCAACGAGTCTCCGATGACTAAAACGACTTACTATATTTCTCTAAACAATCGATTCATTCACCCGTCTACCATACACCCGGTAGAAAATGCTAAGCTGCTGTCGTATCTAACCGAGAAAGAACCCGATGTAGCCAGACCTGTGAATATCTCTCATTATGTAACATTTAAAGGAAGATTGACTCCGGAAGATATTAACGAGGAACCGCTTAAAGTAGCTTTGAAAAACGCTTGGTACATCAGCAATGCGGGTAAGTTATCTTTATCTGTAGAAATTATGAATCAGCTAACATTTTTATGTTGATACTGTAAGTTCCCCCCTACTGTCATAGGTACAGGTTTCATTAGTAAAGACGAATGTTCATTTGTTTTAGACAAGAACTTTATCATAGTAATTGGAAACTATATCAGTCAAGTCGATCCAGATGGAGAACCGTTGACGATTATTGAGTACTATGTAACTACAAACATTACGGAGAACGAGCATGTCTCTACACCTCCCGAGGACACACTAGCTCAGATCATCCAAGACACTTCTGGAATATTCCCGGAGCCGCCAGAAGAACAAGTGTGTGTACGTCTCGGATGTCGAAAGGTTGGCATATCTTCTGTATGCGTTTGATGTTATTAATATTTCTTTTATTGATTTCTCCTTCACGTAAAATAGTATTACATGTTCTTGATTTATTTTCGTGAATTTTTACTATTTTTATTTTTGTCTACTTGAACTTTTACAGTTTTTAATTGTTTTCATTATCTTTTTTATAGCATATGTATTTTTATGACATGTTTCTAATTCAACGCGTGTACAACTCTCGTTACAGATGTATGTGTTATACCTATCCTCAGCTTCTCCTGTGCTCAACATAAGCGGACCACAACTCGAAGAAATGCTGATTGCAGCTTGGGACAGAAACAATCCGGCTGGCGGATCCGCGCCGGAGCATTGGAATCTGCGACTTGTAAACTGGACTACCGGTTACATAACCATAGACGGTCTACCTGTAGCCGGCTTACATTATCAAGTGACTTTGCCCAATAATTATAATGTAGAAGACAGTCTGTCGGCTCCTTCGTTTATTCAACTTGCACCACGAGTGCAGGATCTGGGCTACATTCTCGTCCAGCCACAACGGGTGTTTGGTGAGCAGCACCACTTTGTTACTAACCTTCCGTTTGCTGCCAACTTCAGCACTGCAGCCGATGCGCTGGCATCTGCCTGGGCAGCTGTGCTTCAGCATTACTGGCCGCAAAGACAAGATGATGACAGAGTGTACGTTTACACGGTCAGTACGGAAGTGACCAGGACGGACGTACCCACAACAAGAGCTCTGTACTTTCTTCAGGTCCGGGACAAGATGATTAACCCGCTGGATATCGAAAGGAAGTACTTTATTAGATTGAATGCGGGTCTCAGAGGAGAAGTTGTTGGTCCTGGTCCAACTCGAGAGGTGCGCATAGGAAACAACATTCTGAAAGTTGATCTCGGTGTGTTCAATCCCAGCTATAATCAAACTCTTTTGATAGCCGCACTTGAGAGAGCCTGGGAACTTAGCAATCCTGGTAAGCTGAAAAATTATTCACATTTTAGGGAGGTTGTTTTATACTTGCATAGCTTTTTAAACCTCAAAGTATCTTAATTATATTCAACGAGTCCTAGCAAATTAGTGACATTAAACATAACTACTGGTAATGGTAAAAAAGAGATTTAAAGTATTTCTTAATTATGTTTTGAATGCTATTATCCTAAGCAGGCTCAGATCTCCATCAAGACTGTAATTCCAAGTATGTCCGATCTGACCCTTGGGTATGCATGATTTTTGTATTCTAAAATATAGTCGTTCATGATCAGTACAATGAAAAAAGCATAGCATATATTTTTAACTATATTAAAAACATCATTTGCACCAAATTTAACAGACTATTTCTTATCTCACATTCCCAGAAGTTTCTTGTTATTCGATCATGTAGTTTTTGCATAATTTTCCTAGCGAGCTGATATAAAAACAATTGGCAACTATAATCTTTTTAGTGGGGGTAATTAAATCTTCTAATTGGAAAATTTTAATCGTTTCTTTATATTATTTATTTTTCAAGCTGCTCTTAATATAGTTTCACAGGTTTTCAGACCAACTATATATTTTGCTTATTGAGCAACGATCGTTTCGTCTATTCAAGCCATTATCAAACTATAAATTATGCCAAAAAGAAGAACAAATAACACATTAATGATGCAAAGGCACAAACTGAAACTAGAAAACAACAGATTAGAATTTAACTTATCAAAATAAACTAGTTGTAATGGAAGAAATTGCAGAGAAATGTACAAAAATTTTACCTAACACACGAGAACCAAAAAGGTTCTTAATCCAAGTCTACCTTGTTCTCTGCAATTTCTTCCGTTATATTTTGTACTTTTTTCTGCAATTTTTTCTGTTATAATTTAGTTTATTTTGATAAGTTTAATTCCAACCTGTCATTTTGTATTTTCAGTTTGTGCCTTTGCATCATTATTGTATTGATTATTCTTCTTTTTGGCTTGATTTATAGTTTGATAATTACTTCAATGGCTTCAACGCTAAATAAACATGTTCATTCCTAGAAGATGGCTCTTTCGTGTATATATTTTGCTATTTGCTGTAGGGTTGTATATATTTTGCTATTTGCTGTAGGGTTGAAGTTCCATATATTGCTGAATACTCCACTGGGGAATCCAAGTCCCTATGACACGATAGACATTCATTACACAGCCATCACTAACACCAATAACAAGGACGCCGTTATTCCACCATCGGAAGAGTTGTTACGGCAGGAGGTGCTCATAGTCTTTGGCAAAATCCCCCTTGTAGCTGATAATAAGGTACGCAGTCCAAAGTTAACACTATTTCAAGCTAAAAACACGAACATGCTTGCTGATAGTAATGGCGGTCCTACAAATGTGAATGTGCAGACTTTGTATACTGATTTTTGTAATTCTCCATATACTGATTTTGTCTATATTAACTGGACCTTGTATAGTAATACGTTTGTTTTCAACTCTTTTTTCTGTGACTCAGCATACATGTTTCTCAACTTTTGCTAACTACAAACCATTTTCTTTTTGTTTTTAGGCCGAAATAATATTAATAATCTTAAATGCGTAAAATTATCCAACTTGATATTCCAAGATAGCCATGTTTGTCTCTTCTTTTCTTTCCCACTATTGAACATTATTGTATTTGCTGCTTTTTGTTTATTAAAAACTAAAACTTTTGCATCGTTGTTTAATCAACAGCCATCTTAAATGAAAAAGTTGATGATCTTTAATTATTTGATGCATATACATTTAATTAATTAATTCGTAACGTTTCCGAGAGGGTGGCTAACCTTGATAACATTGATCACCTTGGTTTTTTTACCACCCTTTCACCCCTGAAATTAATAATCACTTTTGCGCCTTCTAATGTTATTGAATGTTGTACAGAACTATAAATTACTTAATTACTTATTTTGTTATTATAAAGAATAACAAATAAACCGTGTATTTCCACGGTCAGGTAATCCTGGAAAATCCTTGAAAATACAGGCTATCCTGGAAAGTCTGGGAAAATCAGGGAATAAGATAATTTGCTAAAAAATCAGGGAAAATGATGAAAATGGGGCGAAAAGTCAGGGAAACTGGAAAAGGCTACAAAAATAGTCACGGTGAACCGAAATTGTTCCCAGCATATTTTTCAGCGATTCATGTTCAAATAAATTTTGCTATGGCAGGCTCCCAGTTTCGATTTCTGTTCCAAAAATAATGATTGGCCGATACATTATGTATCAGTATATGTATGAATGTCCATATACAAAAATGTTTGAAAATGTATACTGGTAATGCAATTTCTACTTATCTGGTCATGGAAAATTGATATTTGGTCGGTGAAAAGTCAGGGAAATTTATTTTAAAATTCTGTAGAAACTTACTTCCTTACTAAAGAACGTGATATCCTTGTTCTGCATCTGATAATAAGGATCAGTGCCATTTTAGTTTAAACATAATTTATTGATTTGAAGAGACAGTTGAAGGATAACTGATAGTGTTTACAGTTTAATGTGAGCACCATGTTGTCAATCATCCGGAGCTTACATGTACCATCTATTATCATAATTCATTCATACATTGTGCAATAACAGTGTGATATGAACATAAAACTTACGTGATTTTATAATAATTACATATTTCATTAAATTTGTGCCATTGTTATAACAAAAGCTTTACGAATATCAATTCTCTGCTCTTAAAGAATGGTATTTACAACTATAATCATGGTGTGGCTTGTTTTATAAACTTATAAACTTACACTTATAATCATAAACTTATAAACTTATTCAGATGGCATTTCTGCTCAAAATCTGTTTCTATCTTTTCAGTTTTATCACATTTTTATCACTATTCCTGGAACTACGGTTGACATTGCACGACTTAAAACTCTTCTACGACAAGAATGGGAGAGTAACAACGATCTTGTCTTGTCCGGTTTCCCGTGGGATTTGCGCGTTATGAATTCCACCAGCGGATACATTTCTTCAGATAAAACACCTGTGGCACTCATTGCGTATCAGGTAATATTTTTATGTTTATGTGGCGTACACCTTATAGATACAATGTTTTGTTATATTTAATAGTCATATTTAATAGTACAGTTACATTGGTAATGTTAACAATTTCTTTATGTTTATGTGGCGTACGACTAATAGATACAATGTTTTGTTATATTGAAGTCATATTTAATAGTACAGTTACATTGGTAATGTTAACAATTTCTTAATTCCTAGGGGCCATATGGTGTAACCTAGTATAAGCCTTAAATAATTAGCTTAAAACATAGAATTGGTATGTATCAATAGTATTAATATGTATTAAGCTATACAGAAACTGCTAACATGGCTAATAAACGCATAAACTTAAACTTCGTGAAAATTACTGGACATACAAATGTAAACTGGAGGGGGGAGTGTTAACCAGTGCTTATCATTTAGTACCTTGAAAGCCTTGAAAGTGTGCCTTAAAATAAGCATGCAAAATAGAATTATTCATCAGTAGACTATATTTAAAATAAGGAGTGGGCAAAATCACTTATGGCTCAGAAATATGTTCATAGAATATGTAAGCAATTTATGCAAATGGTTAAGAAATTTATTAATCATTCGGTGCAGTGGCAATTTTGGAATGACAGAATGTGGTCCAAATGTTAACGGCAGTGCAGGTTTTATGATTACGTCAAAGACTCAGCGCACCTACAAATGGTGTTGGCATCAGATTTTTTCTGTAAATCTATACTCGTTTCTTTTGTTCATTTTGTGCAACGAAGTTTTGCTGTTCTTTAGCTTTTACCTCATTTATTACGTAATAAACGTAATATTTCAGATTTTGTTGCCAAGCGATCATGATAGAGACCTGATCCTAGAAGAACCGAGCATCGACAGGTTAGCTAGACGACTTCAACCCGAAGGTTTCAGGGTTTTCCCAGACAACGACGTGTTCGGTGAAGATTATCACTTCAGCAGCATTCTAGCCGGTAACCTGGACATCAGACAAGCTGCTGAAGTAACGGCGACGGCGTGGGCTAAAGTTAACCCTGCTCATGATGTCAAGGTGATTGTTTTACACATAATCATACAAGAGCTGTTTAAAGAAACAACTTTGAAACAAAAATTTGTTCTTTAATTTTAACGAGAACGTCGTTAGTACCGATTTTGCAAAATTATTTTGGTTATCACTTTATTTTAGTATCATCTAATGCTACGATTTATAACAGATGATTCATTAATTCAGTGAGGGTCATTTATCTATGTTTAAAATTTATAAGTAACGTTTGAACAGCTTAAATGTACTTAATGTGCAACAACATGCAAATTTAGCCGTACTGTACTCGCGACTGTACTTTTGCTCCGTGTGGGTGATTGGCCAGTATAATCGGTACTAACACGGCTGATGTTTTTTTTAAACTTGTTATTATCCTGTTTCGCTCAGAGCTGGTAAAAACTAGTAGTTAAATTTAGTACTATACGAATTTTTACTGTGACCTAGCTAACCTTTGAAGACTCAGATATTTTATTCAAGATGTATACTGAATGTTGGCCAACCTTTTGTTATGCTAAAGTTACAAAACATTATATGTGTGCTTGCATAGCAAAATCGTATGTAAATCCACAATTAAGCTTTTCTAGTTATTCACATATCTTGAATTTCCATTTCATCATTTTGGTACCAAGCTCATCGCTCTACGTTATTTATAAGCTGAGATGATCTACAGTTGAAGTTGAAGTGCAGGCTACGCACAGAAAAACTTAACCTTGAGAACACCGCTGTTAGAGTCAGCCATAGTTTTTTGTCGCATATCTACAAAACACTTAGCAATTGTACAAATTTTGGTTGCTCACGGACCTTGCACGAGCAGAGTGAAGTTATGCTTAAATCCAGCAGACGGCTTTTCTTGACGAAGATCTGGGCTTGGTAAAAGAAAAACCCAAAGCAAAATGAATGCTTCCACGAGCTACTGTAGGAGTTTGAAAATACGGCTTTTTGCAATTGCAGGACTAGTTTCTAACACGAAAAATGGGTACAAGGTTATAAAATCGGATTTTTATTATTTTTTTAACATTTTCTTGATAATTTGATGTTAAAATACAAAAGTCTAATATATATAACATTTGTTTATATATAAAACAAAAAAATGACATTTTACCAAATTTTTGGTACATTCTACTTTGAAGCATAATAATGTAGTTTTAACTATGGCGACTTATGGACGTTTTTGGTCTGCAAGCACACGTCTAACATATAACGCACAAGCATAACACATTTCGTTATCACATTATACGAGCTGTAAGTGATCGGGAATGTCTGTGATAACTTTATTTCTTATTCTTTTAGAATTTTCTTATGCTTTTTAGGTGTATGCAGTGAAGATTACTCCCATCGTGGGGGGAGAAATATTCACAAAAGTCGTTTATTTCCTCACGTTCGATGGTAGAATCATCCGTCCTTCCGAGATTAATCAGAGAAACATGCAGCGAGTGAGGCAGGAACTACTCCGCCACGGGCAGGAACCTCCAGAAGAACAGACCATTACCGTAGACGGACGCTACGATGGAACCATTGTCAATGAAACTGCTTTGCAGGTTGCGCTAGAAAATGCTTGGAATCAGATTAATCCAGGTGCATACACTTATATGAGAACATAATTTCTTTGTTTTGCTAGAATAGATTACTAGTATTATTTGTTCGTGTATAGACTTCTTCAGCATTCCTAAAGCTAGGCTCAAAACATGTCACCGTGTTATTATATTGTATGGTATTGTAGTGTATTGTATTGTGTTGTGTTGTGTTGTGTTGTGTTGTGTTGTGTTGTGTTGTGTTGTATTGTATTGTATTGTATTGTGTTGTGTTGTGTTGCATGGATATTGTATTATAAACACTAAAATCAAAATAGGCGAGGATGTACAATCACCAAACTTGGCACAGGTCTTAGTAAGACCTGAAAATTCGTTGCTTTTTGGTTCAAAAGGTCAAAGACCAAAGTTACAATGTGGAAAACGTTACAATGGAAAAGTTACAATGTCAAAATAAGTTATGTCTATGAAGAGTGACTTCAGTGAAGTTATGGCATGCACTTGTGCTTTAAAAATCAGTTGGTGATTATTGCTAAGGTTCTCAATGGTTACACCGGACTTAATGTTCTTTACTATAACGACATTCTTTCACTTTGAACCTCTTACAGGTGTGACTGTGTATGTTTACATCATCGGTTATGAGGAACAGGTAAACGATGATGGAAGACCGGTGACCGTGATCAGGTACGTCATCACGACCGATGCAACAAGAGAACAAGATCTCCAAAGACCACCAACCCAAGTTATAACTAAATACGTATTTGAGCAGTTAGACGATATCACGTATAATCAGCAGTTGAACAGTCTTGCTGTCTCTGGCAACTTCTCGCAGATTAGCGTCCGACAGCTCGAGGATATTCTGACCGATCTCTGGCAGCGGAAGAACCCGAGATTAAATAGAGAAACGTGGTACTTGAAAGTGACGAATTGGAACCAAGGTTTTATAACAATTAACGGCACTCAAGTTGTCATATTTAACTACGTGTTAGCCATACCGGAAGACGTTCTCAAAGAGATCGAAATTGCGCGACCGACGAGGAACGAAATCGAACGCGAATTGGCAGCCATGAATCTCGGTTATCCCGAAGGTGCAATTTACGGCACAGATTATCAGATAATGAATCTATTCAGTGGCGATGTTTCGCTGAATGAGGCTGCAGTCAGGCTGGCAAATATCTGGGCAAAAGTAAACAGAAACAGGAACGTCCGAATATACGTTGTGGGCGTGGCACCATTGGAAAACCGTCTGACGAAAGTGACCTATTACATGGCAGTTGACGATCACATGATTCATCCCAGCAACATTCGCGACATCGACAGGGATAGAGTAGCAGCAATAATTAACGATCCGAATTCACCGCTAATGAATGACTACACGTTTATTCTACGAGGACAATATGATCCAGAAACTATCAACACTTCTCTGGTGCAGACTGAGTTGGGAAAAGTCTGGGAGAAAACGAATCCCGGTAAATTAATTGTTTGCTATTTGTCTATTGTTCTCATTTGCGTGCTTGCAAACCAAAATCCCCCAGCGTAGTTAAAAATAAATTATGATGCTCCAAAGTAGAATGCACCAAAAATTTGGTTAAATGTCAGTTTTTTGTTTTTTATAAAACCAAATGTTAAATATATTGGACTTTTATATTCTAGCAACTAATTATCAAGAAAATATTCAAAAATGGCTGAAAATCTAATTTTATAATCCTGTACCTACTTCTCTGGCTAGAAACTAGTACTGCAATTGTAAAAAATCTTTTATTTTCAAACTTCGATAGCAGCTTGTGAAAGCAGTCATTTTACTTCGGTTTTTTTTCTGCCAGGCCCAGATCTTTGTCAGGAAGAGCCATCTACAGGATTTAAACATAACTTCAATGTATTGTGTGCAATCAACATTTGTGCAGAGGGTTTTGTAGAAATGCGACAAAAAACAATAGCTAACTTTGACAGTGATTTTCTCAAGGTTAAATTTTCCAGTACATAGCATGCATCTCAACTTCAACGTGGATTATCTCAGCTCAGAAATAACATAGAGTGATGAGCTTGGTATCAAAATGATCCTCATAAAGTGGAGATTCACGATATGTGAATAACTAGAAAAGCTCAATTGCCAACTTACGGACGTTTTTGCTATGCAAGCAGACATTTAGTAGTTTTGTTCTTAAATAATTTAATAATTTCTCTTAATCAAAAATTCAGATTTTTAGCAAAATTACCAACAAACGTGTGCAATGCAGTGATAATCTGAGTAATCAAAATTTGCTTGTAGTATCTGTCTTATCTGTTGTTAACTTTATGAACAAACTTCATTGTTTGTTCGTCATCATACATGTGACATTGTGTATTTAAACATTTAATAGTTTTACAAACATTGAAATGTAATTTATTTTACGAAGATATATCTGCTATGATGATTTTGTTCCTGTGTTTGCTTCCTTTAAACTTTTCTTTCTTGCAGATGTTTTAGTGATTGTATACGTCATCGATTTCGAAGATCACGTGCTAAACGACGGGCAGCCGGTTACGGTTATCCGATACATTGTGAACGTCACAAGCAGCGACACCAATGAACCGGTAACGGCGGTCAGTCCACCGTCCCGAGAAGATCTGACCAGTATTATTCACGGGATATTCACTTGTGATAGCTGTGAGAACACCGCATTGTTTGAACTGTTTGTATCAGCTAACAAATCTGAAATCAGTTTAACTGCAGTAGAACAGGTGAGAAATGTTGTTTTTCAGCTGTGAATGCAATGCTTGATAACCTAAGCAGTTTTCTTGGGTGCTATTAGTAATTAAATATTGATGACCTTAAATTTTTAACTGTTGTCAAGACCAGTTTGCCCATGAGCTTGCCAAAGCATTGCTATTGAACATTTGCTTGTATATATTTATTGCATAAAAATGTTGCATGTGCAAAAGTGCAGTTTGAGAAGCTCAGTCTGGACATCTTTGATCACATTAATTTTGTATATGTCATTTACGTGTACAACTGACCGTAAAAGCTTATCAATGTTTCCCTCTGCATGTACGAATAGGAGAAAAGTGAAAATGAGGCAGAGAGTAAAAATACTTCTGTTTCTGTCTAATCTCCGAGGTAATAATTTTTCGTCATGCACCCGGCCGGGAATTTTATAATTTTTTTCATACTTTCATATACTTACTTGTAGCAGTTACATAAAAGTAATTCTTTATTTTAAAACGTAAAACGCAATAATTATTATAACATCATTCTTTTGCGGAATGCAAGACGTGGCCATTTTATATGATGTTCACTGTATTGGAGGCTAAAACGTATGCAATTTTCCGCCATATTGGTGTATTAACGGCCGAATTGTGTTACCGCTTATACCATAATTACCAGAACAAAACATACAGAACATAAAAAAGAGACTATACTATAATCGATAATTATACGATAATTTAGTAATGTGAAACTAAGAAACAAAGTGTGAAAAATGTGCATAGAAAATATTTAAAACATTACTGCTAACCAATGGGAAATAAACAAACTTTGATTTCAACTGATTTTAAATGTTCCACAATTCAGCTTTAAACATTCACAAGGTTTGAAAAAAATTATTTTCCTCTCTCTCCCTACTGACATGTTTTGAGCTCATGAGGTAAGACAGAAACTAATGTTTTTTTGTGACTGGCCTAATGCAATATGCAAATGTGGTGTGTACATTTGTGCTCTCAGCATGTCATTGTATTGTATTTCCTAAAAATAATTTGAATTTTTGTTATGAACTGAACGATTTTGCCCAACCTGTAGCCTGGTATAAACTTACTAATTATAATAGCTTGTGGAATGCTTTTTTTGTTTCTAAAATTATACATTACAGGATTATAGTACTTGACTATCATTTTACTATAAATGCTGTACACATATTTTGTTATCGTTTCCACTTAAAATGAGCCCAGTTAAGAAAAATGTCATGCTATAATTAACAGTTGTTTTATTAGTCCTGCATCCTATTTTATTACTGTTTTTAATCTGTAGGTGCTAAAAGAACTGTGGAGAACTAGCAACATTGACATATTAAGTACAACAGTTTGGAGGGTCAACATCACGCGTCTAAGAACTGGACTTCTGGCTGTGGATGGCAGTAACATTGTAGGCATTGACTACATGCTGCAAGTTGCAAAAGTCGACAACTTGAACGAAACTCTGCAGAAACCGTCAAACGAAGATACGGCGGAAAAGCTGCAAGACATCGGCTTGAAGTGGTATCCGTACGATCAGATCTATTCGGAAGAGTACCGCATCGAGCATTACATCCGCGGCACTTTGTCCGTATCTCAAGCTGCCGATAAGCTTGCAGATGTTTGGGCTCGCGTACGCGCTAACAGCAGAGTAGCCGTGTACGTGATGAGTGTTCATGATACCGTAAACGCTCAAGGTGAGATCCTGACTCGCGCTTTGTATTATCTCTCGATTAACGATCGCATCTCACATCGTAGAAACATCACCGATCTTGAGCACAGCTACGTTCAGGATCAGCTTCTGAAGGAGGAGGTGCGCTCCGCTACGCGAGAAATGCAGGTGAAGCTGTATGGTCGCCTTGACGACCAAGTGGTCAACCAGACAGTCCAGTTTGCAAAGGTGGCTTGGGAACAAACTAATCCAGGTAAATATAAATGAAGTGAAAAACGTAACTGTTGAAATTTGTTTATACACTCTTTAGAGCACTTATTATCATCAAAATTTCTAGCTTCAATATTGTTTATCAATACCGTTTAGAGGCAAAGTAGAGGGATGGTGATGTTACCTTGACAATAACAAGTCAATACATTCAAAATTTACGACTCCCTTTTTCGCCTTGAAAAATTAACCAAGCTTAAATATGATGCCATTTATGAAAAGCTTCGATGTGGTTTTCTAAAGAAACTCAATCCAAACCATTTGTATGTTTTACATGATTTTGAGGCAGTACAGCATTTTTAGAATTACCTTTGTTATCATTGATACTAATATCTGTTTATTTTGAAGACAGACCAAACCTGTTTTACTTGTATAAAATGTTGGCTTTGTAGACATCAGCACATGTACAACTGCACACACAGGTTAGCCGGACTAATTATTTTGCAAGTGCCCCCAAAAGAACTTGAACAATTGATAAAAAAATTCTGCAATGAAGAATTAAAAAAAGTATGACATTTCAGTCTTAGTAGTTGAAGGAAAACGACACTCGTTTGTTATGAGGTTAATATGTTTCATTTCCAAATATGATGTTTTAGGTTCGACAGTTACCATAGCTCTCAAGAATTTTGAATACCATCTTAATGAAGATGATGAGTATGTGACCGTTGTCCAGTACGTTGTGAGGGTCGACAGAGCCGAGGGAGATCATCGAGCAGTTAGGGAACCTAGGAGTGCCGTAATGACTGCTGCGCTAAGCCAGGCTGGCCATGTAGTGTGCGACTGCAAAACTTTCAAGGTAAAACGAATTACCAAAATGTTTTAGCAACGTAGCAAACTTCTTGTAGCATGAGACAACTTAAGAAAATTGTTAGAGAGTATTTGAAGCTGTGAAACTGACGATGTTTTGAAAATATTCTTATGGTTTTTAGTTAAATGTCGGTTTTTTTATACAAATCGCTCAGAACAAAAACATTGGCAATCCAAACCTACAGGGATCTACAGGGTAGAAATCGGGAGATATGAATATGTTAAGAGAAATAGAATTCACAAAACTAACTCGCTAGTGATAGGAGGTTGCTGTTAATATTCTGCTTAAATTGAATCAGGTTGTATTTGGGAAAGTATTTTCTGGTGGAATTCTACAGATAAGAAGCCCAAGGGAAAAACAGACTTCTTAACAACCTCTAGGAATGTCCACCCCAGGGTAAGCTCAAGGGAAGATTAACGAAGACCAAATTAACAAAGTTATGTTAACAAAAACTTCTCTTTTGTAGATTTATGAAGTCTTGCTTCTGGAGAACTTTGTGCCCACCTCAATGGAGGGCATCAGCAGTTTGTTGTCTCACGCTTGGGTTGACAACGTCAATCGTCACCTCCTCTACGTCGACTACAGCTGGGGTTTGTTCACCAAACGAGTGGATTACGGTTATCTGTCGGACCAGACCGGGGAGAGAATCGTCAAGATCGAGTACGTCCTGATGAAGTTTGAAACAGATGAACATGCTGAAAATCCCCACAATTATACTGATCTGACTGATGCACGTGAACCGTCTGTGGAGGACTATGAAGGTAGGGCCATATTATTCTATAGGCTAGTGTAGGCTGCAGCCTAGCGCCCTCCTGCTTTGGTAAAAAATCTGTTTCTTTACTACGATTGTGTTGAAATATGTGCTAATTTGATTTACAATCAACAGTAAAATAGTGGTATTTCTTAAAAAATGTTTTTATTGACAAACAAAGGATAGCTACTGCAGTTCATTTGAAGAATTTGCAATATATTTATTTGAAGTTATGTAAATTTCGCTAAAATATATCACGATTAAAAAATATTCAAGACAAGTTGGATGAGTTACAGGGTGGCTCCATCTGAAGGTGGTCCCATAATTTAATTAACCTAGGGTCCTCAAAAGGCCATAATCCGACCCTGAGTGCAGTATTAATATTTTGTCAATATTCTTCACAACAATTGCATAGGGTCATGTATTAATGGCACTTGAAGTGATGTGAATAACCGAGTGGTTATAGTATAGTGTTGCGACCTAAGTTAAGCAACACCGAGTTTGGGCATAATGTAAGGTTGGCGACCGAAGTTAAGTAACACCGAACCTGTTCAATTAAGATGGGTCTGGTTGGTTTCATTTGCCATACTCATTGTGACTGTTTACCTATTTGTCTCTTAGAGGCAGGTGCATTTGTATCTAAACATGGTTCAGTATTTTAGCTTAAAGGATTATCTTTCACAATGAACCGGGCTCTGGTACTGCCACAATTGTCTGCACAATTGTCTGCACTGCACTTTGCTTGCTTAATGTTGGATTCCGACTAAGTTATCTTTAAAAATTGTGGCCTTTTCATGATACAAATTGCTAATCATGGCTTAGCAAGAGAACCAATGTAACGGCTAATCAATCAGAAAACAGAAAACCCACATTCACCACAACCTCCAATACAAAGTTCTTTAAAGGCAGTTATATCAGATTGTGCAAAGTGTGTGGAGATGGGATGGCAAAAGACCAAAACCAAAAGGTCATTGAAGACTGACCACACATATAGTTTGAGCCGCTATTAGAAAAGAGACACTGGCTGCTAGGGAAAAAATATTCGTTTACAACCTTACATAATATTACATCGGTTTGTAAAATTCCATAGCCTGCAGTACAAAATGACGTGCAGTACAAAATGTTTTTCTTTAAATAAAGAAATATTAATTATTTTAAAATGATAACATTGTCTGTTTAATTATCATCAGCATTATCTTCTTGCTTAATTGAAATTGGTAATAGATTCGATGCCTCAAAGGTGGATTAATTATTCATGCTACCTGCCACCTGGATTTCCTCTAAATAATATATGAACTTACATATTTAATGAACTCTGCTTTGTGTAGTTGTTAAATGAAATCAGAGTGATGTTAGAGAAACTACAGTGATTGTTACTATCTTGAAATGTTTCTGTTATCAATTAAACAACCTTCTTAATATTTTGAAACAAAGCGCAAAATTGGGATAAAGATTTTACCAAAATAACTAAGTTCCCGTAATTTCTTACAATGATCAGAAGTGTTATTTCTAACGCAGTGAAACTGAGAACTGTCATTTGTCTTTTCGGTCTTCTAGAAGCGTTGCAGTCGAGTCATTTGTTCCTGTGTCGTTGTACGGCGGAGACACAAACGGAGGCTCAACCAGAAGCTTACCTGTTTGCTACTCAAGGTGTAGATTCAGATGCTAGGAGCAGGGTCATGACAGAGATGCTCAATTTCTATTTTGGCTCGAGTGGTACGTTCGTTTTAAATTCTTGAATAAACGAGTTGGCACATAGTGAATTTGATCTGTTACTTTGTCAATATAATAAATGGTAAACTATGCATATTACCAGTGAGCAAAACTTCATTTTTCTTGGAGAATAATTGGAAAAAACTTCAAATTTTAGTTGTAGTTTATCCTTATTATATTGGTAACATACGAAAAAAATTAATTTATGTTTAGTTTGTATCGTTAAGTGTCAGTAGTATTTATCTGTGATGGATTATTTATACATTTTGTCATCAGTGCATTGTCATTGTGGCATTCGTGTTGTCGTCATTTTGCTTTATTCAAGGAGCATTACTGGTTCAATTTTTAATGTAACAATAAATATTCATTATTTTATCAGTGTTCAGATGTTATGGCTTCAAAAAATCAGCTTTTGAAGAAAGTTGTTTTTGACTGTAAATATGTTAAGCTGTAACCATAAAACTGAAGTGACCACTTGAAAAATGAAGTGACCACTTGAAAATGCCTCGTGAAGCTAGCTCAGAAAAATACCCTGTAATAATCAGCTGCCATTTGACTGTAAGCTGGTGTTAAACTGGCTAAACAATGATCAGATGTTATTCATGCTTTCTGCAGATTCTGCCAGTGGTCCGGCGACATTTACAGAAACCTCCCGTACGCCTTTCGTTGACCCGGAAAGCGGTATCCAGTGGACAAGATACGGTTATGCCGTGCAAGACCGTGGACACAATGTCTATCACTTTCCCATCAGCTGGAATATTTGGCTTGAACAGTATTTGCCTACGCTAGGGTTTGACCCGTCTCAGTTTGCTCTCGTGACGGATCGTCTTGTACAGTACGGTACGTGATGCAACGTTTTCTTTACTTTTTTGGACTTTTGAGTTTTTGAGAACATTGTGTGTTTGTATGGTATGAATTACATAATAAATGAATCCGCAAACAAATAATAATATAAAAACTTTCTCACAACTGTGAATGTTATAGATGAAATCAGCTTTCTATTCGACGTATAACAGATATGATTACTACCCATCATGTTTTTATGTACATGGGTAGCATAGTGAAATTAAATAAATGCACATAATAAATAAGTAGTACTATAGATAATTAGTAAATGGTGTGTTGGCAGTAGCACTTTCTTGCTACAGCAATTGTAGCCAGTGGCGTAGCAAGCGCTTGTAGGGCCTGTGGAAAGTAAAACTTCTGGCGCCCTACCCCTTTCATAATGTTTTGCTCATTTGTTTCATGGTTGAAGCCACAAACTGTGCGCGTTTTTTGCATACTGAGACCCACTTTCCTTTTCAAGATAATGGGATAAACAAGTTTTTTCTAAGAATCATCGGTACTGCACCAGAATAACTCTTTTCTATGCATTCTCCTATGAAAGTTGCACATCACACGGCAGTGGTTAAACATCCAGCTAGACTAGCTAGAGCATTAAAACATGCAAAGATTATGAAAGATAACAGAACATTGTATAAAAATACAATATTTGGCATTTAGAGAATAACGCCACTGTTTCTCCCAAAATTATCGATCTGCTAAGCCGTGCGCCACCCTTCACACGCCTCTAAGTAACAACATTAGCTTTTTTCCAGGCTGTATGTCGTAACCAAGTCAGCTATGATGATCTGTGACTAGGCAGTTTCGTTGTAGTTTGAAAACTTTGTAATTGCTAATATCGGATTAGTAATTAATATTAGTAGTCATTAAACTCTAGAAGAATTTTGCACCCTGTCACCTTTGTGCCGAGAGATGCTTGCCCCCTATCGCCCCCCCCCCCCCTTTGCTATGCCTCTATTTTTGCTTACTGCATATCCTGTATTAAATGTATTAGAAGTGATATTCTTTGTTGAATGTATTAACCCAGGGGTGTGCAAATTATCTGACTAGCCGGGCCACATTAAACTTTCCCGCAATTCCTGCGGACCACAGGCAGTTTGATCAAGAAGCCAAGTACAGAAAGGCCTAATAACGATTTTTTTGCATCCGACCTGCGTACATCGTTACTACTACACTCAAGAAACTATTTTAGAAGTTATTAAAATTTATATAACAAACCATATATTTCTACTTCCAGGACAGATAGTGGTAATTTCGTTACAATGCATATTAGTAATGTGTATCACACAGTCTGTGTAGTACAGTGTTATTAAGCTACAACCGTCTTGTAAGGGTTAATGGCATCCGATCTAGTAGAAAAAACTACGTGCACTATCTTTGGGATCGTGGCATGCACTTCAGCTGGATACACTCAATTAATCGCCCAGGTCGCACTTTCATTAGGTTGACAAATCTTTTCGCTGGCCGCACAAATTCTCTCGGCGGGCCGCAAGTGGCCCGCGAGCCGCAGTTTGCACACCCCTGTATTAACCTGTGTGCAAATGTCACTGAATTTCTTTTTCTTTTACAGATTTGACTTCAGAAGTTTATGTGCAAGGAAACATCAGCTACAACCAAAAAGGTGCGGTTGAAAGAGCCATTAAGACTATAGTGGTGACAGTAACGAATGACGACACGAAAAATGTGACGGTTACAGTTATCCGCATGGTACCTTACATTTATTCTAATAGTAAGTAAAATTTTGTAAATCTAAATTCTGTAATTTATCATTTTGAAGACATAACATGATGGCAGTTTTTGAGTATTTCCTAGAATTTAGTCAATCCTTCAATTTTTGTCGAGAAGTGATCGCTGATCAAATAGATAAAGTATTAATGTTATTGGCTAAATCTTGAGCTCTGACACCGAAATTGAAACTGAAACAACAGTGCAACTACTTGAGCTCTGACACTGAAATTGAAACTGAAACAACAGTACAACTACTTGAGCTCTGACACCGAAATTGAAACTGAAACAACAGTGCAACCACTTGAGCTCTGACACTGAAATTGAAACTGAAACAACAGTGCAACTACTTGAGCTCTGACACTGAAATTGAAACTGAAACAACAGTGCAACTACTTGAGCTCTGACACTGAAATTGAAACTGAAACAACAGTGCAACTACTTGAGCTCTGACACTGAAATTGAAACTGAAACAACAGTGCAACTACTTGAGCTCTGACACTGAAATTGAAACTGAAACAACAGTGCAACTACTTGGGCTCTGACACTGAAATTGAAACTGAAACAACAGTGCAACTACTTGAGCTCTGACAATGAAATTGAAACTGAAACAACAGTGCAACTACTTGAGCTCTGACACTGAAATTGAAACTGAAACAACAGTGCAACTACTTGAGCTCTGACACTGAAATTGAAACTGAAACAACAGTGCAACTACTTGAGCTCTGACACTGAAATTGAAACTGAAACAACAGTGCAACTGCTTGAGCTCTGACACTGAAATTGAAACTGAAACAACAGTGCAACTACTTGAGCTCTGACAATGAAATTGAAACTGAAACAACAGTGCAACTACTTGAGCTCTGACACTGAAATTGAAACTGAAACAACAGTGCAACTACTTGAGCTCTGACACTGAAATTGAAACTGAAACAACAGTGCAACTACTTGAGCTCTGACACTGAAATTGAAACTGAAACAACAGTGCAACTACTTGAGCTCTGACACTGAAATTGAAACTGAAACAACAGTGCAACTACTTGAGCTCTGACACTGAAATTGAAACTGAAACAACAGTGCAACTACTTGAGCTCTGACACTGAAATTGAAACTGAAACAACAGTGCAACTACTTGAGCTCTGACACTGAAATTGAAACTGAAACAACAGTGCAACTACTTGAGCTCTGACACTGAAATTGAAACTGAAACAACAGTGCAACTACTTGAGCTCTGACACACTGAAATTGAAACTGAAACAACAGTGCAACTACTTGAGCTCTGACACTGAAATTGAAACTGAAACAACAGTGCAACTACTTGAGCTCTGACACTGAAATTGAAACTGAAACAACAGTGCAACTACTTTAGCTCTGACACTGAAATTGAAACTGAAACAACAGTGCAACTACTTCAGCTCTGACACTGAAATTGAAACTGAAACAACAGTGCAACTACTTTAGCTCTGACACTGAAATTGAAACTGAAACAACAGTGCAACTACTTGAGCTCTGATGCTGAAATTGAAACTGAAACAACAGTGCAACTACTTTAGCTCTGACACTGAAATTGAAACTGAAACAACAGTGCAACTACTTCAGCTCTGACACTGAAATTGAAACTGAAACAACAGTGCAACTACTTGAGCTCTGACACTCGAATTTTGCTTAATTTGCAATTTAACTGTTTTGCACTTAACCTAAATAGCTATGTTTGCATAAAAACTTAAAACAAACAAACTTAATATAAAAATCTCTAGTTTTTTTATGAACAGTAACTACAATACTGTTCTTGTCACTTTCATTTACCATTTATTGTTGCTATCCAACTGTTTCTCTTCATAACACCCTTTTTACCTTTACATTTTTATGAACATTGGACATTTATCATTGTTTACTGTAATAGTTCAAATGTCTTGGAATAGCTTAAGAGATTATCACAATTTTTATAAAAATTCTGTTAAAAACGTTGTCGTTTTTCTTTCGTGAAATAAGCTTTGTTTTTGTTTTGCACGTGTAGATAATGTGGTGACAAAGATAGTCTACGTACCAATCATTGATGGTCGACCTATTAAGGACCTTGCCGTCGATGAGGCAGTTGCTAAGATCGATGAAGGAGGTCTTGTTGGATGTAACTGCTTGCCGTATCAGGTACGACAATTTAGAAATCAATGATTTATGAACTCAGGGGCGTTGTGTACTAATGCTAAGCTGTGGCATGCTACGGTCATTGTCTTATATACCTGACATTGATTAATCTTAATGCTTAATCTTCCCTAGAATATTAAAATGCGACCTACAGTATTTAAAATGATTGCTGCTCAGTTTTTGTAATGATGATTGCTTAAGGAGTAGCTGAGTTGCAATGGTGTATACTTAATCTTGCTAATGTTGCACCTGGCTAGTAAATGGGTGGGTGTGATTGCTTAAAAACTGCATCTGAGTGGCTTCATCTGCCATATTGTTTTTATTATCTCATTAAAGGAGGACATCTGAAAATAGCTAAGACATCTCTCTGTCATTTTACTACCTCACTTCAGAAGATTGCCTTCAAAGTAGACTCTGATGCTGATATAATCACTCACGTTAAATGGCAGTTGAAAACTGGATAAGCTGTATGGAGAAAGTTTGTTTATTTAATGTCTGTAACTGAGGCTAAAACAGTAACTATTATTGAAGCTGATGCTCCTTTGTATCTACTTTATACAGGTGAGAAAATTGTAGTCAGAATGGCCATTAAATAGGTTTTTATGTTGCATGTTTTGTGTCTTTTATTGGACTGGTGTGCCATGCCATGCTACTTGAAAAATAGTAACTATGTCTGAGGCTGTCACCGTCTTGAATTTGCTTTTACAGATTAGAACATTATACATTGATGGTACAATACCGAGCAGGTGGCCGGGTCATTTATCAGAGTCCATCCAGGGCGCTTGGCTAAATGCCAATAGACGGCTGAATCCAAATGTGGATGCTAGTGTTGTGAACACAGAAGTGGGCAAGAACCAATTAGGTGGTACCGTTACGAAGGTCAACTATATTGTTTCTCTCAATGCGACAGATCCCGACCTTGTTCTTAATGCCATTGAACCAACCAGTGAAGCGTACAATAAATATCTGTCTCCAAGCAAGATCTGCCCGTGTAATTTTGGCAAGGATTTTACGGTTTTTGTATTGACAGACGGAGAGTTTAAAGACGGCAAAAATGGGGTAATCGAAGATAGCATAAAAGAAGCATGGAAAGCAGCAAATCCATCGATACCATTTGATTTGTACGATATAAGGCTTACTGATGTCAGCAGCTCATATGTCACTGTCGGTACGGATAATACTCAATCAGTAACTATGTTACAGTATGTAGTTACACTAGACAAACAATACGAATACCTCTGGTTTAACCTTGTGCCACCCAGCGACTCCCTGCTCACGGAATCCTTTACAAAGTTAGGTTTCCTTCACAAGGTACCAGAAGCCACGGTACAAAGGGCTCTGTATCTTGATGTCATGGGACCTATTGCATCGGACGAAGATTTGGGTAAAATAGCTCAGGGGTTGAAGACAGATTGGATCTACTATGACCGAAGGCTGACTGAATGCACGCAGAAGAATACGTGTGAGTTTGACTTATGGTGGTTGAATGCAGAGAAATATGTAGGATTGCACGGTTCACCGGTAACTAGACTGTACTACGCCTTGCGATTAAATGGAACAACCATGGCGTCCCTTGAACGACCAGGAACTGACTTCACTCTTAATCTTCAAGCTTTAATTAGAAATCTCGGACTACGGTATTATTTGTACTTGAACGAAGACACAGTAAAACTGGACACTGGGTTCTCCACGCTCGTTCCAGCTGAAGCAGGCGCCAACATGTACAACTTAACCAACTTCAAGAACTTCTTGACCAGAGCCTGGTTGGCACAGCAACTAAGTCCTTGTAAAGACGTCCTGGCTAAACAGTGTGCTAACTCGTCACAGTGCATACCAGCTCAGAAGATTTGCGACAACGTGCCGGACTGCGCAGATGGAAGCGACGAAGCCATTTGCAGCAAAAATTACAAAGTTGATATCTTCAGCTCCACGCGGGAAAATTGCTTAAGTACAGATGATTCGTTGATGCGAATTCATTATTTCTTGTATGATAACAATAACCTAGTTCCTTCTCAGTTAATACAACCCGATGTGATGTTCAGCGTGAACATCTTCTTCGATGCTTACTTCCGCGAAATGTACCAGATGTCGCCAATCAACTGTTTACTATCAACAAAGGTCAGAGACGTTTACATTGATCTTCCAATAACCGATTGGGAAAAGGATACTCAACTTCAGAGCAAATTGCTAGCAGGGTTGAAGATGTACTGGAGAGACTTAGCCGAATCAAAAGTGTCGTCGCCCGTAGTTACCATTCATTTGCAGGACGCATCTGAGTATAGAAGCAACAGCAGTGTACCCGTGGTGCGCGTATATTATACTGTTACCATTAATGGCACTGATCCAGCCATGCACCAGATCTTTGAGCCAGATTTAGAGATCATCTTGGCTAGAGCCTTACAGAGTCATGGCATCTTCTTATGCATGACCTGCTATCCACAGAAGTTGCTCTCGTTGCAAATTCTGGAGCCATTATATCCACTGGATAATTCTGCTTTGGAAGCAACCCTGAAAGAAGTGATGCCGCAGTCTCTCTTCCTCGAGGGACTGACAGGAAATCTCAAGGTCATGTTGGACGGTGTAAGAGACGGATATCGGCCGGGTCTGAAGACGATACGGTATCGTTTCAACATGGACGACCAACTGTTGAACAACTTTTTATTGACTAGCGACATAACAACGGGACAGTTGTATGCCGATGCGCTCCGAAGAAGACATGGCATAACATTATGCGGTAGTAACAACCCATTCTGTATCGACAGCGGTCAATTGCTGATTCCTGGACCTCTAACACCTGATGACTACGAGAACATAATGCTTGGCATACAAGATGCTTGGTACAACAGAAATAAAGGTAAAGTTGCAATACGTTCTATATTTAAAAATGTCATTTTACTTCCATTCAATCTAAACTTGCTATTGACACGAAGTGCAAAGAATTGAATGATTTTTAGTAACAAGAAATTTGAACAAAATTTCTGACTTTTAGTTGTGAAGACCTTTTGGGGCCTTTAGGCTAATGAAATTATGTGTCCCTCTCAGACGGAACCACACTCAAACAAGGGTCCTTTATGTCATATATGGGGCCACAAACAGGAGACTTTTTAAAATAGGGTTTCCAAATTTCTGCACCTCCTTTTTTAAAGTTGAAATTTTATTTTAAGTTAAATGAATTATTCAGCAATGCAAAATCTTAAAATATTATGCTCGTTTTTTTTAAATATATTTGAAAATCTTTTAGCTAGGGGCCCTAGGGCGCAGCATATACTAGCCCCTAGGATAATTTCCCCCGGGAAGTAATATATACCATAGTTGTACTGTAAGTATGTATCATGTATTATGGTACTCTGCAACACATGACAGTAATGTATAATGCTTTAGTAAAATTATGTGTAATCAAGGCACTAATTTGAAATTAATTTATCTTTTCTTCTTCACATTCACACAACATTCATTTACTTGTCATTTTTGCTTTTTTCTTTCTTAACTAAATTCTATTCAAAATGAAAAAAATAGCCTGTGCTGTCATACTACAGTCAGAACAGTATCTGAGGGTGATTTATTGTTGCTAACATTTCTCAAATTACACTTTCTTGATTACTTTTTCTTCTTTCAGCTCTTGTGAACAAGACAACCGGTACTGCATTCAATACGAGAGAGGAGCAGTTTGTCGTTATTCCAACACTGCCATCCGACGAATTCTACGTTGGTGACCTCAAGTACGTACCTACTTTTCTCATTACTTCTGTTTTACATTTTGTTTTAATCTCGATAATTGTTAAAACTGGTAAAGTCTGAAAGGTAATTGGTCACCCTTTCTTAACTATTCTACAGCTTAGTTTAGATGTAGTTTTATTGCAATAACAATAATTACAATACGGCTAGACAAGGCAATTTTATAACCGATGAACATTCTCGCAAAAATTTTGATAAACTTTTTAAAATGATAATCTTCGCCAATATTATCATCGTAATCATCATCACCATCACCACTACTGCCAATGTCGCCATCACTACTATTATCATTGTCATTGATGACGCCAGCAAACCATTGAAGACTACAATGAACAGCTGACTTCAGCACCGGTTTTTTGAGACGAAATGTTTAAAATTTGTAGAGAAACGGGTTCATATAATTCTTGTAGAAATATTGTTATGATGTCTATTTGTATTTAACATATTGTTCCGGGGTTCAACCCCTGGCGCGTATGCCTTCTGAGGACTAACTCGGTGGATAGCCTCATTGCCTGCCATCTGTGACGTGGGTAAGCGCTGCATAACTGTACCCAAAAATTAGAAAAAATAAACAAGAAAACCAAAATTTAGAGATGAAAAGGGATGACTAAGAAAAAACAAAAAAGCCTTATGAAGAGTCTGAAAAAAACCAACGACAACTGACGATGTCACATGTTCGTCTTTTTTCTACAGGAAACCACTGCTCAACCAATCGCAGGTGATGTTTCGGGCTTCCTAGTGTAAAGTGGAGATAATATCATTACCTGTAGGTTGGTTAGCCTGGTGCCTATGAATAAGTGTAATGCGAATTCACCTGCTCATTATTTACTTAACATCTGTACCATTTTTAGCACAATTGTTGTGGGATATGACTATGACGTGATGATTAATGGAGAGAGTCCGGAAGAAGCTGGTGCTATCAATCCAAGTAGGGATGAAATAAACGAAGCCATGCTAAATAATGGTAAGATGATTTGCATTTTTTCATACAACCGCATAAAAGTTATTAATTTATGAGCTTAACATATTTTTTCATCGAGAATTAGTTAGAAAATGGAAAACTCATGGTTTAAGCGGGGGGGGGGGAGTTTCTAAATTACTCACTGACGTATTATTGTCACAGATCGGGGGGGGGGTGTAGTTTCTAAATTACCCACTGACGTATTATTGTCATAGATCGAGAATGCACATTGGATTTTTTTAACCAAATGTCAGATGTGGCGACAATTTTAAAAGTACTGGCCAAGGTTACAACGAAGCAATTATTTAGAAAGTCACAAAAATGTGCATAGAACCATGTTATATGATATCATCAGTATGCATATCTGGTACAAGAAAACATTTACAGAGTGCGATTTTCAAATTATCAGTTCTTTCTGAAATAAGTTTAAAAACTTTGCACTCGGCTTTTTAGCTGTTATACCTGCATGATGTTTAAGCTCTTTGTTGTTCAATGAAACTGAAAGAGTTTATTCTTACCTGCTTAGATACTCAGTGCACTGTCAAATTGCCTGCAAAGGTTTGTAAGATGTAAAAGAATGCAACTGAGCTTATTAATCAGTAGTAATTTGTTTCTTGATCATTGTTATGTTGCTTGTTTGCAATGTGCTAACTATTAACATACACAGTATAGGGTAAGGTGGGGTGAAATGGGTGTAGGCCAATTTTTGAAAAAAATTTCGCGTGAGTCGGCCAGAATGGTTTTGTTGCTACAGTGAGAAGTTTTACTAAAGTAATTAAGTAAGTTTATTAGTTTATCACCATTTTTAAAATAGCAAAATACATAACTAACAGATTTATAAATCTATACAACATACAATAATATTACAAAGTGCAAAAGTAATTACTGATTAGTGGTGAAAGGGTGGCGAAAGAACTATAAGTTATCGAGGTCAGCCACCCTCTCAGGATTGTTACTAATATAATTAATTAGTTAATGTTCATGTATCAGGTAATAAAATATTATCAGATTTTGCATTTAAGACGAATGAAAATTGAACGTTATACGAATGTGTTAGTTTATAATAAAATAATGTTCAATAATGGGAAAGAAGAGACACACGTGACTATCTTTAAATAATAATTTAACCATTACGTATTTAAAATTAATGTTATGAGGACCTAGAGCCAAAAGAAGAAAAAAATTAATTTTCCGCTTGTAAACAAACAAACCGAACTAAGAATGCTGAGTTTAAATAAAAAAAATCAACGAAATAAAAAGTTCAGTTCTAAAAAATTGCAATTTAGTGAAAAACCTAATCATTTCATACCACCTCCCCCTATGTGATGATAACTCATGCAGCTGCAGTAATTTGTTAACAAGTGCAAGCGTGTTGCGCGTGTGACGGCTCAAGGTCAATTACGATTATAATTATAAACAAATCATTATAAATGAAATATGAAGCACAATTTAACAAAAGTATGTGTAGTAGATAATACGAAACATGTTTGATGCAAAAGAAATTTATGTCTTGCAACTGACAAGGTTACCACTTGATCGATCGCTGCCCTTTCTTCACATTGTTTTTAAATCATTACTTTACAGTGTGTAATGTGTGTCAAGATGAATACATTTTATGTTATGTTGTGTTATGTTACGTTATGTTGTGATACATTATGTTGTATAATTTATGTTATGTTATGTTACAATTCCTTTGACAACCGTATTAGTGTGATAGGATTTCTTTACTATCTTCGGTTGTAATTGGATTATGCTTTGGCTACCTTTTGATGGAGTACATGTACAGCAACTTAAGAATCTTACAGAGAAAATTTATAGAGGCCGTATTTAAAAATGATTGCTGCGTTTGTCTTCTTGTTTTGAAACATTTAGATTCAGTTTAATTTAAATATCCCTTATAACGCATGAAACAATCGAGTACATGGCAAAATAAGTTATTAGTAGTTGGAGAAAGGGTGGCGAAAAACTCTAGAGTTTAACAAAGCAGCCACCCTTTTATTTAAAGTAGATACAAGAAAATCTAGCGACTTAGATTTGCAACTTAAACATGCTACACTTGGTAGGACTCAGTATACAAAACCAAATGGAGCAAAAGGCAGAGAGTTAAAAATATGCCAGCCAGACTTCCTTCAAGTGACATCAGATTGGTGCTATTATGATATCAATCTGTAAATCAATATGATATAATCTGTTTTATTTTGGTAGTAAAAATGCCATTTTTCTGCAACAGGTGTCGCTTTCGGCATGTACGATGGTAGGATGCTCGTACCAGTTGCGTACAGCTACCCTAAGGTCACGACAACGTACATCCAAGACAAGGTGTCCAGAAAAGAAGCTGATGAGAGTTTGACGGGAATAAAAAATGCTATCATTAGAAGTGCTGCACTAGATAGAGTGATGAACACAATGGGAGCAGGAACAGCAGACGTTCACGTGAACGTCCTCGATTACTACAATGATTATATTCAACAAGACAACAAGTAAGTATTGATTTTCATTTCATATGTAATGTATGTAGTGTATGTGGCACTACCATTATCAGCAATATTGCCACTTTATTGGTGGCAAAGCATTGTTAAGACTAAACAGACAAAGTCTAGCAATAAAAGTTTGTCTGCTTGCTTTGTCCCTATTAACTGTTTTAAAAATTGCCTTTTTGTTTGTAATTTCTTGAGAGCATTCACACAAAAATTTAGATGTGTAAGATAAATGAATTCAAAGGAAAGGTCAAGCCTTCTGGGAAGTTACATTTATTTTGTTGTTTTGTTAGAAGGATTTAGTCATGAAAGTGTGATAAGCGCCTCATGAAATTAGTTTAAAGTCGCGATCATATTACACGTTGGCGTTTCAATTTTGAACGACCATTTTTCCACTAGTGACAAAGTTCGTTGGCTAGAAAAAGCAGCGCACTGTTAATCTCCACCAAAAGTATAAGTTTTTACGAAAAAATCTGGTAGCTAATTTTGTGATATTTTTTGCATGAACATTAGGTAAGCTGCAGAAGTTTCAATTAGTTTAAGAGAGCACGCTTACAAAAAGTCACGAAATGCACCAGTTACTTCTTAATTTTCAAGTGAACAACGGCTATCACTGCGCATGCAAATTTCAGTACAGCGTTAGTATGAATGAACTTTTTCATTTATAAATGTTTTTTGCAAATTTTTTTGCTGTATTTTTCTAAATTTGACTGATAACAGTAAAAAACCCAACATGCTAAGTGACTTGTCCTTTTCTTTAATGTGGATCACTGCTAAGTACAGAAACTCAAGGATTATTCTGAGATATTAATCACATTGATCCTAGCTGAAGATGTATTTTTGACTTATTTTCAGTTTCGCTACAGTACACAATCGATCGGTGGCTCCATATTTCGTGTACGTAAAAGACTGGCTACTAGATGCGGACCAAGTATCACCATCATGGGATTCTTACACATCGGTAAACTATCATTTATGGTCTCTGCAGTAATCAAAATGTTTTACATTTAAATAAAAACGTTTTATCAGAAAAATAATGTTTATTTCTTTGATCTGCATTTTAGCTGTGTCCTGACCCTGCAAACTGATAAAATATGTTAGAATATGAAAAACTGAATAAAAGTGGTGGGAAATTTTAGTTCCATTTCACAAAAGAATACAGACGGGATACTGCAATAATGGACTTTCGTTGCAGAAAGCTTGAGCAAGTAAGTGAAGAAATTAACACTTGATTATTACTAAGTGTTATTTTTTCATTCTAGGACACGTTAACCAAGCTTCTACCTGTTAGAACATTGAACCTATTTGGGAAAGTAGACAAGAAAGACTGGCCTCTCATCACAACTTCATTAGAAAGAGCAATTCGTCCACATTATGATGGTAGGTAATTCATTAATATTTGTAAAAAATTGTAACAAATTTTTCACTTACAACAACATTGACAAAACTGTGCACAGTTGCAAAATGGCAGCAGTTAGGTCAGTTCACTTTGTTCAGTTTTACATTAAGTTTTAAAACCAAAGTTTGTCAGAATGTTGTACAGCATACGTTTTGCTCTCACTGTTAGGAAGCTGTACAAATGTATTGCCTCCAAATATGTATAAAAGCAAAGACAACACAATTTTCATGCTTTTCTAAATCATTTGCTTGAGGCCATGGTTGTTCCAACCTGGGTTGGCATTTTTTACTTGGCATTTGTTTAAACACAATTTTGATTACTATAATTGTAAATGCAAACAACTGGGTACTGCTACCATTGAATCACATAACATTTAATTTATGAGTGTGTTTTAAAATTGTGCAAGAGCTCATGAATTTTAACTGCAGAGAGAAAAAATGAGTCCTTTCATTCAAATAGCGTTTGAGAGATGAGCCGATGTATATAATTACATTTACAGCATAAGATTATATAGTCTAATACATACTTTTTCAGGACAAGAGTTGTACTTAATTGCAACTCGTTATCTGATTATACAGTTATACTACAGTAAACTCCACATAACTCAAATCCAACCGGACCAAAAAAAATTTTTGAGTTAGGCGATGTTAACCATTTTCCAGCATAGAAACTCTACACCTCTCCTCCAGACGATGAGCTAAATAGAAGGCAGAAAGTGAACCGTTCTATACGTAAACGACCAGATTTGATGGCAATTACATAAATAATAACAAATTATGTAGTGAAGAACGATTTTCTTATGTTAATAGGACACGTACATGGCACTGACAGTGGGACTACCAATGTTTTACGCACTGCAGTTCAGCTTGTGCGTCCCATAATCAGGCGGTGCAACTTGTAAGACATCACAATTTTCCGGAAGATGATACTGTTTTTGAGTTTTATGAAACTTTTATTTTTCTAGAGTACACTTTGCATTTTTTGAGTTAGGCAAAGTAAATTACATGTATTTTGGCTAAGTGGACCATTTTTTATTTGAGTTAAGCGATGTTCTTTTGTGGGAAAAATGAAGGATTTCATGCATTCTGCTTTGATTCTTTGAGTTAGGGACGAAAATTTGTTATGCAATTTTGAGTTACGCAAAGTTAAATCATTTTCATTTACAGCTTCAAACAATCACTATGTTTATTGTTTTAAAATCTTAAGGATATGTATTTAGGTATTTTCCCTTTCTAGTGTATACATGTGACTTAAGTAATATAAAATAATAGCTCTTACAAACTACAGTCCGACTTAAAATGTTATTTGAATTTGAAGAGTATAAGAGTAAAGTGTTATGAATCGCGTAATAAAATATATATTCACCTCATAGTAACATGCATGTTCATAATTTCATTCTCACGGTCATAACAAATTAGATTATTAATTAGTAACAAAAAGTATGATTAACACAAAATAATTATTTCTTTTCAGTGCCAATTCATGTAAAGATACTACGGCAAGAGGAATATGTTCGAAGAGAATACTTGTGAGTACAGTTAACATTTTTGACAGCTATATGTACATTATTATTTTTATTGCAATAATGAATTTATGTTCAGTTTGTAGAAGAGAAAGTGATTTAGTGCTTTTTATCGTTCTACATAAATTCATTCTTCTTACTAGATTTAAGGGTCTTGCTTCAGGTACTAAAGTAGTTTAAATTTGAGTGTAGAGAAGGTCGTACACTCATCCTCTAAAACAGTAGTTCCCAACCTTTTGTTGATGGCGACCCCTTTCCAGAACCCTGCATCATATCACGACCCCACGAAGAACATAATTACATGTTATACTATTACACATCATTATCGTTCGCATTCATTAATCTTAACTTACTATCCAGCAAATTATTGAATAATGAGTGATTGTTTCATTAGTTCATTCATGTGATGGTTGCGCCTGTTTTCCAGCAACCAGTATTACACTGCAATAGGTATCTAAGGAGATCCGACGTAAAATGAATAGCGATATGCTTTCGGGCGGTATACACTGTACAGAACAATGCGCATTTTCATTTTCCCGCAAATCAAGCACTGGTATACCGCATTTAGAGCGACAAAACCCTGTTTCACTTTCCAGAACAAAATGATGTAATGAGTGACTGAGGAAACAAGTACATACTTCATGAAAACAGCATTTTTTAAAAATAGTTTTTGGACTAGCCCACGAAGGTTGCGAACCCCATGCTCTAAAATAAGACACTAAAATGGAGATTGGAGAGTCATCCGGTAACCCACGTTTGGATGTGTAGACACTACCTCACTGAGACATTTAGCTTGAGGCAGAATGGCAGATGAAACCTCACAAGAAACAGTGTTCCTGACAGTCAACCATCCAATTACCAACTACGTTTTATGTTGTATAACTTCTATCAGTTAGAACACACCATGACGATTTTGTCATGGCCCCACCCTATCGTATTTTGTTAACTTCTGAAGTGAGCAGAATAGCTGATTGGTCACGATTGTGTCTGCTCAGTTACAAACATAGTTAGTATCATTAAACCTGGTTTGTAAATGGATAATTACTTCTGGACAGGTTCATCTGCTATACTGCCTCATGTTATTCCTGACAGTGTGAGAAAGTGTACGTACACCCAAGTGTGGCTGAATTGAATGTCCCTATCTTAGGAGCTTTGTGAGCATTAGCAGCGTAAAACTTGACATTGATTGATAGACCTCCCGCTTTTTGTGTGCTGAACTGCTTAAAAAACTAATGAGCTTTATAATAAGTATATAAACAGTTATATAAATTTTAACGTATGTTTTATGCACATATTGTAGTTTTTGACAATAATCAATGTTATTAAAAAAGCTTCAATAGGTTCAACATACGACGGGATTTCCCTTTATTTAAACACCATTCATAAGTTAACAAAATTAGAACTCACTCAAATTATTATCACTCAAAATTAGAACTCAGATTCATCAGTTAGTAATCACGCTTACACCATGAAGAAAATTTATTTAAAATCTGCCAAACAGTACAAATCAGTTGCACAAAGCAATATCGAATCAATTCAAATTAAAGGATGTGTTTAATATTGGCCATTATTTACTGTTACCTGCTCTTAGAAGGCAGGTATTTTTAAGCCACAAACTGACTTGTACACTCATATCTCGGTTTGCCGGATATCAGAAAATTCGGACAAAATCTGGTCCGTTAAAAAGTCCTGCATACTACGGAGACAGTCAGCTATTTCTCGAGCTGACCGCTAATTGGTGGGCCGTTACCTACTTTACATCCAAACAGCATGTAATGACATGCGTATAGCTTATATATCAGCATGTTTAATAGTTTAATCAGAGTGTGCAAGTAGTTTAGAGTCAATTATGCCGAGTTATTTGAGTCAATTGCCTATATTTTTGCATAGGAGCGGCACCTACTATGGTTTTTAAGACAATTAGGCTATCGATTCTACATTACCATGAGTTTAATACACACCTATTATAGTATCGGAAATACCCGGACATTCGGACCGATGTCTCCCCGCTTTTATCGGGCAAACAGAGACATGAGTGTGTGTACGGTGCCTGCAATTCACAATTCAGTTTTACAAGACAATTCTTCGCGTTCCACATCGACCAGCAACTGTTTTATAATCTCACGAACTTCGCCGGCTTGTTTCTCGTATTCCTTTACTGCTGCTTCAGTGGTCTTTACCACTTTCCAAACGTGAATGTCAATTATCAGCTTCATAAAGTCGGCAATTTTTATGTCACCTTCTTTTACGTTTAGACAGACAAATGGGCACTTTGGGCTGTGTTTTTTATGCTCCTCCCACGGATCGTCCTCTGGGTCCCAGCAATTGAGCTCTTTCCCACAAGCAAAGCACTTAGTCGAATCGGGATCCTGATCTGTCCCGCAGAAGTAGAAGCCGGCTTCGGCAAGGTTGTTAGGCGTACATAAGCAGTTATCATCTTCACTACTGAATGGCCAATTGGCATTTGCAAAAGATTTGAGTCTGTTCTCTTGCAAGCACATACTGTTTAAATTTCTATTTTCTGGTGTATCATGCACATCTACATCTGCATTGACTTCTGCAGTTGTATCCTCTTCGTTTCTCTCAAATTTCATTGTTGAAATACGAATTAATTGCTCCCTCGTCTTCTGTGCAAACAACTTTAATTTCTGCAGTTGCTATAATGGCTGAACAATATTACCTAAAGGAAGATAAGAAAAGTGTTACATGAAAAGCAATGCTTCAAGGTGATTTTATTTGTGGTGTAGCTCTGGAGTTTTGTTTGATACTCATCATGGTTTTATTTCCTTAATGTGTGCAGTACCAACCTGAAGGATCTAGAAGCAATACAGGAATTCTACTTATTCGAGACGTTACTAGTGCAAAAATCTAAAAACTTAATAATCAAACTTAAAAGAACAAACAAATTTTGAAGTAGTAGTCACCAGAGCAATAGTCAAGATTGAATGGATATGTCTAAACTATTTGATATTTTGATGCACACAGCAGAGTTAATGATGTTGCGTTACCTTTAATTACATGTACCAATAAGCGAAAGTATAATTTTTGATCACAGCAAACTTAGTGCAAATTTGTTAATGCCTATTTATGTTACATCATATCAAAATTTACCATCTAAGGCTATAGCCTTATTAGCCTTTAATGAGTAATCCACCCCTGATATTAGGCAACAAGAAGCAAAAAGCTTTTCATATAAACAAACATGATTTTCTTCTGTTTTTCAACAAATAATGTAGATCCTTTAATTATCGCTTACAAGTCTTTTGTGAGGCCTCTCATAAAATACTGTACACCAGTCTGATCCCCGTACGAAGTTCAAGACATCGACTACATTGAAAGAGTTCAGCATTATTTTACCCAACAGGCTTTTTGATCGGTGTCAGTTAGGACACATTCCATATATAAATAAACTAGTTGAAACTGGTTTGCATTATTTTTGATTTAAAAATGATGTATGAGATTGTGCATAAGCTGGTAGAAAGTTTGTAACTCATTTGCGAGAACATGATATAAACTTTTTCTCAATTCTTCTAGGTTGAACTTGTACAAGTATCCTTTTTCAAACTGAATTTGTACCATATAGAATGACCTCAGTTATGCCATTGTTAATCACCCAGTCTATCAGTTTTTAGTATGAAGCTCGCCGAAAGTTATTTGTTAAAATATTGCAAATTTAATAGATTTTTGTAAAATATTTTTACCTTATAAAACACGATCTCTTCCAATTTTGACAAATTTACACTTTGTATATATTTTATTGATATTTATATTTTTATTTTATATTTTAATATAATGTAAAATGTGTGGCAACGTACACTATATAATTATTCTAGAAAAAATGCTATAAATAAAAATTTCATTTATATTAGGTAACTTTGCCTCAGTTTTTGCCAAATTTGTCCCGATGCTCAATTTTGTCAACAATTACTTCAGGTGGTTAAGAAATCAGATAAACTAACTGTAGCCGTAGGGTACTTTGTTAATGTGGCCAACTTGCAGTTTGTCTGAAATATGATAGCCTAACGTTTAAAAAAGAATAACGTAACGCTTACCTAGTTACAGTTATCTCTTTTGAATATCTTTTTACGATAAGTACATAGTAATGGTAAAACTAAAAAGTTCGCTAAGTTTCGTTCGTCTTCGAATTTCGCGGGCGTTTCCTTTGAATGAATCGGTACTAGAACCGGTCTAACTGGAAGTGCGCCCATCTCAGCTTCTCCTGACACCTGGTGCACGATTTTTTGTACAGTCAGTAGCACAAGCAAACAACCGGTGTGAGCTTAGGTGTGCGTTGTAAATTGTTGAAGTTATTTATAAATTGTTTAAATTCGTATCGGAGTGTTTCTTCCACAAGATGAGTTGTACCAGAATACTCTTACTGCGACATGTTACTAGGACATATGCGCAGTCTTGTAGATCTTATACGAGTACGACAACACGTGAAAAAATCAAAAACTTACTCAAGTCTTCCAAGGTCGTCGTGTTTATGAAGGGAGAACCTAGTGCGCCGAAATGTGGATTTAGTAACGCGGTTGCTCAAATTCTCAGAATGCATGGAGTCGAGTATGAAAGCCGAGATGTCTTGGAAGAACCTGATTTACGGCAGGGAATAAAAGATTTTTCAGAATGGCCAACTATACCTCAAGTTTTTGTGAATGGCGAATTTGTAGGCGGCTGTGATATAATGTTGCAAATGCATCATGATGGCGAATTAGTGGAAGTACTAGAAAAAGCAGGAATCCGCTCAGCGCTTCTGGACAAAGAATGAGAAGCTGCATAGTATTGTTTTAGCTCAGCCATAACTTATTTCTCGTTACACAACTTCCTCTATTGCGATGGTTGAACATTACTAGACAAATAGTGTGCTAGTGGAAAGAGTGACTGATTTGTTAAAAATTAATGGTATCAGCTAGTCATTTTTCTGCACCTAGTATTATCAAGCGTAAAATTAACAGAATTAATCTGAGCTACTAAACAGTAGGAATTTGCTCCACTGTTTTGGAGAGAAATTCATCGGCCTTCAAATTGTGGTGTTTCCAGCCAGCATTAAGCTTTTTCACTACACTGGTTTACCCATTAAAATACCTATGCATAATTATGGAGTGGCCCATTTGTGTGAAAATAATGTTTGTAGATATTTTTGTTTGTGTGATGCCATGCCATTTTTGCATCAGCACTTTAACAGCAACGCAAGCTAAACAGTGAACACATTCTTTCTAAGATCCTCTTTCTGTACCAGCACATTAATAAACATTAGAAGCGGCAGCCTTTTTCGCTTTCTCAATTGTAAATTAATTCTTCATTTGACTTGCATAAATTTACCGACTGAGTTTTGTGCTTGAACGATATTAATTGCAGCTGTGCAGTAGAATTGAACTGGGGTAAACTTTATGTTTGTATTACTGAGCTATTTGCATTAACTAAGGTATGTTGAAGAAAAACAGAAACTATAAAATCTACTTAAATTGCTCAGTGGTTTGAATGTCTGTGCATAACGCTGTATGTACAGTTTGCATTTTAATCAAACAGAAACTATAAAATTTGATTAAATTGCTCAATTTTTGAAAGTCTGTGCAATAATGTTGTATGTACATTTTTCCATTTTAATCAGTAGAGCTTAAAAATCTTTTGCATTGTCTGCTACGTACTAGATGCTTTGGCTGCAACTTGCAATGTACAGCACATTAGCTCGGTGTAAATCGCTCATTCTTGTTAATAACTGCAAGGTTATGCTAGAGGGCATATAGGTACCATGTCTAAACCTTCATTATTATTTGATGCATGCAGCACTTGGTGTTACTGTGTTGCAGACATTTGATAAATTAGATCTTCAGGTAGCAGAGCTGCTGTGAATGAGTCTTGCAGGGAATAAACAAAAAGAAAGGAATCAAATTTCCCATCCTGCAGTCTTTCTGATCACATTTAAAAAGGCAAATACAATAAACTCTGCATAACTCAAATCTAACCGGACTGAAAAAACTGAGTTAGGCAATGTTGACCATTTTCCAGCATAGAAACTCTAAACCCCACCTCCAGACAGCAAGCTAAAAAGAATGCAGAACGTCAAACCTTCTATAGATAAACGACGAGATTTGAAGACAATTACGTAAAGAATAACAAATTATGTAGTGAAACACAATTTTTTATACATGTTACAAAAGGACACATGCACGACGCTGTTAAACAATATGACAGTGGGCCTACCAATGTTTTGTATACTGCAGTTCAGTTTGTGCGTAGTTCAATTATTTACACACACTCCGTCGAGTATTCATTTTCCCGGAAGACTGTACTGTTTTTGAAACTTTTTATTTTTCTAGAGTACAAATTTCATTTTTGAGTTACGTGAAGTAAATTACGTGTGTTTTGATTAAATGAACCATATTTTTTTTGTTTGACTTAGGTGAAATTTTGAGTTAAGTAAGATGTTTTTTATTTGTTGGAAAAACAGGGATTTCATCCATTCGCTGAAATACTTTGAGTTAGCCGAAAATTTGAGTTATGCGATTTTGAGTTTACTGTAATATCTAAAACATATGCGAGGCTGTTATTTAGAAATTAGGCAGTAAATTATAACATGGTGTAGCTATTATTTGCAATGAGCATGACGAAGCTTCGTCCTTATTGAGATATTCTGTTAATCAACGTGTTTCTTATTAGTTTTTGCAAACCCTACGTTAAAAAAGCCTGTGACTTGAGTGATCTGTCATTTGAGTAAAATGGTACTATCGCCATTGTGCGACTTGGTTCCACTGTACGTTATAAATTTGTCAATTACTCTGTAAAACCTAAAACCTACACTTTACTAATTACTTCATGTTAAAAATGCGATTCAATTTCAATAACACTTATAATTTTAACGTTTTCTTAATTTGGGGTAGACAGATTTTTCTGTGACAGATTTACTGTTTTAACACAAATTAATAACATTTCATTGCCTTTATATGTCTGACATTTAAACAGTTTGTTTTTTTCACCTGTCACACCCACTAGTTCATACAAGAATGATCTTACATGGTAATCGTTAGAAGCCGCGTAGCAGATACTTATTATTCTTATGCTGTACTTTCTGGGTATTTTTGGGTCATTGCATAATTTATTTATAATATATATGGACAGTATTTTCTGTATGTTTTTTGTGTGAACGTTGTTAAGCACAGCTTGAAATAACGATTGCGGTGCAAAATTAGACTTTGTTAATGTCATTTTCAGCTGGTTGTATTAACATGTAATGCACTTCTGTACTGAATGTATTGTTAATGCAATGCAGTGTTTTCTCCAAAATGAAGTCAAATTATGTAGAAATAAATAAACATAATATTTTAAGTGATTTCTGTTTTTTATAGTATTTTTACTCGTTCTTTCAGTTTCTCTCATGCTTAAAAATAATATATGGATTTTGTAATATAGCCGTTAGTTCTCACCATCAACAATAATAATTTAGTTATATGTTCAAACACCTGCTGATGACAGTTACCATTGCTAACCAATAATCTACCATAAAACAATGTTACCAGAGGTGAAATTAAACCTGAAAATGTAATGATTTTTGTGTAATGCCTGTTAAAATTAATGTCATATTGGTAGTAGATGGAGATTTTCACATTTATTCTCAGGCTAGATGGTTACAAATAAACTTAACACATACTCAGTACACGTGATATCACTACGCTCGGTATGAAATCAGTTTCAATATGTATTATCGGCTCTTGTATGATAGCCTTAACTATTCATTCTTAAAATGTGTTATTTTGTAAAGATGGTATGACCCGAATTCTTGTATCAGTTTATGAACTGCCTTTACTGACTGTGCATTTTGCTGGGAGGTATGCAATCACAAACTAAAACCATGACTATCTCGGTGCATGGTTATTTACTGTATATACAATTATTGCAGCAAATCTCGTGCATTATAATTTGTCACACTGTAAATCAGTCTCCAGAACCCACTATCAATGATTACTTATTATACTGGTATTTGTGGCAGAATTGAAACGTTCTCAAAAATGAGGTAATTTACAAACAGAAGTATCTTAGCCATAGTTAAATTTGTGTCGATTCCTTCATAGCAAGGTCAATGTGGGAAAGCTGCACGACAAACAAACCCGTCCTGAAGCACTTTTCACAGCAGGCATCCGTCCATTTACTAACCGGGCTTGGTGTTCCTTAAAGGAAAACCGGATGATTGTGTAAACATTAGTTCGGAATAACAAATGCTGTAAAATATTGAAAACTACAATAGCTTTTTTAAATCAAAGTTTAGATTAAATAATAATTACCTCGGATACTAAAATTTCGTTAAACTCTGAAAGCTACATGTGATTCAGTGAATTTACTAAGATTGGCAACGGCGCATTTTTGTCACATTCGCGTGACCGACAAATAGAAAGCGGTACCATGATAACCATGTTCATGAACCGTTGTGTTAGTTTCTGACGCCATATGACGTAAAGCCCTTTTTTCGTGAAATTATGCGTTTAAACAGTACTTTAGCACTTGTGCAAATGTGCTTAATGCACAAGGGAAGATGCCTGCCATTGCCACACTGTGGTTAGTTTCTGACATAAGCAATAGCTGTGTTCGGTTGCCGTTAATTAACTTTCTAAGCTAATTATTCAAATATAAGGAACAATTGTTAACTTTTATAGGCAAGAAAATGTATATTTTGGACAGTAAATTAAAATGAGTTTGAGTCTAAACAATTGTCCGGTCTTCCTTTAAAATCAGTTGTTCAGCTACACCCCTTGCCATTTGTTATCAAAGCAGTATATTAAGTTGGTTTTGTATTTTGTAGGATGAACAAGCATAGTTTTGAGACTAGCGTGAAATGTTGTGATACTGTACCAGAAATTCTATTTGTGTACCATTCTTCAGCAGTTTTTGCAGTATGTTAACCGAAAAGTATGTTCTTTTACAGCGAGGAGGTGACGGCCGTCAAGTATGTAGTGACCAATGAAGACGGGCAGCCAGTTACACCAGGCCACAGCTGGCCACTTCCTGATGAGATCCAACCCTGGCCACGGTCCAGTGAAGTTCAGCATCATGTAACTGACTTGGACACTGGTCTGCAAGTTTGTAAATGCAAACCCAGCAAAGTGTATTATTACTACACTAACTCCACTCAACCTGTAGAGGGTGATGACTTATTCCGAGCATTGTCAGCCATCAAAGATGCTTGGCTGGAGCATAATACAGGTAAATAAAATTAGTGATTTTTTTCTGAACATATGCTTAATTTCTGGACACAATTAAGGTGTATGCACATACTATACATGTTGTAAGATTAAGCACAGGTCACATACTAAATAAAGAACCCTTATTAGTCGCCTCAGTCTCCAACACTGTTCATTGCAGCTTGCTCACTCATTTGTCACAGGACAGAGGGTTAAGTTTAGTGGTAACATGTCCGCTTTCCGTCTGGCAAAACCTCGTAGCAGACTTGTGTTGTCTTTTGAGTTTAAAGCCACCTTTAAATAAAAGTCTTATTATTATTATTATTGTTGTTGTTGTTGTTGTTGTTAAAATTATTATTGCTACTTTAGCTGATTGTTTTTTGTTTTGTAAAAGAAATGTTTTTATTGTAGAAAACAGTAAAGGTTTATGGAGAATGCAGCTGCTTGCCGTAGAAGACGATCTATATAATCCGCTTGGGTGAGTACTTTTTGATATCAGGGGCATATTAACCAATATCCTAACTAGACTATAGCTTATAGTGTCACATTTTAGGCTCCCAATTTTAAAAAAATTTAATCTCTTCAGAAAATGTATGTCCATTCATATTCATGTAAAACAGGCATAGTATAACACACCACAGGCAGTTAGTGAGATCAATTTCTATATAAGTGCCATAAAACGAACAAGTAAAAGGCTACTACACAACAAGCAGTTACCCTTCATGCGTATAAGTGCTCGTAATTAACAATGATTATGTAGAAACACCACAAATAATTGTTTAACCTATTCTGTACATAACTAATCATAAATTCACCCAGCAGATGGGTGGGACAGTTCTATCAGCCTAGGACATGCTGAAGTCTTCCTATATGTATATATATATATATATATATTGATTATTTTATTGCAAGACTGAGATTCTTTTTTGCAAAGTGAGTAATAATCAAATTAATCATTTAATTTATGATAAGATATTATAACTTTTGTCTAAACTTTGCGCTATAAAGTTGAAATGTATAGTGTTACTCTAAACTTACATGCTGTACTGTACACTGCTTAAGCATTACTTTTTATGTCCAGTAACAAGGTCCAAGGGATCAAGTATACCATCCTTCGTGACAAAGAGGTTCCATTTGGCTACCAATTGGAAGAGCCGTCTCCCGAAGCGTTGGAAGAGAAGCTAGCTCCTCTCGGGTTCACTCGCTGCCCTTGTCCCATACGTAAAGCAGATTATGTACACGTAGTCAAAGTTGTTGCGCCATCGGCAGACACCGAAAAACTTGTTAAAGTCATACGTGATGTATGGGTCGAAAATAATAAAGGTAAAAATAATAAAAAATTTATATATCCTCTAGATGCAGAACTTCTAATTTCCATCTTTCCCACGAGTTTTTTTCTCGTGTGTTTTTTATGTGTGGAATTCTTTACTGTCATTTGTTAATGTTAACAATATCTTTACTAACTTCAAGAAGAATACCAATAGATGTGCAGCGCAAACAATTAAAGTGTTTTGTAACTCTAGGTTTTCTAAATCTCAAACAATTTTCTAGGTTATGTGGATCAGTGCAATTGTGTTGTGAAAGTTGTAGTCGTAGACGAAGAAGAAAAATCAGGAGAGAATGGGTAAGAAATTGCTTATGTAAATGTGTGCCCGTGAGACTCTCATTCTGCAAGTAAATGTAATAAATGTGAGTAATCATCCCCTTAATTATCCAGACTAAGTTGTATTGCAGTAAGTCTGTTGTATTGCAGTCATATTGCAGTTGTATTGCATACTATTTTTTCAAAAATGACTTGCATGAAAGAATTATTGCCACACAAACACAATTTCACGTTCGCACCACTAGTTCTTCGCTGTTACATGCATTTCACCATTCTCTAGTTAGACGGGCACTAGCGCCTGTATTTCGGAAGCGCATTACACAAAAACAGGTGCTGTACCTCTCAGTTCAGATTAGTCAGTTTCTGATGAACTACGCACGTTCGACAGCTCATGAGTGCGCACAGCGATAAATTTGAAATTTCAATTTTAATCTTAAACCATGCCTAGTTTTAGTACAACACACTGAATATCTTACAGTAGCACTGTACTTCAATTTTCGCTTTTGCAAATACATGCAACACGCTCGTACAATATTTGCTGTTCAAAATTATGTTAGTTTGTGACGTCAACAATAGTTGGGCTCACCTGCCATTAATTAAGTTTTTAATCTATTATTTAATTATCAGAAACGCTTTTGCAATATTAATCGTGTTAAAATGTATACTTTTTATCCGACATGAAAATGGGGGTAGTATTTGAAAAATTATCCTGTCTTCTTTTAACAACACAAATGCAACGTTAAGCGAAACATTGTTAAATGGAACCAGTACTTCCATGAAAAGTAATGTAAAAGAATTGCGATACTTTCCAAGCGCAAAAATCAATGCTGCTTAAATCGTATAAGTTAAACGTTTTATGGGTTTTATTCATATTTCTAGTGATTAATTTCTTTGTGTTTGCTTGAAACCATATATGTTTCTATAATATCTAAATAGGCTTGCTTGCGGTTCTCTTTCCGTAACATTAAAACCTATATATAGACAGCAGTTAAACGGGCTGAGTAGTGAAAGCCAAGCCTGCATGAGGCGATACTGAAACAATTTCATGTAGTACTAGCCTGGTTGTTATAGCAACAACTAAGTTGCAGATAAAATTCCTTGGCATGAAGTTTAACTTGGGTGTGTGTAGGCATATAAATTGGCAAATAGATCTCACTTGATACAAGGGCCTAGAGCTCCTAGAAGTTAGTGCACAATAATTGCACTTTTTAGGTTACTAATGTGTTTTTAGAACGGAGTAGCGCAATAAGTACCGTTTTAGTGCTCAAATTAGGCAAAAACCATTGATGATAAAATGAAAATTTGTGTGAGCAAAGTAAAGAAAATCATCGTTGAAATGAAGTGTGCGTCATTAACTGAAAAAGAGGTGTCAAATGTTTAATGGTAAATGCTAAATGGGAAGTCGTTAAGCGAGGACTTTCTGTACTTAGCTTGTACAAACCTGTTTATCTGTTTAAAGCACTTTATGTAAGTAGAAAAGAAAATCCTGGCTCACGTCAATATGTGAAACTCACCTTACAAAGTGCACCCCTTGGCTCACCGTAAAACATATTATTAATCTTATTGACAAGATAAAGTAATTTTTGCTATTGTTTAATTAATGAAGTCTGTGTGACGAATGCTGTGTGTGATTATTTTTTCAGTGTTATTTACCTACTTTGTCAGGTGTTATTTAAACTTGTTTCAAATAACGTACCATTAAAATGGCTGCGCCTAACGGTCTTCGCGGAAGTTTAAATTTATACATTTTCTACAGCTTACTGTGCAAGCCCTTTATGCAACAAGACAGCACCATAAGTGATATAAAATTTCAAGACGAATTTTTAAACTTTACTTATGAAGAGTATTTTGTTGTGCTTTTAGAATGTATAATTGTATGATTGCATGCGTGCATGTGCGTGCGTGCGTGCATGCATGAGTGTGCGTGCACACATGTAACATGGAAGTCAGTATCTTCATTACTGTTTCGTGATGATTCATTTTGTAGGGTGTTGTTAGCATTGTATTTTTGTTTTTAGTGCTCTTGTTACAAAAGTGTCCTATGTGGTATTTGGGGAGGAGGACAAGCGTGTTCCTGAGTCACAAGATGATGGACTTGACACGGACAGTTTAGAGGAAAGCCTATTTGTTGAAAGTCAAGGAGCTCTGCAACTTTATCCTGCTGATGTTACATTTGATATTAATAAGCAGTATATGGTATGTATATGACTTTTAAGAATTGTTGAACATAAGGTTTTCCTAAACAACCCACTTTATTAGAAAAATTTAACATTTCTACTGCATACTAGCAATCATCATCTGGGAATATATATAAAGAAATATGAAAATCTTTCCTGTTGATGACTGTAGTTGTAACTGTCTACTGTAGTAGAAACGTTGCATTTTTCTAGTAAAGATTTAAAAAAAATTATTATCTAGCATGGTTATTTATGAAATATATTGTTCTTGTCATAAAAAACTTAAAAAAACTTCATAAGAAGATATGTCTTACTTATCATTTATCATTGTATTTGGAAGTTGGCATTATCATTCTATTAAGTGGTAACATATTTTCACATACTTTCTTTGCGTGTCATTAAATGTGAAATGCCCCAATGCTATCCAGTGTGCCCCAAAATACATAAGTGATCTTGGACATGGTACTTCACACCCTACCTGTCACTGAACAACAGATACAATAATTATCACCTCTTACATAAATAAAACAATGCTGATATCTTCACTTGTCCATTGTGTTAAGTCAAGATATATGTTTCAAAATTTCATATAAGTGTTTGTGTCTAAGATAGCAAAAAATATAATTTTATGATTGTGTTGGCTAAAAGACGGGAATTTCTGCATATTCTGGAATTTGTGAATTGCTGGTATATATATATTGTGACATAGTCATTTTGTTTACATACAATTAATAGTTTTTTCTTTAAATGTTTATGAGACTGATTTTTGCCAGGGATAATAATAAAATACGTTATGAAGGTGTATATGGTGCATTCATTGGCATTGTGGCAATGTTATTTCTGCTAAAATTGAAATTTCCAAATGGTTAGACGTGTCAGTATGTGCACTAGGATAACTGTCCTTAGCAATGAAATAAAACAGATTTCTTGAAAATTCTTCATTTGTCATAGCATTAATCTCATTGGTTGTGGTGATATCACATACATTGTCGTACTATTACAAACAAGGACTGCACTTCACCATTGGTAGCGTTAACCTCTCTCAAAGCTCACTCTTGTAAAAATTTTACAGAAAGGTTGTTTTGAAAACTGGCTTTAAAAATATAATTTTGTTTTAAGACGAGTTGTATGCAGGCATGTCGAAATATGTTGCATCACAGCTTACACATCTCTATCTTGCAGGTCTCTTATTGTTTTGATATTGAACTTTACGTCATTAAACTTTCAGTGTATCATCAGTGTGAAAATTTCTGCAAAGTGACAATTATTTTATTACTGTTAAATTAAATCAAGCTTTTCTGAGGATTTTCAATTACTTATTGAGCTATTGGTTTAGTAATTGATTAGCTAAATTATAGCTTTAATATCAAAAAACAAAATTATGTATTCTTTGTCATAATAAAACAATTAGCTACCACTTTTGAAACTTTAATGAACAATTTTAGTTGGAGCATCTTTCTTTACTATTTTTTTATACAGGTGTTTGTGCGAGGTGACGTCAACAACAAAAACCGGGCGGACGTGGAATCGGCCATTATCAATGCATGGTCGGCCTTGCTGCCCGATGTTGATCCAGCAAATATTCAGGTTGTTTCTGCAAAGAAAGAGCAGTTTGTAAAGACCGGAAGTAAACCATGTTTCCAGAGCAACTGGTACTCTCTCAGGATTGTCTCCGAATGGTAAGTAACATAATTGTGACGGTGTTGTCAGGATTGTGTCTGAATGGTAAGTAACATAATTGTGACGGTGTTGTCAGGATTGTCTCCGAATGGTAAGTAACATAATTGTGACGGTGTTGTCAGGATTGTCTCCGAATGGTAAGTAACATAATTGTGACGGTGTTGTCAGGATTGTCTCCGAATGGTAAGTAACATAATTGTGACGGTGTTGTCAGGATTGTCTCCGAACGGTAAGTAACATAATTGTGACGGTGTTGTCAGGATTGTGTCCGAATGGTAAGTAACATAATTGTGACGGTGTTGTCAGGATTGTCTCCGAATGGTAAGTAACATAATTGTGACGGTGTTGTCAGGATTGTCTCCGAATGGTAAGTAACATAATTGTGACGGTGTTGTCAGGATTGTCTCTGAATGGTAAGTCACATAATTGTGATGGTGTTGTCAGGATTGTCTCCGAATGGTAAGTAACATAATTGTGATGGTGTTGACAGGATTGTCTCTGAATGGTAAGTCACATAATTGTGACGGTGTTGTCAGGATTGTCTCAGAATGGTAAGTTACATAATTGAGACGGTGTTGTCAGGATTGTGTCTGAATGGTAAGTAACATAATTGTGACGGTGTTGTCAGGATTGTCTCTGAATGGTAAGTCACATAATTGTGACGGTGTTGTCAGGATTGTCTCCGAATGGTAAGTAACATAATTGTGACGGTGTTGTCAGGATTGTCTCTGAATGGTAAGTAACATAATTGTGACGGTGTTGTCAGGATTGTCTCCGAACGGTAAGTAACATAATTGTGACGGTGTTGTCAGGATTGTGTCCGAATGGTAAGTAACATAATTGTGACGGTGTTGTCAGGATTGTCTCCGAATGGTAAGTAACATAATTGTGACGGTGTTGTCAGGATTGTCTTCGAATGGTAAGTAACATAATTGTGACGGTGTTGTCAGGATTGTGTCCGAATGGTAAGTAACATAATTGTGACGGTGTTGTCAGGATTGTCTTCGAATGGTAAGTAACATAATTGTGACGGTGTTGTCAGGATTGTCTCAGAATGGTATGTAACATAATTGTGACGGTGTTGTCAGGATCGTCTCCGAATGGTAAGTAACATAAGTAACAGTTGATATTTATTACCCAAAGGGTTTTTTATTTTTTATACATTGAATAGGAATGATTTATGTACAAATGCAGGAAATTTAGATGTGAATTTAATTCTAGTGAACCAGTGACCGGTCTCAGCTACTTTGCCATTGTGAACGGTCATATTTTGGACCCCATGATGATGTTTGGACCGCCACAGCTGAGCTTGGACAACAGCCTGAGATTGTACAATCTGGCTTGCAACTGTCCGCATGTAGCTAAAGTGCATGAATTGTATCTAAACCAGCAACATGTACCACGAAAAAGAGAACAATTGCACCGTGCTATTCAACAGGCATGGGACTCGCTAGAAAGAGGTAAGTGCATTACAATTTAGTTTACACATTCGAGTGAGTCGAGTACATTAGTGACTGACACAGATATATATTATGTAATGATAAGCTCATAATCATTCACTATGTTATTGTTATACAAGCAAAACATTGTCTATGTGATGAAATCTTATTCTACCTATTATTATCATCTTAGAATATTGTCATCATTACAGAATTTTAAAAAGCACATAAAATCACACCTGTTTAGACAACATTATGGATCATAGCAATACCTGTACATTAGAGTAAAGTATGTTGACACGATACTATGACTGCTTTGAAAATCGATTTTTTATTACTATTTACAATTAGTATGATTTCGTGATTTTAGAATCACTAATTTCATAGTGACTGCGTATGTAATTTTATGTTATAACAGACCTTTCAATTATAAAGCACATCGAGATTACATGATGAGATGCCCTATACAAATAATAAATTATTATTATTATGATAATTAGAATGCATTAAGGAATAATAAGAATAAATGTTCTTAATTTGCAACAATTTCATTCATGTAGAATGATGATACAGCCTAGAAAGAGAGAAATCAGCAGTTGAAAGACATTAAGATCAAAAACTCTTACAAGTTCAGTATTACATTTCTACAACATTCAATTAACACAAATATTGCTAATGGAAGTTTTTAGCTTATAAAATGTTATTATCACCTTTTAAAGCTGCAACACATAACATTTATATACAGTATATATCCAGTAAACCCCGGTGTTAAGCAAATTTTCGTTAAATGAAACCATGCGTCTATTAAAATGTATCGTAAATGTATGGGATGGATTTCTAGCTGCATCTGGCCTAAAGGAGCAATATTGCCTTGATTATATTTAATGTTTTGGGAGTTTTATTACTTATACAACATAACATAGAAATGTAACAATCAACAGTTAATGCACAGGTATAAAACTACTCACTGTTTATAATATACTAATAATTTTACATGTTAAATTTCAAAACGTGGGGTTTCCAAATCAATATATATATATTGTGGGTCATCAACTTTGTTCTTTTTTTGTTTTATGCTAACTGCTTATACTTGATTTCCTTTGCAAATGCAAATGAAATCATTGATTTGACGTCGCCAACTACTAAGCCTACACCCAGATGATGAAGCTGGCTGTGTGCATTGTCTCTGTGGGCTGCAGTTGAGTTGACCGCTGTACCCCAGTGACAAATTATGAACTGCTAGAACGTTAGGTGCTGTTAAACCACATAGCCTTTGTTCGTTTTCCCCGTCTGTGACTTACTTTTGTCACTGTTCCTTTTACAGCACAGTAGCGTTGTCAAACATGCAATTATAAGTATAAGGAAGAGAAAAGCACTTCCAATAATCACGACGAGTAGCCATAGTCTGATGCTGTCCCCTGGGTCTTCTGTCGTCACAACGGTAGTCGTCGACTCCGTTGTCGATTCTGTGGTTGGGGCTATGGTAGTTGGTGGCTCCGGAAATGGGTTCAGGTTTAACGTGGCTGAGACTAAGTTGGATAAACCACTTCCGGCTTCCTGGTCATCATAGGTGATTACGGTATACCATAGTGTGAATTCTCCTGAAATTGAAGATTACAACTAATAAAAAATTTGATACAAAACTGTCACTACTATTGTCATATTACAGCGTGTGGTTGAAAACTTGACTTTGTACGCATTACACAAGTTCTGAATCCCAGCATTATACAAAGTTAAACTGAGGTCTTTGGCTAACAAGTCATTGTTAATTTTAATGCAGTGAGCCTTGCCTGTTCTTCCGGCTTTAATGACGAGTTTTTCTGCTCCTCCAGACTTCCTTGGTGACGACAAATCTGTTTCGGAACCTTCGGCCAAGTGCTTTTCTTCAATTTTTGTTTGGTTTTCTGTTTGGTCATTCAGCGCATCAAAGTCGTCGCTCATGTAGACTTCATATCTAGCAGCTAAAATGGTATAACTTGTAAACGATTGTAGAAATTAATCAATTGATGTTTTTCCTGCTTTGTCAGAATGGTAACATTCTTTAAATATTAAGGATTAGACATTATATCGGTCCAAATAAATACAACTTATAATATAAGTACACGCTGTTGCATGCACGAACACGTGCACTCACGCAGCACACATACACACACATGCATTAAAATCTCAAGAGCTTAAACCAAACTTTGGCCATTGAGTGTTTTCTGCCATAGTTGCTCAGATGTAACTTATCTGTCACTGCAGTTGAAATTTTTTAATGTAGATATTTAATACAGACGAAGGTGCAGTTGAGACTCGAGCGTCCTTAGATACCCGAATAGAGACATAACACGAATCAACACTTTTTTGTGTTGCTACCGTAAGTTTCCCCCTACTATCATAGGTACAGGTAGCTCTGTTGGATTGTGTGCTGCAAGAAGGTAATTTCGGTCCTGCTCTGTCATGTTGACTGGTAGTTCAGTTGGCAGAACATGGGTAGTTATCCCGGGTCTCGAGTTCAAATCCTGACTAGTCCATAATTTTTCAGCATCTCCTTTCTTTCTCCAGCTCATTATCCACAATGGGTGGTAATTGTTAAAATAAGCAACAGTGGTTTATGAACATTCTGGCAATAACAGTTGTAATCTATGACTAACTAATTAATGATATGAATATTATAATCATACCTGTTCCAGCATCAAGATCCTTTCCTGGTGCAGTCCATTCTATTGTAACAGTAGCATTTTCTAAATCTATTTTTGTCACTTTTAAGTTTTTAATGTCACTCGGAGGATGATTCACTGACCCTGTAATCATACAAAAATAATAATGCTGGTATTCCACTTTACTATTCCATTTGCGACATTTTCACAGCAGCCATGAGTTCATATCTTCCTGAAGATACGTGAGCACTCTTTTCTTGAAAATAATAAATTTGAAATGATTAATATGCATAGTTTGCATTTCGTTTTAATATTTCTATCATTAGTTCTCAAACTGAGCAAGTATTAAGTACATGCATTATGAAACAGAAACTACGTTTTCAAAGCAGTCAATACTAAGCACCATGTATGCCATTCATCTTAAATTAGTTTTTCAAGGCATCTTGTACCTGGTGTGTATCCGTCTGGTACGGAAAATGAACCGGCCGTTGCAGATCTTTGCAATCCTTCAAGAACTATGTCATTACTACGTTTCCTCAAATAGTTTTGCACCCCTCGGCCCACAACTCTGTCGGGACTAACGATCGTGTTTGCTCCATCATTGCTTACTGATACCTGCAAATTTGTTTATGTAAGATTAAAATCAGAGTTGTACTTATTGCCATCTGTAAATAACTATTCTGATGAAACTAATTAAAGAACTTTCTAACCTTGACAGTGTACCGTCCACCTCGGTTGAAGTCCAAAAAGAAAGCTGAGTATACTCCGTCGTGCCTTTTTACATCGGCAGCTAAAAAATGAGAGTTTCTACTTTCAGTGTTCAAGATATGTAACAGTCTGCAAATTAATATACACAATGTGAACAAACATACAACAACTTTGACAGTCCTCATTCTACATGCTCAGATCATTAGCACTGGAGTGCAGCACTGACTTAATGTGCTCCTAGTTTACCGGGACCAAATGTGCCGGCATCGAGAGCTTTTGTTTTGTGGTTTTCTTAACTTAACCTTGCAGTAGTTTCATACAAACTCATTTTTCATACAATTTTGATTGGATTCTTTGAAAAAAGTTCTGTGCAATAGAAGCCTTGTAGTTCAGTTTGCTTGGAGCATTTTATTTAAATTATGATGTTCAGAACTCAGAGTCAGAATTAGAATTACATCAAAAAAAAAAGTTTACTGAAATGTGACATTTTGATACAAAACTGCGTCATGTGGCATTCAAAATTTTTGTCGTTTTGCAGCTATACCAACAATGACCTACGTGACAGTAATTCTTGCATATGTAAACTAGTTTACCTGATCCAGTGTCATATAATTTTAGCTCTACTATGCTGCTACCTGGTTGTTCAAGCTTGGCAAATGCTTTACCCACATGACAGTAATTTTTGCATAACTACTTTACCTGATCCAGTGTCATATAATTCCAACTCTACTGTGCTGCTACCTGGTTGTTCAACTTCGGCAAATACTTTAGCTCCTAATACTGGAAACACACCTACGATAGAACAGCATCTTATAATCATATTGTTACAACAGCCACTGAAAATAACATGGTTTTGTTGAAAACTCCTACGACTCAATCTAAACATTTCAACATTTGCTCAAGTTATCGTCAAGAAAAAAAATATACACCTTAAAAACAGAGATAGTACAGTTAGTGCTAATAAAAAAATTGACGATTAAAAAATATGCAAATGAAATTTTGTAAACCGTCAATTAGACATGTGATGAGGTGAGATGAATACATTGTGTTTAAGCATAGACAGTAAATGGGTTAACCTACTGGTATAGACATTTAGAATAGTATTGGAAATTTAAATTTAAATTCTAATTAATATAAAAAAGTAGCCATTTGCATCTTAGTACAAGTACCACAGGAAACAGGAATAAGAAACTAAGTTGAAACAGCGGATGTTACAAAAACAGAAAGAAGATGACCATGGAACTTGACTATAGAACAGGGACAAAGGCAAAGATTAAGACTGTGTTTTAAGAGAAGTCCCACCTGGGACAATAAGAAGATTCTTCATCAATAGTTGAGTGTCAGTATAGGATAGCACTTCAAAACTGTCCATTGTGCCCCAAATACTAAGTAATCTTGGCCGGGTGTGTGTGGGATATTCAGTGGCATTGTGGGAATGTTATTTATGCTGAAATTATAATTTCCACGTGGTAAACATATCAGTAGGTGCACTAGGTTAACTCACTTTGCAAACGAAATAAAACAGATTGCTTGAAAATCCTTTATTTCTAGTATCTTTAATCTCATTGGACGTGGTGATCTCACTTACCTTGTCGTACTATTACAAACAAGGACTGCACTTCACCGTTGGAAGCGTCAACCTCTCTCAAAGCCCACTCTGCTTCCACTGTTATCGGTGTAATGTTGTAACGCGGCAGAGTTGTTATCATCACAATAACATCGAGTGCATTTAAATGATAATTGTCAATCCTGCATGCGTATGATCCTGGCTGCAACAGGTGATGTAAATCTTACATTGCAAGAACTGAGTATATTTACCCGACTAGACTTACTTTGATTCAAAAACAAAACAGAAAAAATCACTTTACATGTTGTGGTAATGAAACAATGTTATGATGGCATGACAAAATTACTATTAACGACATAAACTGATGACTTCAGTGCAGCTCAACCGAATCAGAAATCTGCGTTGACATATTAAAGTTAAACTGGTCAAGTTCACCTAACATATGTAACACTTATAAACTGGATGGGGGCCTGTTATACCAACCAACAACGACTGATATTTCATAACAATTATAGGCAGGTATTACATAGAAAACAATGCAGTGAATTACTGAACTACGGAGAAATAGTTACAGCTCATTTAGGTTTTCACAAGTCCATAGGAACTAAGACTGAAGACATGCTGACATGCTCACTACGCATGTCACAGAAGGATAATTTAAGCGTAGTCATTTAACTGTGATGTATGAAATTCTGCAATTAATGCAGTTGCCAATGTTTGTCACAAGGATAGATATGAAAAAATCTCTGGTGTTTTTATCATTATTTTATTCCCTACCATACTTGCTAACTTTTAATTCTCACACGCTTGGTTACTGAATAATTGTAGTACTAACTGCACTGATTATTCTAAAGTTCCGATCATAAAACCAAGTTTAAAGATTTCTTTCATCTACTCACGCCTGCATCAGGCATTTGTATGTTTACATGCTTGCTTTCTAAATTCCAATCGTACTCTGGTGATCCTAGCGTTATGACAGTTCCATCCGGTTTTGCTATTTTCACAATGATAGGTATGTAATTTGGTAGGGGAAGTCCATGTGCATCAGAGTATGTTAATGAAAAATACGTGTCTATTCCCACAGTATTGTCAATGTAGATCTCAAATTCTCTAGACGTGTTTTGTGCAATTGATTGCTCGACTTTGCTGAGTATCTCAATTCGAGTTTCCGATGAGTCTAAATTAAACAATTAATCGTCTTTGTAGTCAGACAGACAAAAGTAACATGACAATAATAGACAAACAGTTGTTTGTAACGTTGATCTCAGGGGGCTGTCTTGTTTAAATAAATGCCTTTTATTTTAGATTTATAAGATTTTAAGGTAAATGAGGACATGGCAGGTGAATTTCATTATCATTCATAATCCAACAAATACTTTAAATTATTAAAAACACATTATTAAATTATTAGTAAGTAGTCACTAAAATCAAGACATCAGTGGCATTTAGTTATTCTTTTGCTTCTAATAAACATAAGTTTTGGTTGAAATACTAGTAATCTTGAAATTCTATGCAGCTTTGCTGCATTTAAAATTCCTACTGGTCTTGATTTTTGCTAAAACAAGTCTTTTATTTGTGGTGTTTTGTACTTTTTTTGTGTCATTTTAATTAAAAATAACATTTTTATCTTAATAATCAAAAATAAACTAGAGCGATGAAATTTAAATTATTTAGTGACAGTTACCACTTCCATGTTGAGAAATAGCTAAAAAAGCTTGATGCAGGCTGACAGCTGTAACACTGTCACTGAAGAAATATTCAAGGCCTCCTGTTCTGTTCGATAATATTTCTAAATTGTTGGTTGCGCTTGATGTAATTGCAATTGTGTGCACGATTACATGTTCCTTAACAACCTGAAAAGATATGGTTCAACATTAGCCTTGAATTAAAAAGCTGAAGAATCTGCAAAAGCAGCAAATGGCAAGAAAAGTGGTTCCATTGCGTGGAGCAGTTCCTTTTTAGCCACCTACATCAATATCTACATAGCTGTGTTATATATAGTATTTAGCATCTACTTTGGCTTAGATACATAAGCACGACCACAAAATTTAGCAACATACATGTGAATGTATTTGAATGGAAAAGCTCCATTGTAAAAACAATTTCATCGAATTCAACTCTTTTTCTTCTCCTTCTCAACCACACCCCATTTTCTTTTAGGAATTCTGTCCTGCAATCAATACATTTTATCTTCATCAGCCTGTCTACCAATGTCCATGGCTCTGTTTAAAGCAGGACTGACCTCACAAATGCCTTGTAAATCCCTCCTCCACTCCCCAGTGAACTTGTAGATTTTGCACGCCAAAGTTGCACAGGTCTGCCAACATTAGGCAGCACTTGGGTTAAACATCGAACGTTCGAGTTCGATTCGAAAAATTTTCTTAATTCGAATTCGATTTGAACCTCAAATTATGGATTTGAATAATTCACCACCTTCAACTACATACGTTCTTTATCATTCAAACGCTGTTGAGACAGCATGCAAACAGCACGATTTCTGTGCACAGTTTTTAAACAAATATTTGTGTTTTTCCTGCAAATCAAAATCAAGTAATATGCATGATATTTGTGAGACTGCTTTTTATATATTCGAAAATCGTATTCAATTTGGATTTGAAATCTTCAAATTTTTTTTATTCGAGTTAAAAAATCAGAAGTTCAATTCGATTTGAATTGGCTTTCTAGTAGACAATGCCCACCTCTACCCAGCACTCCAATGCATGCAGCAAGATTTCAAGCGGAGATGAAAACATTGAAAGAAAGAGGATGCTCAAAGGGTTTTCAAACGTCAATACAAATTAAACAAATGACAGAAACCAAGGGACAGGCTTGGTCAGTGGACTAGTATGATAATTACCTCATCTATTACGTCACGGATGTATGGATAACTGTTCTCTATTCCGTCACTCATAACAATTAGATAGCTTCCCTTGATGTTTTGTGTACCTTGTTTTGATAGTACTTCTAATCCCTTCAGCACTCCTGCAGATATATCGCATGTATTAGTGGGCTTCTATATTATGCTGATCATTACAAGATCTATCGTGAAATCCAAAGATTGGAGTCCACGTACGAGTAAGGCGTGATGCATGATCCATGATGTGTATTGCATATACAACAGTTTGTACTTGAACATATATTTTCCATGTGTACGTTACGCGCTCTCCATGCAGAGGGGAAACTTTTGTTGCTTAGGTGATTTAGCGAATTTTCAAGTTTTCGGTGACCAGTCTCCCGACTGGCTTCCTGGTCGGGTGAGTTATGGTCACTTCAGGACCTACCCACACAAATATTTCTACCACTTGAGCTTTTGAAAGTGGAAGAAGTGCATATTTATGTTGTTCTACATTTACTTGCAGTTCCTTCACTAAGTGATGATACACGCTATATTGTTCTCTTCCCTGCAAAATGTTAGGCACCCAAATGTGTGCTTTCTGTTAAAATCTTCTAATGACACAATGGTAAGCTAATGCCCACCACTCTGATTATTTCTTGATCACGATTTGAAAATTCGATAAACTTCCACTTACTATTATTTGCAATTGCAGTTTCAGACAGTGCATTGCTGGCTGTGACCCCAGATGTGCACAGCAGTCCTACCTTAATTACTTACACTAGACAATACTCAGAATTTTTTCCTTACCTGCCCCAATAGATGTACCTCCATTTGCACTGTCAGGCAGTGCATTGCTGAGTGTGACTCTAGTTGTGTTATCAATAAACAACATTTCCGATAGGACGGTTGCATAAGTTGAAAAATCCACTATACCCAGTTCTTCCTCATTAGGGATCATGGTCATTATGTAATCATGTGCTGCCTGTGAACAAATTTTATGTAAATTTTATACATGCACATGCGTTAGTCAGTAAAGTTAAGTTAAATCTACTACATTTTATTACCAGTTTTATAGGATATTTTTCATGACAGTATAAGACAACATAGTATAAACACTGTGCAGTATAAAATTTGCTATGGCTGTTACTTAATTGTGAAACTCCTTTACATACTTGATTGACTTTAGTAAGCCGTCCACCACTCATGCTGCCTGATGTGTCTATAACTAATACTGATGATTTTTTAGATGCTGCTGCCCTCTTCACGTATCTAAATTGCGTCATAATTTCGGTAATGTTTTCATTTGGTGGATTTGCACCATTTGCAAAGTCTGGATGTTCCATTATGACCTGCAACAAGTGAACATTTTTTTCACAAATTTCTGCGTACTGCCGTATGCCAACGGTTCTCTAAAAAATTTTAGGTTTTAATTACAGAGATAATTTTCTTCCAACCAAAAATATTAATATAAGTTTAATGACAACCCATTGTTTTTAGGGTTGTAAGAGTCAGCCATATAGCCCCATCATAGTAAATGCACTACCAGCTTCTTTGCTATTATTTCAAGTTCATAAATGCATCAATTTAACTTACAGTCCAGACTGATTTCTTATCACATTGTCGATTCTGCTCATTCGGAGAATTCCTGTTGTGGTGAGTGTCATCGCAGAATTCAACTATCTGAAAACGTGAAAACGTTGTTGATAGTGTCAGAAAGTATGACTTCTTTACACTAACCAAATAAAGTTGTTTATATCTTTGTTTTGTTTCGTACTTTTTCCAGGGGCATAGCCAGGTTCTAAAGTTAAAGGGGGAGCAAGCATGTAAAAAAGGTGCTGTGGCATATGAAGCAATTATATGTTTGTCTATGCCACATTATCAATGTATGACAAGAGTGTATTATAATTAGATGTGCGGGCAATTTGATCCTTGGTTCAGTCGGTCAATCTTGACAAATGAGTTGTGTAAAAGCATACTCTTTTCAAAAACACGGGAGGCAGTTGGTCAAATAAAGTAATAAGGCAGGTTGTTGAAAGGGTGCAAATTTTGAAAGATGTGCTCGGCCGGAGCGGTTGCTCCCCTTGCTCCCGTATTAGCTACGCTCCTGGTTTTCACCTCACCTGCTCACTTGCGGTTTCATACATGAGGGAAGAAGTAACTGTCGGTGTTCCTTGAAAATTTGGAACAAAATAGCATTCGTCTGGTTCCTGATGTGGCTGACAGGGGTTTCCATTAGCCATGTCGAAGAACTCACCTACATTAATCAATAATAATGTTCATATGAATCGTATCTATCAACGAAGTGCAACTTAGTGATCAAATGATGGGTTGTGAAACTTGTAAAGCCACATTAATTTAGCATAAACGTGCAACTGGATACATTATTTGTACACTTAAGGTGAGTGCATTACCTTCAATGTCTTTGCTACATCGTACACCCTGAAGCATCCCGTTTTCAGCAGCGTAAACACTTGGTTCATCAATACCAGCAAACTCGTCAAAAACGCCCCAACGAAGATGTGCCCATTCATGTACCAGCACCTAGAAATGCATTCACCAATTTTAACATGCAGGTGCAAATTAAACCATTAAGTGCTTTTCATGAATTACCAGTTAAAGACAATTTATATATTCTAACGTTTGACATACATGTACTCACCTGTCCATACGACCCAAACATGATTGCTAGGTTGTCATCATATATATAGTCAGGTGTTAAGTGCATATACTCTCCCGACTGTCCACATGGTCTCATCGTAACAGTAAAGGGTCGATCTGTGGTGGGGAAGTTAGGATCTGGAGTTTTGATTCTTATGTCTGCAGTGTCGTAAGTGTATGAAGCATCGTCGCATGTGTTGTTTGGACACGTATAATTCCATGAGGACCATGACTGAGGCAGTAGTATTGTAACCTCTCTTATGTAAGCCCGATTCCTAGAAGAGTCAAATGATTTTCACAGTTGTGTGCTTAACACCGGTAGAAGAGAGATAGGTATTTTTGTAACACTTTGGCCCTGCATTTTACAAAACAGTGACTTCTCTTATATATACCCCCATTCCTAGAAGAATCAAATGATTTTCACAGTTGTGTGCTTAACACCGGTAGAAGAGAGATAGGTATTTTTGTAACACTTTGGCCCTGCATTTTACAAAACAGTGACTTCTCTTATATATACCCCCATTCCTAGAAGAATCAAATGATTTTCACAGTTGTGTGCCTAACACCGGTAGAAGAGAGATAGGTATTTTTGTAACACTTTGGCCCTGCATGTTACGAAACAGTGACTTCTCTTATATATACCCCATTCCTAGAAGAGTCAAATGATTTTCACAGTTGTGTGCTTAACACCGGTAGAAGAGAGATAGGTATTTTTGTAACACTTTGGCCCTGCATTTTATGAAACAGTGACTTCTCTTATATATACCCCATTCCTAGAAGAATCAAATGATTTTCACAGTTGTGTGCTTAACACCGGTAGAAGAGAGATAGGTATTTTTGTAACACTTTGGCCATGCATTTTAGGAAACACATATTTTTGTAGCTTGATTTTTGTTATTGTTTTACTTACTTTGTAGCTTGAAAGAGTGTCATGGACATTTCAGTAAACACATGTTCAATTCGAGACAAAAGGTGGTAGTCTTCAGGCACATTAACATCAAGAGCAAGACGAACATCCGTGTAGCCATTGTCTTTCAGAGTTATGGCATAACCCCCATAAAGCCATGCACTCCACCAAAATGTAACAAAAATTAATACACGATCCATCACTTTCAGAGAGTACCTAAAGTCTGTTTTACAAGTTAATGGCAGATATTTCTTGCTCCTCTTATCTAGGTCTGATAAGCATCTGTATTTGTTTAGGACAAATACTTGGTATGTTACTCTTTGCTTGCCTACCTTTGAAGATTTCATCAGTGAGTCACTTACATGTGTTTAAACAAGAATTCGCATTTATTATTTCTATATCCGGGAAGAAATTTTTGAAGTTCAAAGAAAAATTTCCCCAAAAATTTCTGTATTACATTCATTACGTTTTTGGTTTTTTTGTTTATATCGTAGATTGTTTACTATATACTATATATGGTTTACTCTACTGTTTTATGTGTTTGACGTCATAGGTTTTTCCTTGAACTCACATTTTAGATTTAACTAATTTGTAACGACTGCCAAATCACATTTGTGTGATGTGATCTGCGTTTAAACTTTAAACTCAAAAATTTACAGGCCAACATTTTTAGATATTTTAAGTATACTGCATTTTCGTGAATTGTTTATTAACTTTCTTTCCTACATTAACTGAAGTGGAGTTTCTAAGTTTCTAAATGCATAAATATAAACAGAAACTAACATATTAATAGAGCAATTCATTTATAACAAAGTATGTTTTAAAATATAAAAATATAAAATACAAAAATATGAAAAAAATATATAATACAATAATATAAAAAGCATAAAGTAATTTGCACCAGAATTATAAAGTTCTTTGGTGAAATCAAAGGGAATAACTGTCACCTTGCATTATAGTGTTTTAAGGATGGGTTCAACCTTTGCTTTCTTATCATACTGGAACATCTGCAAATGATCTAACATTTTATGTGAATAAGCTGCCATAGCGGTTTTGTACAACGACCGGTACTTTATTAGTTCCTGGTAGAACATTGCACAGCACATCTCATGTTATGTGTACAGGCAAATAAAAAAATATAGCAGAAAAGACTTTGCACTTGAGTATAAAATCTAATCTTATCAACTTGCTAAATTATGAAATGCTCAAATATTTGTTTACAGCAAATGCAGGCTCACCTACAAAATAAACACTACAGATACTGATAAGTAAGAACACGCACATTAGGAAATCCCCAAAAATTTAATGTGCGTTACTTTGCTAGATTAATTTGCTATCTAATTACAAAAATAAAATGTAATTTCAAAAAGACGATAAGTACTACATTTCAGTTTATCTTCCCTACACAGGATGGATGTGTGTATGGATTTCTAGCTGCATCTGGTCTAAAAGAGCAATATTCCCTTGATTGTATTTATTGTTTTGAGAGTTTTATTGCTTATACAACATTTATTAAACATAGAGCAGGTAATGCAACAGGTATAAAACTACTCGCTGTTTATAATACACTAATAATTTTACATGTTAAATTTCAAAACGTGGGGTTTTGACCGTTATACACCAGTGACAAATTATGAACTGCTAGAACGTTAGGTGCTGTTAAACCACATAGCCTTTGTTTGTTTTCCCCGTCTGTGACTTACTGTCACAGTCTGTCACTGTCCAGCTGTCACTGTTCCATTTACGGCACAGTAACGCTGTCAAACATGCAATTATAAGTATAAAGAAGAGACAAGCACTTCCAATAATCACGACGAGTAGCCACAGTCTGATGTTGTCCCCTGGGTCTTCTGTCGTTTCTGTGGTTGGGGCTATGGTAGCTGGTGGCTCCGGAAACGGGTTCAGGTTTAACGTGGCTGAGACTAAGTTGGATAAACCACTTCCGGCTTCCTGGTCATCATAGGTGATTACGGTATACCATAGTGTGAATTCTCCTGAAATTGAAGATTACAACTAATCAAAAATTTTATACGTTGGAACTGTCACCACTATTGCCATATTACAGCATGTGGTTGAAAACTTGATTTTGGACACATTACACAAGTTCTGAATCCCAGCATTATACAAAGTTAAACTGAGGTCTTTGGCTAACAAGTCATTGTTAATTTTAATGCAGTGAACCTTGCCTGTTCTTCCGGCTTTAATGACGAGTTTTTCTGCTCCTCCAGACTTCTTTGGTGACGACAAATCTGTTTCGGAACCTTCGGCCAAGTGCTTTTCTTCAATTTTTGTTTGGTTTTCTGTTTGGTCATTCAGCGCATCAAAGTCGTCGCTTATGTAGACTTCATATCTAGTAGCTAAAATGGTATAACTTGTAAACGATTGTAGAAATTAATCAATCGATGTTTTTCCTGCTTTGTCGGAATGGTAACATTCATTAAGTGTTAAGGATTAGACACTATATCGGTCCAAATAAATACAACTTATAATATAAGTACACGCTGTTGCATGCACGAACACGTTCACTCACGCAGCACACATAAACACACGTGCATTAAAATCTCAAGAGCTTAAAACCAACTTTGGCCATTGAGTGTTTTCTGCCGTAGTTGCTCAGATGTAACTTATCTGTCGCTGCAGTTGAAATTTTTTAATGTAGATATTTAATACGGACGAAGGTGCAGTCGAGACTCGAGCGTCCTTATATACCAAAATATAACATGAATCAACACTTTTTTGTGTTGCTACCGTAAGTTTCCCCCTACTATCATATTTACAGGTAGCTCTGTTGGATGGTGTACTGCAAGAAGGAAATTTCTTGCCTGCTCTGTCATGTTGACTGCTAGTTCAGTTGACAGAACATGGGAGTAGCAATCCCAGGTCTCTGGTTCAAATCCTGACTAGTCAATAATTTTTCAGCATCTCCTTTCTTTCTCCAGCTCATTATCCACAATGGGTGGTAATTGTTAAAATAAGCAACAGTGGTTTATGAACAGTCTGGCAATAACAGTTGTAATCTAACTAATTAATGATACGAATATTATAATCATACCTGTTCCAGCATCAAGATCATTTCCTGGTGCAGTCCATTCTATGGTAACAGTAGCACTTTCTAAATCTATCTTTGTCACTTTTAAGTTTTTAATGTCACTCGGAGGATGATTCACTGACCCTGTAATCATACAAAAATAATTTGCTGGTATTCCACTTTACAATTCCATTTGCGACATTTTCACAGCAACCATGAGTTCATATCTTTCTGAAGATACGTGAGCACTCTCTTCTTGAAATAATAAATTTGAAATGATTAGTTTGCAGAATTTGCATTTAGTTTTAATATTTTTATCATTAGTTCACAAACTGAACAATTTTTTTTAAGTACATGCATTATGAAACAGAAACTACGTTTTCAAAGCAGTCAATACTAAGCACCATGTATGCCATTCATCTTAAATTAGTTTTTCAAGGCATCTTATACCTGGTGTGTATCCGTCTGGTACGGAAAATGAACCGGCCGTTGCAGATCTTTGCAATCCTTCAAGAACTATGTTATTACTACGTTTCCTCAAATAGTTTTGCACCCCTTGGCCCACAACTCTGTCAGGACTAACGATCGTGTTTGCTCCATCATTGCTTACTGATACCTGCAAATTTGTTTATGTAAGATTAAAATCAGAGTTGTACTTAATTTGTTTATTAAAGCTGTAGAGTCATTTTTCACCTATAAAATATCTTACAATAACTGTACTGCTTCTCGCTGTGCTCTGTATGTATCGCAGTCTGGCTGCATGCTATGTAAATCATTTTTGAATTAGCAAAGCAGATGTAGACAGAAATTAGCCATCTGTAAATAACCATTCTAATGAAACTAATTAAAGAACTTTCTAACCTTGACAGTGTACCGTCCACCTCGGTTGAAGTCCAAAAAGAAAGCTGAGTATACTCCGTCGTGCCTTTTTACATCGGCAGCTAAAAAAATGAGAGTTTCTACTTTCAGTGCTCAAGATACGTAACAGTCTGCAAATTAATATACACAATGTGAACAAACCTACAACTTTGACAGTCCTCATTCTACATGCTCAGAGCATGAGCACTGGAGTACAGTACTGACTTAATGTGCTCCTAGTTTACCAGGATCAAATGTGCCGGCATTGAGAGCTTTTGTTTTGTGGGTTTCCTAACTTAACCTTGCAGTAGTTGAAACTCATTTTTCATACAATTTTGATTGGATTCTTTGAAAAAAGTTCTGTGCGATAGAAGCCTTGTAGTTCAGTTTGCTTGGAGTATTTTATTTAATTCACGATGTTCAGGAAGAACTCAGAATCAGAATTAGAATTGCATCAAAAAAAGTTTACTGAAATGTGACATTTTGATACAAAACTACGTCATGTGGCATACAAAATTTTTGTCGTTTTGCAGCCATTCCAACAATGACCTATGTGACAGTAATTTTTGCATAACTACTTTACCTAACCTGGTGTCATATAATTCCAACTCTACTGTGCTGTTATCTGGTTGTTTAATCTTGGCAGATGCTTTACCTACATGACAGTAATTTTTACATAACTACTTTACCTGATCCAGTGTCATATTATTCCAACTCTACTGTGCTGCTCCCTGGTTGTTCAATCTCGGCAAATGCTTTACCCACATGACAGTAATTTTTGCATAACTACTTTACCTGATCCAGTGTCATATAATTCCAACTCTACTGTGCTGCTATCTGGTTGTTCAATCTTGGCAAATGCTTTACCTACATGACAGTAATTTTTACATAACTACTTTACCTGATCCAGTGTCATATAATTCCAACTCTACTGTGCTGCTCCCTGGTTGTTCAACTTCGGCAAATACTTTAGCTCCTAATACTGGAAACACACCTACAATAGAACAGCATCTTATAATCATATTGTTACAACAGCCACTGAAAATAACATGGTTTTGTTGAAAACTCATATGAATCAATCTAAACATTTCAGCATTTGCTGAAGCTATCGTCAAGAAAAAAATATTCACCTTAAAAACAGAGATAGTACAGTTAGTGCTAATAAAAAAAATTGACGATTAAAAAATATGCAAATGAAATTTTGTAAACCGTCAATTAGACATGTGATGAGGTGAGATGAATACATTGTGTTTAAGCATAGACAGTAAATGGGTTAACCTACTGGTATAGACATTTAGAATAGTATTGGAAATTTAAATTTAAATTCTAATTAATATAAAAAAGTAGCCATTTGCATCTTAGTACAAGTACCACAGGGAACAGGAATAAGAAACTAAGTTGAAGTAAAAGTTGAAACAGCAGATGTTACAAAACAGAAAGAAGATGGCCATGGAACTTGACTATAGAACAGGGGCAAAGGCAAAGATTAAGACTGTGTTTTAAGAGAAGTCCCACCAGGGATAATAAGAAGATTCTTCATCAATAATTGAGTGTCAGTATAGGATAGCGCCTCAAAATTGTCCATTGTGCCCCAAATACTAAGTAATCTTGGCTGAGTGTGTGTGGGATATTCAGTGGCATTGTGGGAATGTTATTTATGCTGAAATTGTAATTTACACATGGTAAACATATCAGTAGGTGCACTAGGTTAACTCACTTTGCAAACGAAATAAAACAGATTGCTTGAAAACCCTTTATTTCTAGTATCTTTAATCTCACTGGACGTGGTGATATCACTTACCTTGTCGTACTATTACAAACAAGGACTGCACTTCACCGTTGGAAGCGTCAACCACTCTCAAAGCCCACTCTGCTTCCACTGTTATCGGTGTAATGTTGTAACGCGGCAGAGTTGTTATCATCACAATAACATCGAGTGCATTTGAATGATTATTGTCAATCCTGCATGCGTATGATCCTGGCTGCAACAGGTGATATAAATCTTACATTGCAAGAACTGAGTATATTTACCCGACTAGACCTGCTTTGATTCAAAAACAAAACAGAAAAATTCACTTTACATGTTGTGGTAATGAAACAATGTTATAATGGCATGACAAAATTAGTAGTAATGACATAAACTGATGAATTCAGTGCAGCTCAACCAAATCAGAAATCTGCGTTAACATATTAAAGTTAAACTGTGTCAAGTCCACCTAACATATGTAACACTTTTAAACTGGATGGGGGCCTGTTATACCAACCAATGACGACTGATATTTCATAACAATTATAGGCAGGTATTACATAGAAAACAATGCAGTGAACTACTGAACTACGGAGAAATAGTTACAGCTCATTTAGGTTTTCACAAGTCTGTAGGAAGTAAGACTTAAGACATGCTGACATGTTCACTATGCATGTCACAGAAGGATAATTTAAGCATAGCCACTTAACTGTGATGTATGAGATTCTGCAATTAATGCAGTTGCCAATGTTTGAGGCAAGGATAGATATGAAAAAATCTCTATTGTTTTTACCATTATTTTATTCCCTACCATACTTGCTAACTTTTAATTCTCACACGCTTGGTTACTGAATAATTGTAGTACTAATTGCACTGATTATTCTAAAGTTCCGATCATAAGACCAAGTTTAAAGATTTCTTTCATCTACTCACGCCTGCGTCAGGTATTTGTATGTTTACATGCTTGCGGTCTAAATCCCATTTGTACTCTGGTGATCCTAGCGTTATGACAGTTCCATCCGGTTTTGCTATTTTCACAACGATAGGTATGTAATTTGGTAAGGGAAGTCCATGTGCATCAAAGTATGTTAATGAAAAATACGTGTCTATTCCCACAGTATTGTCAATGTAGATCTCAAATTCTCTAGACGTGTTTTGTGCAATTGATTGCTCGACTTTGCTGAGTATCTCAATTCGAGTTTCCGATGAGTCTAAATTAAACAATTAATCGTCTTTGTAGTCAGACAGACAAAAGTAACATGACAATAATAGACCAACAGTTGTTTGTAACCTTGACCTCAAGGGGCTGTCTTGTTTAAAATAAATCCCTTTTATTTTAGATTAGTAAGATTTTAAGGTAAATGAGGACATGGCTGGTGAATTTCATTATCATTCATAATCCAACAATACTTTAAATTATTAAAAACACATTATTAAATTATTAGTTAGTAGTCACTAAAATGAAGACATCAGTGGCATTTAGATATTCTTTTGCTTTTGATAAACATAAATTTTGGTTGAAATACAAGTAATCTTGAAATTCTATGCAGCTTTGCTGCATTTAAAATTCTTATTGGTCTTGATTTTTGCTACAACAAGTCTTTTATTTGTGGTGTTTTGTACGTAAATAACATTTTTGTTTCATTTTAATTAAAAACTAGCAAAGGCCCCGCAAAAGATTTTGTGTATAAATACACGTGTAATCAATAATACGCGAACATCCTACACAGTCCTCATTTATAACACAAAGCCCGTAACATCCTGCCTACTTACCTAACGCAAAGCCGGTAGCAGCTTTTTACTGAATTAAAGTTATAGACAGAGTACAGCAGGCAGCTTTTACTGAAGCAGAGTACAATGGATGACGTCAGCACAATGGAATGCGGTCACCACGGTTTTCTAAGCGAAAATTATCGAAATTTGAACACCTAATTAACTCGTCGATACTCCTCTCGGTAGACCTGCCCTAAAATATAACCCACATCATCGTGTAGCCCTGTCCTTTCTCTTTGTAAAGAGCTCCATATCTCCTTCCGAAAGTCCCACCGGGCGCCGCTAGAACGTTTTTCCCGCATGCTGTTTGGTCAAAATTTCGAAAAAATCGCGAGTTAGGTCTGGGAAAACGCCCGTTGCGGGGCGCCCTGGCCCTCTCGGGAATTCTAAATATGCCTACTACACCCACCGCTGAACGGGCTATCTATCCATACCCAGGACCACCCTCGGCCCGTTCCCGTTCTCTACATCTCAGCCGTATAACTTTTGCAAAAAACGGTCGAAAAAGGGGCATTTTTGGAGGTTTTTCGCCCCCCCCCTTCCTTCCGGTGGGCCCGATTAAAAAAATAAACCATCAATGGCATGACACTAGATCGAGACCTTTCGTTTGATATATAGATCGCCGCAAATGGTGCCCTCGTCAGGGCTGTAGCCTCGAATCTTATATATATATATATATATAATGCCCATACCAAGAATATTAATATAAGGGACTAGCAAAGGCCCCGCAAAAGATTTTGCGTATAAATACACGTGTAATCAATAATACGCAAACGTCCTACCAAACCCCAAAACCCCCCCCCCCCCAACAAAACCACACACCCACCCAACCACACCAACCCACACCCCCCCCCCCCCCACACCACCAAACCAAAAAACCAAAACAACCCCCCCCCCCCGGGCCCGATAAAAAAATAAACCATCAATGCAGACACTAGATCGAGACCTTTCGTTTGATATATAGATCGCCGCAAATGGTGCCCTCGTCCTTATGTAGCCTCGAATCTTATATATATATATATATATAATGCCCATACCAAGAATATTAATATAAGGGACTAGCAAAGGCCCCGCAAAAGATTTTGCGTATAAATACGCGTGTAATCAATAATACGCAAACGTCCTACCAAAATCGCGAGTTGGGTCCGGGAAAACGCCCGTTGCGGGGCGCCCTGGCCCTCTCGGGAATTCTAAATATGCCTACTACACCCACCGCTGAACGGGCTATCTATCCATACCCAGCACCCCCCTCGGCCCGTTTCCGTTCTCTACATCTCAGCCGTATAACTTTTGCAAAAAAAAGCCGAAAAAGGGCCATTTTTGGGGGTTTTTCGCCCCCCCGTTCCTCCCGGTGGGCCCGATTCGAAAAATAAACCATCAATGAGAAGACACTAGATCGAGACCTTTCGTTTGATATATAGATCGCCGCAAATGGTGCCGTCGTCGAAGCTGTAGCCTCGAATCTTATATATATATATAAATATATTAAGATACCAAGAATATTAATATAAGGGACTAGCAAAGGCCCCGCAAAAGATTTTGCGTAAAAAACCACGTATAAGCAATAACACGCGACCATCCTACCTAGTCCTCATTTATAACACAAAGCCCATAACATCCTGCCTACTTACCTAACGCAAAGCCAGCAGCGTTTACTCCTGCCTACTGTATGTTGCAAAGCAGCTTTTTGCTGAATTAAAGTTATAGACACAATGGATGACGTCAGCACAATGGAATGCGTCGCAGTTTTCTAAGCGAGAATTTTCACAGTTTTCTAAGCGAAAATCGCCGAAAATAAAGCACCTAATTAACTCGTCGATACTCCTCTCGGTGGACCTGCCCTAAAATATAACCCACATCATCGCGTAGCCCTGTCCTTCCTCTTTGTTAAGAGCCCCATATCTCCTTCCTAGAGTCCCACCGGGCGACGCTAGAACGTTTTTCCCGCATGCTGTTTGGTCAAAATTTCGAAAAAATCGTGAGTTGGGTCCGGGAAAACGCCCGTTGCGGGACGCCGTGGCCCTCTCGCGAATTCTAAATATGCCTACTACACCCAACGCTGAACGGGCTATCTATCCATAGCCAGCACCACCCTCGGCCCATTCCAGTTCTTCAGAAATAAGAGGTATGAGTTTTGCAAAAAACGGCCGAAAAAGGGCCATTTTTGGGGGGTTTTCGCCCCCCGTTCCTCCCGGTGGGCCCGATTCGAAAAATAAACCATCAATGAGAAGACACTAGATCGAGACCTTTCGTTTGATATATAGATCGCCGCAAATGGTGCCGTCGTCGAAGCTGTAGCCTCGAATCTTATATATATATATATATATAAATATATTAAGATACCAAGAATATTAATATAAGAGTATAGATAACATTTTTATCTTAATAATCAAAAATAAACTAAAGCGATGAAATTTTAATTATTTATTGACAGTTACCACTTCCATGTTGAGAAATAGCTAAAAAAGCTTGATACAGGCTGGCAGATGTAACATTGTCACTGAAGAAATATTCAAGGCCTCCTGTTCTGTTCGATAGTATTTCTAAATTGTTGGTTGCGATTGATGTAATTGCAATTGTGTGCACGATTACATGTTCCTTAACAACCTGAAAAGATATGGTTCAACATTAGCCTTGAATTAAAAGGCTGAAGAATCTGCAAAAGCAGTGAAATGGCAAGAAAAGCGGTTCCATTGCGTGGAGCAGTTCCTTTTTAGCCACCTACATCAATATCTACATAGCTGTGTTATATATAGTGTTTAGCTACTTTGGCTTAGATACATAAGCACGACCACAAAATTTAGCGAGATACGTGTGAATGTATTTGAATGGAAAAACTCCATTTTAAAAATAATTTCATCGAATTCAACTCTTTCTCTTCTCCTTCTCAACCACACCCCATTTTTTTAGGAATTCTGTCCTGCAATCAATACATTTTATCTTCATCAGCCTGTCTACCAATGTCCATGGCTCTGTTTAAAGCAGGACTGACCTCACAAATGCCTTGTAAATTCCTCCTCCACTCCCAAGTGAACTTGTAGATTTTGCACGCCAAAGTTGCACAGGTCTGCCAACATTAGGCAGCACTTGGGTTAAACATCGAACGTTCGAGTTCGATTCGAAAAATTTTCTTAATTCGAATTCGATTTGAATAATTCACCACCTTCAACTACATACGTTCTTTATCATTCAAACGCTGTTGAGACAGCATGCAAACAGCACGATTTCTGTGCACAGTTTTTAAACAAATATTGGTGTTTTTACTGCAAATCAAAATCAAGTAATATGCATGATATTTGTGAGACTGCTTTTTATATATTCGAAAATCGTATTCAATTTGGATTTGAAATCTTCAAATTCTTTTTTATTCGAGTTAAAAAATCAGAAGTTCAATTCGATTTGAATTGGCTTTCTAGTAGACAATGCCCACCCCTCCCAGCACTCCAATGCATGCAGCAAGATTTCAAGCGGAGATGAAAACATTGAAAGAAAGAGGATGCTCAAAGGGTTTTCAAACGTCAATACAAATTAAACAAATGACAGAAACCAAGGGACAGGCTTGGTCAGTGGACTAGTATGATAATTACCTCATCTATTATGTCACTGATGAATGGATCACTGTTCTCTTCTCCGTCACTCATAACAATTAGATAGCTACCCTTGATGTTTTGTGCACCTTGTTTTGATAGTACTTCTAATCCCTTCAGCACTCCTGCAGATATATCGCATGTATTAGTGGGCTTCTATATTATGCTGATCATTACAAGATCTATCGTGAAATCCAAAGATTGGAGTCCACGTACGAGTAAGGCGTGATGCATGATCCATGATGTGTATTGCATATACAACAGTTTGTACTTGAACATATATTTTCTATGTGTACGTTACGCGCTCTCCATGCAGAGGGGAAACTTTTCTTGCTTAGGTGATTTGGCGAATTTTCAAGATTTCGGTGACCAGTCTCCCGACTGGCTTCCTGGTCGGGTGAGTTTTGGTCACTTCAGGACCTACCCACACAAATATTTCTACCACTTGAGCTTTTGAAAGTGGAAGAAGTGCATATTTATGTTGTTCTACATTTACTTGCAGTTCCTTCACTAAGTGATGATACATGCCATATTGTTCTCTCCCCTGCAAAATGTTAGGCACCCAAATGTGTTGCTTCTGTTAAAATCTTCTAATGACACAATGGTAAGCTAATGCCCACCACTCTGATTATTTGATTATTTCTTGATCATGATTTGAAAATTCGATAAACTTCCACTTATTATTACTTGCAATTACAGTTTCAGACAGTGCATTGCTGGCTGTGACCCCAGATGTGCACAGCAGTCCTACCTTAATTACTTACACTAGACAATACTCAGATTTTTTTGCTTACCTGCCCCAATAGATGTACTTCCATATGCACTGTCAGGCAGTGCATTGCTGAGTGTGACTGTAGTTGTGTTATCAATAAGCAACATTTCCGATAGGATGGATGCATCATTTGAAAAATTCGCTATGCCCAGTTCTTCCTCATTAGGGATCATGGTCATTATGTAATCATATGCCGCCTGTGAACAAATTTTATGTAAATTTTATACATGCACATGCGTTAGTGAGTAAAGTTAAGTTAAATCTACTACATTTTATTACCAGTTTTATAGGATATTTTTCATGACAGTATAAGACAACATAGTATAAACACTGTGCAGTATAAAATTTGCTATGGCTGTTACTTAATAGTGAAACTCCTTTACATACGTCATTGACTTTAGTAAGCCGTCCACTATCCATGCTCCCTGATGTGTCTATAACTAATACTGATGATTTCTTAGATGATGCTGCCCTCTTCACGTATCTAAATTGCGTCATAATTTTGGTAATGTTTTCATTTGGTGGGTTTGCACCATGTGCAAAGTCTGGATGTTCCATTATGACCTACAAGAAGTGAACATTTTTTTCACAAATTACTGCACACTGCCGTATGCCAACGGTTCTCTAAAAATTTTTAGGTTTTAATTGCAGAGATAATTTTTTTCCAACCAAAAATATTAATGTAAGTTTAGTGACAACCCATTGTTTTTAGGGTTGTAAGAGTCAGCCAAATAGCCCCATCATAGTAAATGCACTACCAGCTTCTTTGCTATTATTTCAAGTTCTTAAATGCATCAATATAACTTACAGTCCAGACTGATTTCTTATCACATTGTCGATTCTGCTCATTTGGAGAATTCCTGTTGTGGTGCGTGTCATCGCAGAATTCAACTATCTGAAAACGTGAAAACGTTGTTGATAGTGTCAGAAAGTATGGCTTCTTTACACTAACCAAATAAAGTTGTTTATATCTTTGTTTTGTTTTGTTTTTTATCCAGGGGCATAGCCAGGTTCTAAAGTTAAAGGGAGCAAGCATGTAAAAAAGGTGCTGTGGCATATGAAGCAATTACATGTTTGTCTATGCCACATTATCAATGTATGACAAGAGTGTATTATAATTAGATGTGGGGGCAATTTGATCCTTGGTTCAGTCGGTCAATCTTGACAAATGGGTTGCGTAAAAGCATGCTCATTTCAAAAACACGGGAAGCAGTTGTTCAAATAAAGTAATAAGGCAAGTTGTTGAAAAGGTGCAAATTTTGAAAGATGTGCTCAGCCGGAGCGGTTTCTTCCCTTGCTCCCGTATTAGCTACGCCACTAGTTTTGACCTCACCTGCTCACTTCCAGTGTTATACATGAGGGAAGAAGTAACTGTCGGTGTTCCTTGAAAATTTGGAACAAAATAGCATTCATCTGGTTCCTGATGTGGCTGACACGGGTGATCAGTAGCTATGTCGAAGAACTCACCTACATTAATCAATAATAATGTTCATTTGAATCGTATCTATCAACGAAGTGCAACTTAGTGATCAAATGATGGATTGTGAAGCTTGTAAAGCCACATGAATTTAGCATAAATGTGCAACTGGATACATTATTTGTACACTTAAGGTAAGTGCATTACCTCCAATGTCTTTGCTACATCGTACACCCTGAAGCATCCCGTTATCAGCAGCGTAAACACTTGGTTCATCAATACCAGCAAACTCATCAAAAACGCCCCAACGAAGATGTGCCCATTCATGTACCAGCACCTAGAAATGCATTCACCAATTTTACCATGCAGGTGCAAATTAAACCATTAAGTGCTTTTCAAGAATTACCAGGTAAAGACAATTTATATATTCTAACGTTTGACATACATGTACTCACCTGTCCATACGACCCAAACATGATTGCTCGGTTGTCATCATATATATAGTCAGGTGTTAAGTGCATATACTCTCCCGACTGTCCACATGGTCTCATCGTAACAGTAAAGGGTCGATCTGTGGTGGGGAAGTTAGGATCTGGAGTTTTGATTCTTATGTCAGCAGTGTCGTAAGTGTATGAAGCATCGTCGCATGTGTTGTTTGGACACGTATAATTCCATGACTGAGGCAGTAGTATTGTGACTTCTCTTATGTAAGCCCGATTCCTAGAAAAGCCAAATGATTTCCACAGTTATGTGCTTAACACCGGTAGAAGAGAGATAAGTATTTTTGTAACACTTTGGCCCTGCATTTTACGAAACACTTTTATTTTTGTAGCTTGATTGTTGTTATTATTTTACTTACTTTGTAGCTTGAAAGAGTGTCATGGACATTTCAGTAAACACATGTTCAATTCGAGACAAAAGGTGGTAGTCTTCAGGCACATTAACATCAAGAGCAAGACGAACATCCGTGTAGCCATTGTCTTTCAGAGTTATGGCATAACCCCCATAAAGCCATGCACTCCACCAAAATGTAACAAAAATTAATACACGATCCATCACTTTCAGAGAGTACCTAAAGTCTGTTTTACAAGTTAATGGCAGATATTTCTTGCTCCTCTTATATAGGTCTGATAAGCATCCGTATTTATTTAGGACAAAAACTTGGTGTGCTGCTCTTTGCTTGCCTACCTTTGAAAATTTCATCACTGAGTCACTTACATGTGTTTAAACAAGAATTCGCATTTATTATTTCTATATCCGGGAAGAGATTTTTGAAGTTCAAAGAAATTCCCAAAAAATTTCCCCAAAAATTTCTATATTATATTCATTACGTTTTTGGTTTTTTGTTTATATCGTAGATTGTTTACTACATACTATATATGGTTTACTCTACTGTTTTATGTGTTTGACGTCATAGATTTTTCCTTGAACTCACATTTTAGATTTAACTAATTTGTAACGACAGCCAAATCACATTTGTGTGATGTGATCCTCGTTTAAACTTTAAGCTCAAAAATTTACAGGCCAACATTTTTAGATATTATAAATATACTGCATTTTCATGAATTATTTATTAACTTTCTTTCCTACTTTAACTGAAGTGGAGTTTCTAAGTTTCTAAATGCATGAAGGAATATAAACAGAAACTAACGTGTTAATAGAGCAATTCATTTATAACAAAGTATGTTTTAAAATATAAAAATATAAAATACAAAAATATGAAAAATATATATAATACAATAATATAAAAAGCATAAAGTAATTTGCACCAGAATTATAAAGTTCTTTGGTGAAATAAAAGGGAATAACTGTCACCTTGCGTTATAGTGTTTTAAGGATGAGTTCAACCTCTGGTTTCTTTTCATACTGCAACATCAGCAAGTGATCTAACATTTTATGTGAATAAGCTGCCATTGCGGTTTTGTATAATGACATCAGGTTTTTTGTTCAGTACGTCTGTTTATCTAGGCCAGTGTTTGGCGTGTTTGTTAAAATTCATAAATTAACTCTGCTACACTAGTACTTTGTTAGTTCCTGGTAGAACATTGGACAGTACATCTCATGTTATGTATGCAGACAAATAAAAAAATATATAGCAGAAAAGACTTTGCACTTGAGTATAAAATCTAATCTTATCAACTTGCTAAATTATGAAATGCTGATGCAGGCTCACCCACACAATAAACACAACTTTGTAAGAACACGCGTGTTGGGAAATTACCAAAAATTTAATGTACATTACTTTGCTAGATTCATTTGCTATCTAATTACAAAAATAAAATGTAAGTTTAAAAAGATAATAAGTACTACATTTGAGTTTATCTGTCCTATGCAGGATGGATGTGTATATATATATATATATATATATCGCACCATCGTTAAAATAGATGGCTGGAGGCAATTTTAAGGGCAGTCGCTCATCCATTTACTATCAGGGTCATTGCTCTTAACTTTCACAGCCGTGCATCTGTTTGAAGTGGCAACTAATTCTAGAGAATGGAGAATAACATACGATATGAGCTCATTTTCAGTATTTACTAGATTATATGTCAAAGCAAATTGGTTAAGCTTCTTGTTTTCTTATATTTCTAATGGGTTTTATGATTGCAGGTTATCGTGTCGAGATTTTGAATGTTGAAGCACCTTACATTCACCAGTATCTTGCTGATGGAGAGAAAGTGTCAGAGTATGCGGTAAAAGTTTCATACATTGCCACTTCCAGCCAGGTCGTTGGAATTTCTTCGATAAAACCATCAAATTCAGATTTCAAAACTGCATTGAGCCAGAATGGTAAAACATTCTTTTATCATGCTAGTCATTCTATAGGTTTTGCATGGTTATGAATTCACTATGTATTATGATTCTAATGGTTACGATAATAATTGTACAGATTATTTTATGGCATGTAAACAAGAACTAATAAGTTGCATCATTAGACTTTGTATTATTTGCATTTATAAGTTAATACTATGAAAAAATCCATATCCATATAGAATTGAAATCTTTTTGCATATAATTATATGCTTTACATAATGATTTTATTCATTTTACAAAATTTACATGGCGGATTATTTATGTACAGCTGTATTTTTACGAATTCAAAAATTGTGCGACGATTAATTTAACATTGACTACAGAAATGCAGGATTTTCAAGGAACAAACATCAGAACGAACGAGCGCACAGACGAATAATATTCATAAACGAATGAGCAATAGCGTTTCCTTGGTAGGTTCGCAAACACTTTGCAAGTAGTGACAGTGTATTAATAAAATTCCACGAAATACTTAGGAGACAGACAGCAGATTACCCAGAACAGCTAATTTGCACATAATGCATCTACAGCAAACAGATTCGTGCCAAGAATGCACAAGGATCCATGTGGCCCAACATTTGTAGATTCTTAAGATGTGTGGTTTTTAATTGATAACTTTGATAGATTAATGTACAGAAATAAAATAGTGGAATGAGGCTAAGATGGCAAGATTAGTTCACCTTGACATGGGCTTTTGGGGCGAGAAGGAAACGTGATTGGCTGTAGAGGTGCCCAAAGTAGGGGTAAATTACCCCCCGGGGTAATATGGTTTTTTTGGGGGGGCAACGGGCACCCCTCTGAAAATTTTTAAAACTTCGCTCGGAATGCATTTTACGTAGTTTTCTTCTTGAAGAGACTGCCTCCGGCAGGCAACACTGTGTCATGGGGTCCATCATTCGCATGTTCCCACGATCTCTGGTGCGATCCTGGGGAGAAGTCAAAGTTCACGATTGTTTCTTTGGTTTCTTCTCTATCGACATTTCTGCACAGCGTTTAGAGTTTAGAGAAAGCTAGGCCCCTTTTACTATCTCTCTATCTTTTTGATACTAAGGAAAAGTAAAATATTACTTGCCTAATTTGATTCTCTCTTGTTTCTTTTCCCAGAAAGGTGCTGTGAATGTGTGAACAAGGTTTTTCGTCCATAATGAACATGAAAACAAAGAAAAGAAATAGGTTGGACGTGGAAAGCGATGCACGCGTTGCTTTGAGCCTGACGAAACCCAGGATTGAGAAACTGGCGTCCGAAAAACAGGCTCATCCCTCCCACTAACTGAGATTTTGTTGTTGTCATTCATTTCTTCTTGTTTTCGTTGGTTCGAGTAATAATTACTCGAACGAACCTGCTCACTCAGTAATGAGCAGGTTCAGTAATTGTAATTCTTGTTTTGGCAACAATACAACAACAACACCTGGAAATTTATTTATGTCACGAGCAAACATAAATAATTTTGCTTGCTTGTGGCATATACATGTGTTTACTTTTTGAGTTGGAGAAGTAGTACTAGGTGGGGGGTAATGGACACGACCGGGTTTCCCGATTTGGGTAACGGTCCGAGAAAGTTTGGGAACCACTGCTCTAAACCATCGCATTTCCATTCCTCTTGGCGGACCTGCATAAATGATGTGATCAGATTTATTTTGAAAAATTCTATTGCTATCGTACATTAATCATAGAAGTCAGTTTCCGTGAGTAAGCAGTTGCTTGATTGGTGTTTCAGATTTGAAGTTTTGTGATTGCAAGCCGGTGAAAGCCAGGTACCTCTATGTTCACGGACGACCGGAGACGCTCAGTAATACGACTGTTGAACAGCAGATTAAACGCAGCTGGTTGAAACAGAATAAGAAAGGTAAGTCTAATTAGTCACCAAGTTGTGCTTTAGTAACAACAGCATTAAAGTTGAGAGATAGTAATGTGTATATAATTGATAACTCTTTGCATATACAGTCAACCTAGGGTATAAGGTACTCGCTTATAAGAGACCACCGACACTGGTCCCAATTTTTTGTAACGTTTTTCCTGTGTAAAAACCTTAAGGTATTCGGATATAAGTGACTTTCGATTATAAGGGACGATATCTTCAGATCCTGTGTAATAGAAACCCAGGTAAATTACCTCGCATGTAAGGGGCCCTATGATCAAAGCGAAATTGATCGATTTTTAACCTCAATTTTTCGCAAACTCAACCTTCGAACATCTCGGTTTCCTCGGTCACATATGTCTCGCATCACTGAAGGAGCTTCCATTTGCATTGAATGTGTAGCAGTAATCCATAAAAATATGGGTAAAAGTACAGGTCTAGATACACCCTCGGTCTGATTCAACTTTGGCTATAAGGGAAATTGGATATAATGGACGGTTTTTTCCGGTCCCGAGGTGTCCCTTATATCCGAGGTTGACTGTATCATTGATAACTCCTTGCATAAAGATTTTATTTATTTTAATAGATTTGCATGGCTGGTCATTTATGTTCACTTGTATTTTTACAAATTCAAAACTTTTTTGTGATGATCAGTTTAACATTGACTACATCGATTACAATGATTAGTCACCAGGCAACACTTTAGTAACAAAAGTACTGAAGTTGAGAGATAGTAACAAAAATTTCAAATTTGAGAGATTATCACATCAAACTTTTCCGTGTGACAACAATGTTTTTCGCATTTCTCTGCTTGGTGTTACTAATTAATAAAAATGATGTTGACTCTGCTTAAGTTTTTTATATGCAGTTTGGCTTACTTATGTTAAGTGATTATAGTGAACTACAATATGGCACATTATGAAGAGTGATTTCCTTCATTATGAAAGATAACTTCGCAGAGTGTCTTGGCCAGATTTATAGCCAATCACAATGATAGAAGTAGATGAGGTCATAATCCCAGCAGTTCATTCCCAAACCCAGTGTTGTTTAACTATTATAGCCAATTGTGCACTGTGACCATTCAGCCATTCCACTTGCCGTAAATTTTACAGCAGTGTTAATGCCCAGTGTTAATGCAACTGATGCTTCTCAGAGCGAGAATGAATGAATTGTTATTTTTCTTCGCCACCTTTCTCAAAGCATAAATACTTGCGAATTAAATCCTTCGGTACTACATACATTGGCACTGTTTAATTATTTTTCGAATCGTAGCATTCATTAATCGTGTCTCTCAAACAGGCTCTCCATCTGCTGATGGCTGGATGACTGAGATAGTCGACACTGACGCGAACCTCATAACAACCTCAAAGTAAGTGCCTTAGCTTTTATGTGTTTAGACTATTTCCATTAGTAAACCTTGCTGTATATTGAAGTTCCAGAACATGTCGTCTTATTGCACACGTAGACTGTGTAAACAGTAACACGGTATAAAACTAGTAAATTTAAGCTCCCACGATGATCGTTGTGCGCAGCCATTTTAGATGTATGTCGTTTAAAACTAGCTTAAACAACATTGAGTAAAGTTCGAAAAAATAATCAGATCATTGCAAGTCCACTCTTTGCTAACTAAGCAAAAGTGCACATTATTTTAAGTTGTCAGTAAGATCGATAAAGTGTTTATTGGTGAGTCAGTGATGCACACTGGGATAGTGGTGCGGTGCCGTTTTACTAGGTGGCACAAATAAAAATTATTAAGAATTTTCTTTCCCAATTACATAAGTCTTTCAAACAGGCATGCACATTGCTAAGTAATATAACTTTACAATGAAAGTTGTTTGCACCATGCTTTAAAATTATCTTTTCTTCCCCTTTCAAATGTTCACTGAAAAAAATCACAAAGGCACACTCCAGTTGCTAGAAATTGTTTTAATATCAATTATTCTTCACACACGATTTTCCCCTTTGTGCTGAACTTTACTATTACAGTAGGTGGCTGAACTCTTGGTAAAACTAGCAAACATTCTGCTGAAATTATTAGCTTTTTTTGCTTCTTTTTGCAAAATTTATTTTCTCGATTGTAATGATTTAATCACTTCTAGTTGTAAGATTTGTTGTGTGCAGTACACATCTTAACAATGTGAAAATCTCATACATTGTAAACCAGCCAAATATATATATATATATATATATATATATTAATTCTTTATTTGTCATTAAAATGGTTCACTCATTATAATAAAATTGAGTAATCCTCAGCGTAATGTTAAAATAACAACACTGTTCAAGACAAATGCGTCCAGTGCAGACTAAAAAAAACTAAAGTGCAAAACTAAGGCCTAATTATATACAATAAATGAACATATTTACAAACACCATATTAAAATATTTTTACAAAACAATATTACAAAAGTACATTAAATTTTACATGACATATTTTACACAATATATACATTTAACGTGACACAATTAGCAGAAACATACTTTACATTACATAAATTTCACTCATTACATTTACACTATTTATACATTTGACATTACAAAACTAACATAACACGTATTAGATTACATAATTTTTTTAAAAATTTTACATTTTACATTTACATTTACATCAGTAAATCAGATTTGCCATTGAGGTTTCAAATTTATTTCCCTCAAATGCAGCAAATTTTTATTTCTTTCATGTTATTTCTGTTGCAGTGACCCGCTACTTAGACTGGCGGAAGCAACGAGTTTGTATGGAGCCTCGCCAGACTCCCTCTTTTTACAACCGCCATCCCTTAAGCAAGTATGTACCGACATACAAGCATACATTTTACTGTATTATATGTAAAACAGTGTGTTATGTAATAGCAATTTTTTTAGAAACTGTTGATATCTCATTGTGGGTAAATTTGGAAAATTTCAGCATTATCAAAATTTCCTGGTTTAAAATTATAGTAAGCTAACTTTCTGTGTTGCTCAGTCAGCAAAGATAAATATCAATAATTCTTCTACAGGTCAACGAAACGCTGCCGCCCAGCAATAAACTGTGTGACTGTCTACCTCGTCGAGACGTTGTCTTCTACACAAAGGGTGTATCATCACGTACCTTAGGACCCAGTTACACGTCTGCTCTGCAACAAGCCTGGGCTGATGCGAATAATGGTATGCTTGCATTTGGAATTCATACGGGATTTGAACCAAAGCGTTCGTGTAGACAGTTAATGCCTTAGACGTGAATAAGAATTAAGCAGACAATTGTCTGTATTGTAAATTGTGGCTTTGAATCAATATGTTTTGTTGTTTTCCTTCATAGTTCTGTGTAAAATCACAGAATTGATAATTTTTTTGTGCAAAATGAAACCTCTTCCAAGTGTCTTAGTACATAATTAATAACTTAACTCCCACATAATTGCTACTTAATTACTATTTAACTTTAAACCATTAATATTAATTCCTTTGACCGAGTCATTGCATCCCTCCAGCTTTTTTGAAAGTTGATGAAATCTATTAATAGCAATGCTGAAGGAGGAATTTATTTATTTATTTATTATATCTTTTTACATCAAACAGTGAATAAAATACTTATATGTTATATTACCAGGCTCCAGATATATTACTAAGCAAACTCTGTACTTTGTTAATTCCTCATAATATTAGAATTTATAATCTGTCAACTAATTAACTCACTTACCTGCTTCATCATGGCAATCATTACTTAAATATGACCGTTAATATTCAAGTATTTGAGCTTGTACAGAAATTTATATTTTTAACTAAACATTTCTATATTAGTTTATATTGATTACATAGTAATATTAATGTCATTCTCAACATTATGCTATGTATGTATCTGTACTGCTAGTAGTCATACTGTAATGCTTCAACTCTTTTTGACTGTCCGCATTCTACTAAGTGTTACGTTTCATTGGCAAGAACATTTATCAGTTGTTAAAAACTGTCTGTTCAAACCGTATTGTAATGCTTGTATTTAATAAAAATATGTTTAAACTGAATATTTATATTTAGGTTAAGAACAGTTATAAAATTATTGCAAAATTGAACCATGAAAAATATAAATTGATAGATTATTGATTATTTCAGATGTTATCACTGCAAGAGAAGTGGTTATTGAAGATGTCAAATTTAACAGTGACAAGTATGTGGATAGAAATGGGTATGTTATTTCTTTTACATTCAACATGGATGTTAGAGCTTGTTTCTGATACTGTTGCAGCTCCTTTACTATTATGTCGTGTAGATTTGAACTGCTTCCTGTGATAGTTCATAAGTTAATTAGTTTATTAAAAAATTATTGTTTGCATGCATGCGTTTTGGTGTCATAGTACTAGAAGTAGTCGTCGATTTACCAGCTGTGCGACTTAGTTAATTATACAAAACTAACGTAACTGTTGTTGGTTTTTTTAAACCAATTAACTTTAAATCACTGTTTCGATAAATTATTTGTAGGCTCCGCCGTACTTTCTGCGCGTACACGTGACGATTTCCATGTAGGGGCGCACAGCTAGAATGTACGCTTCCGACTTGTGTCCAGTTCGTCTTACAAGCAATCCGTCTGTTCTGATTGCGGTCGACAACTACCTGTATTTTGTTACGTTTTATTTAGTAGAAGCTTTATTGTTTTTTGCTTGATTTTTACCTGCTAATTCAATAGCAAACTTTTACAATTTCTTTGCCGTTTTGCAGGAATCCTTTAACCATGATAGAATATAAGGTAACAGTTAATGACAGCTTAACACCGCCGAGCTTAATCAGTGATCTGAAGGAACCACCAAGCGCTGTCAAAGCAGAAAGACTTACGAGTCAAGTCGGTAACCCTGTAGCCGTGTACGAGGGCACACCCATGTCACCACAGGCTGTCAGAACTGACGGGCCTGGTCACTGGGTAAGGTTTTGTTGTATAGCTGTGTAGTACATGGCTTTGTATGAGAATCAGTTTTCCTAAATTGTATTAGACACTAGTAAGATATCTGCTAAGAACTTCATTGTCACGTCTTGATGCAAAAAACTGTAGATTCATATTTAACATTATAGTAATATTATAGGCTATCCCATAAGTCGCTATGCACTTTTGATTTTAATTTTCTTTTTAAATTTTTCTTCAATCTCAGCAAGCTCTTACATGAATGGGGCCATTAGCAATTGTTTTTAATTACTTTTAACTGCAACCTCATTGCTATGGCGATGACAGTAATGTTAGACATGAGGTACAGAATCAGCCTCGGGTCATTCGATCTCCAACCAAAGTTCGGCGGAAATTCAGAGTACCACAAGGATCACTCTAGTAAAAATGTAGCTCTTTCAACAAGGTGCAGCCCTTCCTCACCACTCGTGGGTGGGCTGTGAGGGACTTTTTCAATGCAGGATGCCTGATTTGCCATTGGATTAGTCACTGAAGTTCTTGATTTCACAGAAGATCGTAGCAAAAATAGCAAAGCCTACTAGTACAGTAACTCTTTTTCGATTTTCTTCTAATTCGACTAAAAGAATTGCCCAAAGTTTTAATTCATCTCTACCAATTTGCAAACATTTTGCTTTGTTTGTTAAAAAAATGCAGAAAATGTAAACTTCTGGGACACCCTGTATTTTGATATTTGAAAGAGTAGCTTTCCTAAATGTATCACGAAGTTTTCTCAAAGTTAGAGAATTTTGAATTTGTCTCGTAATCTAAAATAAATCAGTAGAGTTTGCTTCCCCCGAGCACATTGCTAAATTTTTTTTTGCAATATTTTTGACAAGTTTTTAATTGTATAGATAAGATTACATATAAGCTACAATCACTTGAATAGTTTTCCCAAGTTTTGGTGTGAATGTGAATGTTATTATTTTTTCTCGTGTTTTGCTCATTGCACAAAGGAAAGGTGTAAAATTAACACACAGTATTTGGAAATTGGACTTGTGTTATATTTCTCCATTACGTTCGTCAGAAATGTCATACATAATTGTTTCGTAACTTAGTTCTGTGTATATTACTAGTGTTTTATGTGAATGTCATCATGTTCAGACTAGTACGAAACCATATTGCTATTGTTTTTCTTTGCAGAGGTGGCTTATACCAGTTATCATTGTCATAGCCGTTATAGCAGTCGTATTAATTCTGGCTCTTGCTGTGGCACTCTGGAAGAGGTATTTAGCTAAATTTTTATCATAACTGAGTTTTTGACTATCTCTGAATATTATGCAAACACTGTATGGCAGAATAAGCGGTCTAATATCACTTATTCTGAGTGGTGTTATGATTCTGTACTGCCCTGCGCCTAGAGGTTCTTGGACCTGCAAATATGGATAAAGTCTGTGGCCTATGATATTTTGTCCAATATTTAGATGTACACTTCAGTTAAACAATGTCTATGCAAAGAATAAAATATGTTTCAACTGTGTTTAACTACAGCAACTCAACAGCAGTTAAGCTGCTTTAGTACAGTAGACAATGGCATATTTTAACCAATGGCTTGCCTGAATTGCTACAATTGTTATACCCAACCAGCGGCGCCAGGCACACGTAGCCCAGCTAAAAAGTATATAACCAATCAAAAACGCCCTTTAAGATTATATCTTGTATTTTAGCAAACAGAAATGTAAAAATTTTTCTAATGTTGGACAACAATTATACTGCACCTACTTAAAACTACCCATGTGCAGAATAACAATGCATGACAGAGTTCAATTCACTGAAGTCTTGTGTGCATCACTTTTTGTGATTAGTACACCTGCTGTATTTTGGGCAAAGTCGGTGAAGATTTAGTTTAGTGAGTTTATGCTATTGGTTTTTATCATTTTGAATGCCTTCCCGTTTTTAGTCATGTTAAAAACATTTCGCATTAATTGAATTCAGCAAAAGTGAGAACTATGAAAGTCAATGGTACATTTTTGGTTTTTCGTTTGATTAGTACTTACTGTGATGCCTCGAGAATTTCACCCACCTATCAAATCCGAACATAAGTCTACTCATTACCAGGAATGAAAACACGTTGTGTGGTGAGGCGCATGATACAGAAAACTGTGAATTGTGTTTCCTGACTTGGTGTTTTTCCTTTTTACCTTAAGTGTATGGATACTTGTTGTCTGCAAACGGGACAGCGACAGCAGCACAAGAAAGTGTTTTTTACAAATGTGTTTCATTAAACAAAATATAAGAAATGAGACTTCATTCTTAAGTCACAAAAAACTCACAGTTATTCAACTTTTGCCAACGGTTTTCAACTGCAGTAAGCAGTGTTGTGCTTGAGCAAAACTGTGTGGAATTTACTCCACTCTGGTTTTCCATTTGTTAGCGAAATGAAGATCTAAAATTTTATTAAAGCAAATTCTTTCAAATCTATTGTTGTGAATATTGAATCTTTGTCTAGGATTCGAAACAGTGCCTTACTCATTTAGATATTGCTGTTGTTCTTGTTTTACGCATGCCATTATAGCTGATTGTTAATGAGCAATCCCTGCTCACCTTTCTATTTCTTGATCTACATTGTTTACCTGTGGGTGTTGAGCTTGTGTCATGCAAACAAATCTTTTGACAACACACTCGCTACAATGTAATAATTTTTTCTGTTCTTCGGTTTAGGCATCTGGCAATCTTGTTAATTATAGACTGTGTCCAACAACAACAAAATTGTTCCTAAAATCACCTTCATTCAATGATACTAAGAACCAAATATTTTTGATAGACTAGGTGGCGCTTGTGTAAATGTGGTCTAGTTGCCTTTGGAGTAACTTTTCATAATGTACGTGCCTTGTTTTCATTACCACTTTTTGTTTCATCAATGTCTGCATGACTCTACCATGCCAACCATTCCGTTATTGGTCTGAGTTTCCATGTATTAGTGTTGTGTTGTACTACTGTTAAACAAATTGATGTAACAAACTTAAAACATTTAATGTAGATAAACAGTTTAATTAACACCATTTCATGTAAAGTAATATTTATTTTTTATGTCTATTACAATTGTTATCAATTACTGGACAGTTCGTTATTACAAATAGAATTTTAGTAAAAAAGTTGCAAAGGAGTAAGGTGCTACTTCTCAACAAAAACTAAACTTTAGTGCCACTATTTGGACATCCGCTACTGGAAAATCATATTATCATTTGGTAACTTCCATTAGGAAATTGAAATATTGACATTAATGTTCTTTATTTCTTGCATTGTCTTTTCTTATGGATAACTTGTGGGCATATCAGCTTTCCTATAACACACGAATAAAATCCTCTTATGTTGTAACTGCTTGAATGAAATTTGATCCCACTTGTAAAAAAGATTGCACATTAGTAATGTTAGTAATGTTACTAGCTAGCTTATAATGCCTCTTTAGTATTGCTTATTACACCGTGATCTATGATAAAGTAATATAGTTGATGTTTTTTAATTTTTTGGTGAATTATCATTGCTATTGATCGTGTAAGTATATCTGGTGTACCTTAGTAATAGCAGTTTTTTAACGGCATGTTTAAGGCAAAACAATCTATAACAATTTTGTGCTGTTCACCATTATGCAGACACTGTTTAACAAAATTTTGTCTGTCTTGTTGATGGCTTCATCTGTGTGTTACATTACACTTTGTTGTATTGTTGGTGCTGCATTTAAATACCACTAGTTCTAAAATGCATTTTTGTTTCCAGGCACAAGTCGAGACAAGAAAAAATAGCAAAAAGAAAATATGATCCTAAGATGTATGACAGGGAAAATTTCAGCGAACCCAGCACCGCCTACGGACAGCGACCCACAAATGGTTATAGTCGAGGTTCAGGGATGCAGAACGGCACAGGTACGTACCAAAGTGCCCAGAGTTTTGAGAACAGAGGATACGACAGCACCTTGGAAGGACGTTCGAGATACAGCGGGTACAGTGGTGTGGTACCGCACGCTCGACCAGGAGCCGGAACTCCAGGATACGATCAGGGAACAATGTCCAGTTATAGGAGTGGCCATGAAGATAGATACGTTAGTCATGACTACATTGTGGAGCCGCATCAACGGATAGAAGCTAGGTAAGTTTATTTTGCCCTAAAAAATTCTTATTTTGCTCTCTTTCTGCTCACCTTGCAAACTAACATTATTATAATAGTCGTAGGTGACACTAAAAATTCGACAGAAACAGATTTCTTTAGTTACTACTTACTTCGACGTTCAGCTTTTGATGAAGTAATTGAGTCAATTTTGAGACAAACAGATTTTTTTTATACTGCAGATTTTCTTTATTTCTGTACATTGACATCATTAAAGCTGTAAGACAAATAACTTATGGTGGCAATATTTTTCTTTGCATCATTCTAGACTTATAATGGTTGATGTAATGTCACTAAAAACACAGTTTTACACATTCAAATCCGCATTTGAATTGTACATTAGAATTGCTCCCAAAAAGTTCTCTTTTTTGTTGTTGGCATTTCAGATTTTTTTGGTTTATTGTTTGTTGTACTACTTGCTTACGTAGTCTAGTATGCTGTTTTTGTCTGGATACAATCACTAATATTTGTTAGTCTCTGTAAAAGCTGTGTTATCTTGTAGGTACTCTAATACTATCTACATGTAGTCTCGGAGAAACTGTCAGGTACTAACATCTTCATAGCATTACTAACAGTTACTTTCTAGTTTAAGGCTCCCGTCTCAAGTTGGTTTGATATTCGACATTCGATTTTCAATATTGAACGTAAGAATAGTAGTTTGATGTTTGAGATTCGCCTTATTAAAGGAAACCTTCCAACACCTCAAATCTCTTCATTTCTAGTTTATTTACCCTGTCCAATTCAAACACAGGAAGTAAGATAAAAATAGTAGAAGATGATTAAAACAATTGTGTTTTAAAGAAAGCCTTATACAGCCAGTAAAATGGCATAATATTCTGAGTGAAGATTTATATTGTTGTTTGGTTGTCTGTCTGTGTCTTTGTGTGGTTACCTGTACAAGTGTTGGTGCAACCAGAGAAAGTTTGCAACACCTCAGCGAGAATATATACTTGTCACTAGCTCATTATCTATCTAATCGTAAGGGTGCCTGCATGTTGCAAACTTTCGTGCTCCCGTATCCGGGCACTTTTCCCAAGTTTCACATTCAACAAGTATTAAAATAAATGTTTAAAGTGCTGGTGCAACCAGAGAAGAGTTTTGCAACACGTCAGCGAGGACAGACAACTAAACAACAATATAAATCTTAACTGGTGATGCCAAGCCATTTTGTTGGCTGTGTAAAACTTTTTTCAAAACACATTTGTTTTAATTCGTCTTCTATTGTTTTGATCTTAGTTCCTATTTTATTTTTAAATTCGTGTGTTTGAATTGGACAGCTTAAATAAACTAGAATTGAGGTGAGTTGAGATGTTGCAAGGTTTCCTTTAATAAAGCAAATCTCGAATATCAAACCAACTTGAGACAGGTGTTTAAGCTTCTGTTGGTGTTTGAGTAATAATTGTGCTCATTGTGTGCTGTAGATAAATATCTATAAGAATTGTGTTAATTTTTTACTATTATTAACGTAAAGTTTTATGTTTTTGGGCAAAAATTATCCACTTTATTTTGCTATATTATGTTATCTAGCCACAGAGGAAATGCAGTTAGATTTAATTGCACTTTTATTATGTGCATCATATTGTGTATTGCAATTAATTTTGCATGTAAAACTCATGCAATTTTTTTTTGTTTTTACAGGCCAAGCAGAAAGCATTGAAGGCTCAGTGAGTGAAGTATTTGACTCATCATGCAACTAAATTTGCACATCAAAAGTTAACAATTAACCAGTTAATGTTGTTTTGATATGGTGCTGATCGTGAAAGCAAGCAATAGTGTCTGTAATTACATGTACTCATGTAGTTTTGTGATATCTGTGATCGTGGGACATTAACACCTGTAGCAGGTACTACGGGTTCTTTTACTTTTTGGTTTTTATACTTTTTCTTTTTGTTAATATTAACTTAATTAATTATAGTGTGAAGGTGTTTGGTTCTTCAATGTTAAAGATGTATCCGTGTTCCATTAGTAATGATAGTTTGCACTTAACTGTTTTGTAATTAAATGCTTCCATTTCATCTTGTAGCACATTAGCATAGCAAATGCTGCTTAGACACTGGGTTGGCTCAACATTTCATCATTTTTACCCACCTGAATTGATAATCTGATATTTACACTAACATTAATAATTTTCTGCGAGTTTGTTGTAGCAATGATACACCTTGGTAAATGTTGCCTCATGAATTGTAAATCTCGACACTGATTATGCGTCAGTGTGACAACTTTTTAGCATCTGCTTTTTATTAATGTGAATATCTTGAAAATTAAGAAATTGCTATTTCTAACTCTGCACTCTACATTTTAATGTGATTATGAGACCATTCGTTTTTATTGCTACTAGTCTTACTAAAGGTTAGAATTTTTAAGAGCATAACATCAAACTCCATAAATTTCAGGCACATTATTTTTATTCTTTTTTAGTCTTCCAAATTCAAACAATTTTTATGACCTCAAAAATGAAAAGACTTGCATCTATGCTTTGTTCGTATCTTAAAATTACTTTGCTATAAATAGAAATAAGTATATGCTGCAAATTAAGAAGTTTACATTCCTAACATGTCCCAAAAATATGTGGGACTAATTCAAATTGTATTACATTTTCTGTATCATGTGAAATTTGCTACTGCATAGAAATATTTGTTACCATAGTTAACAGTAATTTCACGTTCTGACACACTGTAAATGTATGCACCTAGTGGATTGCTAAAATAGTTCCTAGTTAGTTTAGAATACATCTAATGGTTTATTTTGTGCATTTGTTGTGCCTGGAGAATTCAATGCTCACGCTGCTGTTTTGCAGCCTTCGTTATTTAATAAAGACAATTACATTGTAAACAATTATTTATAATGTTAGTGTTTTATTCCTTGTATGCACGTATGTACAAACGCTGCTTTATACAAAGTTTTGCAGCGTCATAGTAAAAAAAATCACTATTTCCAGACTGCAGTTATAAGCTATTTCTAAGTAACTTTTTTAATTTAAAATCATTAAATTACAGTTATAATCTACAAAACAAAATTCATTCCAGCATTCTGCAAGATACTTCTGATTTTTACAAGCTGCATGAGACCGCCTTTAGTGATGCCCGGATGCTTAGAGATTACTTACTTCAAGAAATAATATTTTACCATACATTTCCTCACTTAACTTCACTACAGTGGCAAATTTTAAATTCTGCTTGAACACTAAATGAAAACTTTAACATTCAACTCTCTGCAAGTCTGAATCCAGTATTCAGCAAAACCACTTTCTGAACGTGGCAAAACAGAAACGTAACTCACGATCAAAGCTATACCTTTTAAAATGAACCAAATAATGGGCAGAAGTGTCTTAGTCCCATTTGGATGTCAGTACATCATTTCTCTATGAGGTAAAAACAACCAGAACAGCGTGGCAAATGGAAACTGCCAGAAGATGTATACCTCCCGTCATTAACAAACCATTCTCGACTTTGGTTGCTGGCCACTACACCAATACCACTCGGCTACACTCTCACCTAGATTTAATTTTCTTATGTCAATTCTAAGAGAGCTGTTTAAGTAAATCTAGTCCCCTGTTAGGCTTGCATGATTGAATCTACCGAGCTAATGTGACGCCATCTGTACTGTTGTATCACAAACATCGTAAACTTGATGCTTGCTGTGTAAAGATAATATTGCCTGTGCAGGTACATAGTTCTCCAGCAGCAGTTTCATTTGTACTTACATACTTTAAGAAGTACTTAAATTACTTACTATCATTGTCATAACGACAATACTGCACCAACACAACTACAGCATACATATACTAGAAACTAAAGCGAATGTTTATAAAAAAACTCTCAATTTTTACAATGTACGATAAAAATAGCTACAAAATTACCTATAATTTTATGAGAATAGTCACTGTATTACTCCTGCAGTAATATTTACTTTTTTATGTTTAATTAAAAGTGACTTATAATTAATGTACACAAGAAATGTTAAATTTATATGAGTAAATGATCATTGGAAAACAGTCTCATAATTAAAATTCAATCTCATTATACCACATAGTTTGGGAATGCAAAAAAGATTGCATTAAGAGAGTTTGGCATTATAACGAAATGCATTAATACATGTATCTATATAAATTTAAACAGTTCTGCCAAAAATATGAGTTTTAAGGGAGTTTACAATGATAAAGGTCAGGTGTTATAGCAAAATTTGACTGTACGTTATTTCCTAAGTATGGCCTTCATTTAACTACGTTTCATTTAGCACTGACTTTTCTGGTACACATTACTATCTACAAGCGAAGAATTCCTGATACTAACTATCAATTGTACAAGTACAAAACTTATACATGCAGCTGTTAAAAAAACCAGTGATGGTTTGTATCGAATGCATGTACTTACTGAAATTAGGAAACACAGAATCAAACTTCTAACCTAGATTTTATCTTAGAAAATTTTTTCGTGTGTGCTACTGACGTTCCCGCAAAATTACTTTTGCAGACCAACAAAGGTACGTCTTTCCCAGACAAACTCAATCGATTCACGTATTTTGTTAATCCAAAATTACTCTCCGCTATTTGGCCGTACTTGTTAATAAAATACGACATCGCAAAGCCGGTCATAAATGCATCAAAACCGGCTCTGTGTCCTCTGGCATATTTATTTGTTTCGCTAGTTGTAATCTTTAGTTCGTCTACATGTGTTTTATTACATTCCATGCCGTTGGTAATCACTGAGTCTTTTTCAACTGTACCATGTCTCTCCATATCATCATTTGTTATATTTTGTTGTATAATATCAGCCTCGCAGTCACTTGCTAGTTTATCTGCATTAGCTTCACGGGCACTCTCAATTACAGCAACTGTTTGATCCTCCATGTTTTGATCAAGCGTGACAAATTTGGAAACCTGTTTTTTATTGCGGCGGCGAGGCCGTCGTCGTTTCCTGCTTTTTGCACGAATCTCGTTGTCCAAAATGACATCGATGTTGTGAGTGAGTTGGCAAGAGGTTCGATTCATGCACCAACCGTGGTTCTTAAAAAATAAATTTTGCTACTTTTAATCGGTATAATTAACCAGGTTTTTTTGTAACAGTTTGTTATTTCCAAATAGAAGTTTTAATAATCAAGCAGATTTCTGTAATAATAAAAAGCTGGATAGAGTACTGTGTAGAACTCCAGCAATCTGTAACCAAGTTTAAAACAAAGTTTAATTCAAAAGAAAAAGGAAAACTGTAAATTGCAACATTTATCATTAGATGTCGCCTGTTCCAGCACACTGTAATGTTGTCAAGATGTACAAACAATTTAAATTAAAATCAGTTGGAATTTTGTACATGTTAAAACTAGTAAATATTTTAACTAACGACAGATATGAGCTTGAAAAATGTGGGTGGTTTAAATCACCAGCGGTGCGATTAAACCCCAAACATAATTTTCAGGCATTTTCTAATTTTTGTCTGGTGGCATATTTTCTTCAAAATAGAATTTTATTACCGACCAGAATCGAATAATTGCCTATATATAAATATACATATATATATATATATATCAAAAAATATTCGGCTGCTTCCTACTAAATTGTATTTCTAAGTTGTTTCTACAGTCTAGTAAAATTTCTTTGTTAATAAATGCCTCGAACAAGAACAGTAATTGTTCGAAACCGGTCGGCAATAAAATTCTATTTTGAAGGAGTTGTACTTATTTGTGTTTTTGATATAAGTTTCTATGAATACAGCTTCATTAGTTCAAGGTCGCCATTAATTTTAACTGACTAATGCACTTACGGCATAATTTTGACAGAATGGTTCTCCCGCATGTTGACTGTGATCGAGTCTACAAGAGATGACGTTGACTATGGCACGATCATAATGACTGTAGCTGAGAAACTTTACCTTCACGTGTGGTAACTTCTCTTTGGCGATTGCAAAGTTTTCTCTCTGACTAAACAATAAATGCAAACGTATAGCAGGTCATCTTATTAGTATGATAGTATTACAGTCAACTACAAGGGCAAAATTGAATAAACTGAGTTCAAAAGATTAGCTACATGTATTGTAAGATTCTGCATATCCAGGGCCATCCTATAGGCTAGTATAGGCTGCAGCACAGGTCCCCCAAGCCTCAGTAACATTTGCGAAAATTTATTTTTCACTACAGGTTGTGTTGACATATGTGTTTATTTGACTTGCAATAAAAAATAAAATAGTGATATTTCTTAAAAATGTTTTTATCGACAAACAAAAGATAGTTATTCTAGTTTATTTATAGAATTTGTAGTAAGTGTACTTCACACTATGTAAATGTCACTAAAAAATCAGAAATACTAGATGGGTAGGAGATGGGTACAGGCAAATTAGAGAATGAATCTGTCTGAGGGGGACCCATAATTCCATTAGCCTAGAGGCCCCAAAAGGTCCGGCCCTGCATGTATCCCAATCCACTAACAATTAACATGGTTACTTTTAAAGAAAATAACTGACGCACTACAGTCAACCTCGGGTATAAGGTACTTGCTTATAAGGGACCACCAACACCGGTCCCGATTTTTCGTAACATTTTCTCATGTAAAAATCGTCGTATATAACGTACTCGGCTATACGGGACTTTCAGTTATAAAAGATGATATCTTCAGGTCCAGGGTAATAGAAACCCAGGTAAATTACCTCGCATATAAGGAACCCTATGATAAAAGCGAAATTGATCAATTTTTAAACTCAATTTTTTTGCAAACTCGGCCTTCGAACAGCTCGGTTTCCGCAGTCACATACATCTTGCATCACTGAAGGTGCTTCCTACATATCGTTTGCACTGAATGTGAAGCAATAACCCATAAAAATATGGGTAAAAGTACAGAAAAGTACAGGTCTAGATACACCCTCGGTCTGACTCAACTTCAGCTATAAGGGACATCGGATATGAGGGACGGTTTTTCTGGTCCGGAAGTGTCCCTTATATCCAAGGGTGAGTGTACATAATATCCCGTGTCGGTACAAAATTTCACATAAAACTTAAATCTATCTGTATGATTACTTACCATCTACGAAACATGTACTCTAAAAACGACGAGGAAAATCTTGCAGCAAATTCACATATGTGTTTAGTATCATACAATCCAGCAGGAAACATTTCATTCAGTGCACCGAGAAATGTAGCATAAGTGGTCGGCAGCTCTGCATACAGATTGTGATACAGAAACACTAAATCAACCAAGCCATTATGCAGAACTATGGGACGCTGGCTAAGAATTAATTCTGCCATCAGATCACGTAGTAAGCATTCATTTTTACAACCATCCTAAATGTAAAACACTGCATAAATACAATGAAAAATAAGCATGTTTCTGTAAAAACACTTAAAATGTTTAACATTGTTATTCATTTCCGGTGTGTGTGTGTTTCACAGATAATAAATCATTTTAAATAAGAGGATTCGTTATTTAGTGTTTGCACCCGCAATACGGTGCTACATTGCTATCTCTGTCATGTTATGTAAGATGAAAAACATTTTATTTTTGATTGTACTAGAACTAACTGTGTTCAAAATGAACGTAGTTCTGATTTTAGCACGAACTTGTATACACTTTTAAATGATACTGATAAAGTTTCTGAATTTCTAATAATTGTAAATAAGCACAATATGTTTTTTAACTACAACTTTGTTGTTCATGTAAGTAGATATATTTACTGCTCATATTGTTGTGCTGTTCAGTCGCTTTGTGATATGAATATATATATATATATATATATATATATATATATGATACGAGAATAAACAACTACTGCTGCTGCTGCTACTGCTACTACTACTATACATCAGTACTGTTCAGCACATGTCATTATGTGAGGTACATAACCGACTGGTTATGGTTGTTATGTCTGCCAACCGAAGTTGAAAATGGTGCAGTGCCGGTTAGAGAATGGTAGGGTAAATGAATTGTTGCGGATGTGCGCAACCACGCGGACACTCACTTTGTGAGGATTCATTCTTCACACTGATTCTGGCTTTTAACTCGGAGAGGGAGGATATATATAATACATTATAACAAGGCCCAGACACCTCTGTCGGTTCAGTAACTCATCTTAGAGGCGCAGACTTGATATCAAGTTCAGGTCTCACCACGGCTATCTGGATGACAAGGACCTGCTGTTGTTGAAGTATGCCAAAGTGTATAAAACAATGTAAAAATAATGTAATCATGCGCATAGTTCATTTATCTTAGAATGTTGAATAGAACACATTTATTCTTCAGTATTCATTAATTAGTTTGATTATGATTGTGATTGCCAGAGTGTTTATATACCATTGGCATCTATTTTTAACAATTATTACCCATTGCAGTAATATCTCAACACAATTTGAAAACGGTATTGATACCATAAGTATACCCTACTGTCATGGGTACAGGTGGCGCTGTCGGCTTTTGCATTACAGGAAAGAAATCTCAGTCCTGCTCTGTCACACTGAACTAGTAGCTCAGCTACCAGAGCATGGAGTATTAATGAATTAATAAATAAATAAGTTTGACTAATTACGCTGCGGTCCCTGTCGGAATCCATCACGTTGCTGGCTATGCTGATTTTTACATTTCTACAGTTCGCGTTACTTCATACAGTTAGCATCACATCTTTCTATTTCAACATTCTCTATTAACTTTTCTTTTCTACTCCTTTACTGCTCTTTTCTACTACACTCAATCAATTCATTTGGGATGCTCTGAACAAGTGATTACTTCTTGAGTACGCCACAGGGTCATTTGCAGCTTGGCATGTTGTGTACATAATAATAAATACGTTATTAAATTCTTTAAGTCCTATGCTGTAATGATCGTTGTGGATATTCAATAAATTTACTGAACTTAAAAAAAACTTAATAAATTTAATCCCAGGTCTCAGTTTCAAATTGCAACTAGCCCACAATTTTTTTGCGTCTTCTTTCTTTCTCCAACTCCGCAATCGGTAATAATTGTTAAAAAGAAACCGCAGTGTTTCTAAACACTCTGGCAATCACAGTCACAATCTCACTAATTAATGATATCGTTAGTTGCCATCTAATTTGAGAAAAGTGGTCTACAGTATTCTTTCGACTATTTAGAGATAAATAAAGCAAAAATCACATAGCACGACATTCAATTTTTGTTTTGTTGGCTTCTACATCAAAAACAAGGTCCACTCTCTTACTAACCTACATTACAAACAAAAGCACAACAAAATATGAAAAGCCTATATTATATTTTACTATTTTATTACTATATTTATATATTATTGTATTAAAAAAACACTATATTTTAAGTAAAGCACCTAGTCCTACAAATAGGTATGTGATAATTATGAGTATGGTATGGCTAACTTTATGAACCGCTTGTTGTTTTGAGCAATAATAGGTTTTCTAATCTAAGTTTCCAAAAATTAAGTAACAGTGATCTTATCTTTTCTGGAAACACTTGACTTTAAACTGATTTACTTTATCATCACCGTTTTGTTGAAATGCCAAACAATGCAAAACCTTTAAACTGGTCCACTAAGCTGAGGTACAAAACTTCTCAACGACTTACTCCTTATATCCTTTAAATATAATAGTAGCTTTCCTACCTATTACTAAAAACAACTTCAACTTAGTAAAAATAAGCCTTTTCACAATTTCGCTATGCATCAAAGGGTAAGAGAACAAAGCACATCCTACTTAACTACAACCGTCTTGTAACTTTACGTACGTAACTAGATGTAGATGAAGTGCAAGAAATATGTGGTTAGTCAGTGTTCCCTCGCTACTTCGCGGTTCATTTATCGCAGACTCGCTGTTTAGCGTGTTTTCAAAAATATTAATGTAAAATATTTACCACGATATTTTCGCAGTTTCGAGGGTTTTTGCGGTACTCCGTCTAAAGTATTTTTGCAGATGCGAAGTACGTATTGTACAGTAATGTATAGATTTGATGATAAAAATATATTAAAAACATTAATTCTAACATTAAAAGAATATTATAAATCATAAAAAATTACCATTTACAGTAAGTAGTGTATTTACGACATGAGATTTTATACAACACACAATTAGTATGTATCAGAGTGTGTGAAGGGTTTACAAAAGCTTAAAATAATGTATAACTACTAAAATAAGTATACTGTCCCTACCTCACGGAAATTCACTTATCGCGGATGGGCCTGGAACGCAACAGCCGTGATAAGTGAGGGAACACTGTATAGTTTCAAACTAATATATTATTCTTCTTCAAAAACAGCTAGCAAAACAGCAGCAGCAATCCAAGTAAAACGAAATAATTGAAGCGAAAATCGATGCCAAGAATTTTTACTATTATAAGCTTGGGCTGCGAAGCATTGTCAAGTGAAAACAAATGCGATGTTCGGTTCAGACAACATTGTTAGGTTCACTTAGCCTTTACCTTTTCATGATCATCATCAATCACTGGAATTGTGAAAAAGCTTATTCTGCAAAGGAAAGCTGTGTGAACCATGAGGCCAAACAGTACCGACCTTGTCATCACCGCGGTAGTACGACACTCCCGACGAATATTGCTTGTTAAAGTCAAAACCGTGTTCTATGAGAAATTGCAGAGAAGCCGGCTCAACAACGTACTCCTCATTACACAATGCAGTTATATTGTAAGTCTGGACAATAAAAACTGAGGAAACAGCTACTTTCTGCCGTACTTCAGATGTTCTATCTACTTCTGGAAAAAGTACTTTTATATCAGGAATGACAAAAGTTATTTATAACAAAAAAACATAAAATAGGACTGACCCCCGCTTCAAAGAATACGAAAAAGGGGTTCACATTCACTTTTTGTCAATAAAAATTGAAATACACATAGGCAACCAACATATATCTTACCTATGAAAAAAAAATAATTTAAAAAATAACGTTTTTATAACCTGATCAATAATTATACATAATAAGATTGGTTTTCCTACTATTAAAACATAAACCTCCATAATTAATGAGTGGAAAGAGTTAGTTTGTTATTACAAACTGTCATTTTTATGCTACTCATTTGAGCCAGTGTGTGTGTGTGTGTGTGTGTGTGTGTGTGTGTGTGTGTGTGTGTGTGTGTGTGTGTGTGTGTGTGTGTGTGTGTGTGTGTGGTGTGTGTGTGTGTGTGTGTGTGTGTGTGTGTGTGTGTGTGTGTGTGTGTGTGTGTGTGTGTGTGTGTGTGTGTGTGTGTGTGTGTGTGTGTGAATGTATATAGGCTCAAAATATGTTCAAAAATCAGTGGCAATTATTGCAAGTCAAAAATACACTTAAGCGTCAAACAATTCTTTAAACCGACAGGCAAACTTTAATTTTAACCATTTTCTACCTTACTAGAAGTGATTTAACAAGTACTACATTATACATGTGCAAATAAAATATACATACACACACACATATATAGCAAGCGAACAGGAAACTATTACACACGAGTATGTCTCTAAAATTAATTTCAAACTTTCAGAAGTTTTTGCAATTGTATCAAGTTCAGATTCCTCACCAAGTGTGCCCAAAACAGGAGTCGAGTCGGATGTAGCATGAAAGAAAGATATTCCTAAAGCTATTATTGACCTGGTTCTCGCAACTTCTGCAATAGCATCATATCTGTCCCCCATTTCCCTATAAAACAACATTATCTGCAAACATTTGTTCTGCTAATAGTATATTTGAGTATGCAGAAAACTTACAAATTAAATCTTTAAATCACACACTTAACTTTAAACTTAACAGCAGCTAATCAGTTGCCAACTTTTTTTACTTTTTCACATTTTCTTTTTGAATTTGGTGTCAAAAATAATTAACTGAGAGTTTTTGCCTTCATTAAATTGAATGCTTTGCCTGTAACGCCTTTACCTGTAACAATTTTATCTTTCAAAAGTTATACTACAATGATTAAATGTGTTTCTCATTTGAGCTACTTCTACACGCCTCCTCCGTGTAAAATGGTAACAGTTCTAATGACAAATTATTAAAATGTTGATAAATGGCAAATGTTGCATAAAACACAAAGTATACCAATATGTAAAAGCATTGAAAGTTAAATAGAAACCTTGCATTTAGACGTTTTCTATTTCCAAGTCCACTGAGCTCCAAATCTAACGAGATAAATGTTGACTGCTTCATCGCCAGAATGATAGATGGCCACAATGCCTTGAAATTGTCCTTGTTTACATCAATGATGGGCACTTCACTGAAATCTGCCATGTTTGATATTTACCTACAATAGATAAAACAAATTAATAAGCCAGCAGCAATAGCAGCAGTACCAGCACAGCAAAGCCTTTTTTAGCTCACCAAAGCTGAATTTGGATTGGTGACCCCAACAATAATTCTGCGCTTACAATTTGAAAGTCACAAATCCCTTCAAAAAGTACTTCTTTATATGTGTTGACTTTACGAACTAATCTCTGTCTTCAGCAAACCTCTAATTTGTGTTCCAATAAGTGGCAGACAAATGAAAAACATAAAATTTTGTAAAATAAAAAACACAATGTGTATGCTTGCAGACCAAACCGTCCATAAGTTGGCATAGTTAAAACTACGTTACGATGCTTCAAAGTAGAATGACCCAAAAATTTAGTCAAAGGTCAATGTTTTCGTATTTTGTAAAAATACTAATTATACTAAAAAATAACAACACTAAATATACTGGACTTTTATATTCTAGAAAAGTGTTATCAAGAAAGTTATCTATTATCATGAAAATACACAAAAATTTAATTTTACTACTCCTTAACCACTTTCTATCTAGAAACTAGCACTGCAATTGAAAAAAAAACTCCTATTTTCAAACTCCAATAGCAGCTCCTGGCAACTGTCATTTTGCTTTGGTTCTTTTCTGTTGCCAAGCCCAGACCTACAGGATTTAAACAGAACTTCAATGTTCTCTTGCAAAGTCCGTAGCAACCAACATTTGTGTGGTTTTGAAGAAACACGACAAAAAACAATAGCTAACTTTAAATGGGATTTTCTCAAGATTATGTTTTTTAGTGCGTAGCCTGTAACTCAACTTCAATGTTGATTATCTCAACTTAGAAACAACATACATTGATGAACTTGGTATCAAAATGATCCTCATGAAATGAAGATTCGGGATATGTGACTAACTAGCAAACCTTAATTGCCGACTGATGGACGATTTTGCTATGCAAGCACACATATAGCTAAAGCGAAAGACACATTTAAAGTCTTTTTACCTGAGATGTTACAGGCTTTTTCAATTTCACCCACTTATGGTCAGGCCTATCATTGTTAACATAATACTAACTCCTTGAGGAGCGTACAATGTCACAATCAAGATGGTGATACTCAACCATATTCAACTTTCAAGCACAATGAGTATTTTGCTATACAAACCAAATGCAAAATTTTATTTGACAAAAATGCTTATTTTTATTCAGGCCTAATAAAAATTTGACTATAGCACTATCAATAGAATTAATCCAAATTTTGCAGTAAGGGTGATGAATGATGACACAATGCTACATCACTTGTCTTAAAAACTTGAGTAAAATTAACGAATACAGTTAAGGACAGAAGACAAGCAAGCTAGAGAAAGACTGTTAGTTCATGTTTTTCTGTAACATAAATATTAGGAAAGTTTACATTTTTTAGGTTGTGCAGTCAATAAGGACAAACTTTCAGTATAAATTGTGCAAAGTGTATTGCATAGCATTGTTTTTGGCTATCATAGCTGCTGTCTGATTTCAACATGCAAGTGATGAGGTAGAATACAATATTATGATGTGAGAAGCACGGTGCCATTTATTGGTTGACTGTACCAACCGGTTTCATGCCTGTTTGAATTTAGACCGATATTTTGCAATATATCCAATGCACAACATAGTGGATTGACGATCAGTCTTGAATGCACTTTTGTACTCTATTACTTAGGAACATGTATTAATACTAGCAAAACTAATAGACTATAACTTAATAAAGAAAACAAAAAATTGCAGGCAAACAATAATACAGCCATAGTTAAAAGCTCCACGATCCGGTTATTAACTACTCTCCATGATGAAGTAGATTTCAGAAAAATGTGCTCAACAGCTCCTAACATAAAATCGTCTTTTTGGGAAATGGTTCAGTGACGCTAGCCTATGGGTGGCATTGAGCGCACCACAGTAACTCCACTGTTAAATTTATTTGTGTTCTCTGAACACATTCTTTGAGAGATGATTCTATAAATTAATCACACGATAAATAGCAAAATGTTTCCGTATAAAATCATTTTAAAATCTAGTATTATGGTTACTCACACTCACAGTAGTTTATCACGCTTTCTCTCCAGCAATCTGGGATATCAACTCCGTTCAACAACCACTTACAATTACTGCTTTTACGTACGACTACATATACAGTAAAGCGGGCATACACACCCAAGCGCCTAAGCTACAATAATCGTCGTCGTCGGCTTTCACTCGTTTCCGAGTATTGTCCTTTCGGTCAAAGTTACTAGCTGTGGTGGGCACGTTGGTGGCTTAACAGCCCGATCCTTGCTCGAAACATTCTGGTGCGTTTGTCACATTGGATGGTGGGAGTTACCTGAGGTTGACGGGCCTTCTCTTTCCTTCGTTGACGTTTGGCTTCAATTGCTGCTAGTCTGGTTGTTTCAAAATGCTCAGTCCCTTCCTGGATGACTCTTCTCCACTTTGTTCGCTGCCGCGCTGTCTGTTCCCAGGTTTCTGGATCGATCCTTGCTGATTGCAGGGTTTCTTTTAGTTGGTCCTTGTAGCGGCGCCTAGGGCGGCCCAGGGGGCGTTTTCCAGTGCTCAGCTCACTGAAGAGGATCCTTCGGGGAAGTCTGTTTTCGTCCATACGTGCTACATGACCTGCCCACCTTAGCCGATGTTTCGTAATCATAGCTTCTATACTAGTGGTGTTGAGTCTCTCGAGAACTGAATTATTGGTGACATAATCATCCCATCTGATGTTGGAAACTGAGCGAAGCTTTTTCTGGTGGAACTGTTCGAGTTTTTTCAGGTCTTGGCGGTACAGAGTCCATGTTTCACATCCGTAAAGGAGTGTGGAAACGACAATAGCATTATAGACCATCAGCTTGGTTCGACGAGTTAGATGAGCATTACCAAAGACACGGGTTGAGAGTCTGCCGAAAGCGGCATGGGCAGCTCTAAGCCTATTTTCCACATCCTTTGTTGAGTTGCACTGGACGGAGAGTAGACTGCCCAGGTACGGGAAATGTTCAACACATTCTAGATCTGCACCATTAATGGAAATGTTACATACTGGTGTGTCTGCTTCAGGTGATGGTTGGACAATAACTTTGGTTTTTCCTATGTTGACTGTAAGGCCAAAGCGAGAATATGCGTCACAGAAGTTGCTGACTGATTGTTGCAGGTGATTGGCTGAGTGGGCTGGTGCCGCATTATCATCCGCATATTGCAGCTCTGTCACTCTGAAGGTTGTGGTGCGGTTCCTGGCTCGAAAACGCGACAGATTGAAGAGCCCCCAATCAAAGCGGCATCTCAATTCCACCCCTGGATTGTCTGGTGGAAGGTCATGAAGCATAGCAGTGAGATAGAGTGAAAAGAGCGTTGGTGCGAGGACACAGCCTTGTTTTAGTCCACAAGTGATTGGGAACTCTTCTGAGATAGTGTTTTGATTGATAACACGTGCCGTCATACCATCATGCATAGCTTGTATCATCTTGATGAAGTCATCTGGAAGACCAAAACGTTGCAGGACAGCCCACATGGCTTCTCTCGGAACGCTGTCATAGGCTTTTTCTAAGTCATAGAACACGAAGAAGAGAGGCTTCCGCTGCTCACGGGCCTTTTCCTGCAGTTGTCGCGCACAGAAGATCATATCAATGGTCCCACGTAAAGCTCAGAACCCACACTGAGATTCAGGTATGATCCTTTCTGCAACCTCCTGAAGACGGTTGAAGATAATTCTTGACAGAATCTTTCCGGCAATTGAAAGCAGTGATATCCCCCTGTAGTTTCCACACAGGTTGCGATCCCCCTTTTTAAAGATAGTGACAATGAGTGCGTTTTTCAGGGCATCTGGGACTCGTTTTGCTTCCCACATTTGAAGCATCAGGTTGAACAGTCGGTTCTTGAGAGCAGGTCCACCATGACTGATGAGTTCCACTTGGATATTGTCGGGTCCAGCAGCCTTCCCTCGAGGCATACGCTTAATGGCTGTTTCAAACTCAATAAAGTTGGGTGGAACCGATAACTGGGGTTGCAGGGGATGCTGTGGAACATTCCTTAGGAAGTCAGCTGCTGTCGTTGAGCTCCGGTTTAGCAAGGTATTAAAGTGCTGTTTCCATCGGTTCAGAATATCTTGGCTCTCGGTCAGGAGGGTGGTGTTGTCGGCTGACATAAGACTTCCCACTGATGTTCTTCTAGGGCCATAGATCTCCTTGGTGCCTGCGTAGAAACTTCTAAGGTCTCTGCAATCTGCATGATATGATACAATAATAATATTTTATTAATGCATAATAATTTATTTCTGTTGTGCATATATATATATGCGCTATAATACGTTTTCACAGCACATCTGTACATGAAATTTAGCAGACATTAAATTTTTTAACTTATGGAGAGAAAAATAGTCAAAAAATAGTCAAAACATAAAATATTTAAGAATCTCCACATGGAGGCCAATCAACACAACTATTATATTATTCCACGCACTGTTTTTGGTGAGCATATTTTTATGGCTAAAACAAACTTCTAAAAACGTTCTTACATATAACTATGGAATACTGTATTAAGACTACTAGTCTGTACATAAAATATATTTGCATGTGCACTAAAATATCAGTACAAAACCTCTCTAAAAGCAATGATACAGCTAATATTCATAAAACACCTAAAAGCTAAGTTTCACCAAATCAACAATTCCTTACAGTAAGAAAAGCCAACCTGAGGTCCTGATTACAAATACCTAGAAGCTACATATCGGCAAAGGTGATGAAGTATGAGAATAATGGCAAAAACTGGTATCATTTGTAATTAGATGAACTCGTGCATTTAAAATTACAATGTTTCAGTTTCAATACTAAAATTACTCGTCAAAAGCACACAGCTTGTTTGACCCTTTTTGGGAACACTAGGAGCATCATGTCACAGCTACAAACTAACTGAATTTACACAAAAAAACATAACAGGCTAGCTTGGAAATGACAAATTTAATCATTTTATAAAATAATAAAGTGCAGTAAAAAATGCTAATAAACTACGCACAACAGAAAAGCTTGACAGAGGATTTTAATTAGGCCACACAAATAATCAATTTTCAAGCTACATCAATTATTGTTATTGCTAAACTAGTACTACTTTATTGTCTATTCACAAATGAAATTGATATTGCACAATATTGCACAAGAAAAAATTGTTGCCACCATGATCCACCATAGGCCCCAATTACAAATGTATTTCAGAATGGTTAATTGTTATCATGTAACGGCAGAAATAGTCATTGCTCTGCATATCTTTATGTAAAAATAAGAGGTATGTTTTAACACAGAATATTTAAAATCAAAACACTTCTAGAAGTAAAATAATATAACAGCAATAAGCCTACATAATCATACAATATACATCTACCCAATCAAAACACATTTTGTGCTCTATTCTAAGAATTAAAATTCCTTTTGCACACTCAATGTACAGCAATGTCACGTAATATGTATTTCAGTTGGCATAAAATAATGACAAGCAGCTTAAATTCATTACTTATTTACATGGCATTGTAAGCTGAGTCACGATTATGTACCCAATCCAAACTATGCCAAAAATTCTAATCTATCTTACCAGATGCTTGAAGTTCATCACAAGTACAGTGCTTCAAAAAAGAAAAATTCGGACAACTGTCTGATCCTAGCCTAAGGCATATTCCTGCGCAAAGCTATTGCCCTAATAAAACGGCCACATTCCAACTGACAATAAGTCAAAAAAATAGTGTAATAATGTGGCCATACGAAATAACCTGTTTTTAAATTTGATCATGTAAGAGGAAATGCAGGTATGAATAAAACATTTACATACTTAAGACTAGCAAACGATCAAATACTCAATACGGTAAAATGATTCGATCACGCTAATTAAGTGATCCATTGTAGCGACCCATAATTCAATGGAGACGGTTCATACATCACTGCTATACAAATGTACAAGACAAAAAATTCTCAAGTTCAGAACCAGTGAGAGAGTAATTTAGCTGCTACTGCACAACTTATTAACCACATAGCAGTGCATTTATTTGGGTTGCTGTTATTACATAGGTCTTCAAAACAGGGACATATTTCATACACAAAACCATCTGGCTTTGTCTGTTCCCAACATTCTGGCGTATCATCTTTATCATACTCTCTACTCTGACTCCAAGTCAACTCTATATTTCTGTACTCAATTGCACATCTTCTGATTATGATCTGTTTGTCGTGATCCCTTCTGCCTCTCACTGCCTTCTCTTTCAAGCAGGGTCCAGCACACTGTTGAATGAAGTCTCTATCATAGTCTTCTAAATGATTTGGATCTTGACATTTGTCTGTAAACGGTTCAGGTCTGTCTGTCGGGGTACCCCACGCACAACGATAGCACTCTCTGATGAATTCCGCATTAGCGGCAGACATAACCATCGCTAATGTCACCACAATAATCGCAGTCAATTTCCACATCTTTCTGGACGCGTAGTTGAACGGTAATGTTAATCTTAACACTGGAGAATATTCTTTCATACACATTTGTGCTAAAACTGAACACAATAACCAAGTAGGGTGCGCCTGTGTTACAATAATAATATCACCATGCACCACACAACGCTGCGACCGGTTCTCCTATCACAGGTTTAAATGCCTTGGCCATGAGTTGGATTACTACACACGCTCGGCAGTTTAAACGCTAGTGTTATTCATGGCTGAACGATCACAAGCACGTATGAGAACCAAATGCTTACCTGGTGACGAATCAGCAGCCCGTACAATCTGTCTGCGCAGGTAATTTCAGGTATTAGATCAGCAAAATATTTTATTGATTGTACCTTATTACTGCATCCGTATAAAGTGACATACGTCTAATGTACAACTAATGTGGCGATTTTTTGAACAGTAATTTTGTATGCGGTTTTCTAATGAAATATTTTGTATTACCCCATTTAAATATGTAGATACTAATGCTACTTTACATAATTCTATTTACATCCAATTAAAAAAAACTTGCAATTTATTTCTGCCTGTTTTTGAGAAATGTTATCTTAGTTAAGTATTTCGTCCTTGGCCAACGTTTTTTATTTAAAAAGTGAGAATCATGCAAGCGACGTTTGTACAATGGTTTGTGGAAAAAATCAGCAGAGAATAATGAGTGATCATGATATATGCTCGGCCTCTACAGCTAAGCAGTGCCAGCCTTGGTAAATAGATGGATTAGTGTCAGAAGTGTTTGTATCCTTTCATCTGTCATATTGCCTTCAACAACTTCACTAAGCAAAGGGATGTTTCCTTGCTACTGTGACGGAGTGTGTTCAGATTCAAACTAATTCGGTGTCTCAACTTAAAAAGGTTATCCTTTATAATTAACTGGATTCTGGACATGTGTGCACACCTCCCTTGAAATGCTTGCAATTAGATAAAAATCTGCTGATTCAATGATGGAACCAGAGTGAAAAGTGTTACCATCTACCTGTAGCTTAGTGCCATCTACTGACAGGAAATAGAAAGCATTGCACATTGATTTTCTTTTCATTAAAAATGTTATTATAATGCGAGTATTGTTCACATTTCTTTGTGAACTTGGATGTTTTGTTTAGTCACAACAATAGGCACACACCATAATTACATAGTTAGATTAATAAAATAGTAATTATGAAATTGATTACAAATTTTAAGAGCTAGATATGCACTGTATCATGCCTGTAAATTTCTAACTAACATAAGCTGCTAATACAATACTGAGATGAAAATGAATGCCATTTAAACAACAAATTTTTGCGATATCAGTTATCTTCTTTATTTACAACCATTGATTTACAGATTGTTATCACAGCCAAAAAACATCACATAATTATGAAGATGATCTTGCAAACATAAGAACATTTGACATTGAATTATTCAGTACACAATTAATTTCAGTTTAGACTGAACAAACAATTAATATTTTAACTTCTATTTTAGTTACAAATGAAAGGACAACATAATTATATTGCCTTACTTTGGGCCTATATTAATATATTGGGTTCTATTAATACACTGCTTCATAGAAGGATATCAAACATAAATGTTTAGCTTACATATTTATATTTTTAAAAATCACTTTCAATTGAACTTTTGTAAACTGGAAAATGTGCACAGTAGCATTGGCAGCAACATAGCAATTTTACATCAGTTATAAAATAAAATAGGTAAGTAAGAACTATGAAGCAACTGTCGAGCAAATTGTCATTAAGATACTTCAGCAATGGCTCCATGAATTTTTGCTAATGTATACTGAATTTACTAGTGTGAAGTATACTGTAAAAAACCCAGAGCTGTGTGAGTTGGTACATTAAACTCCTCACTCTGGCTGCGACTCCTAGAATTTTAGAAGATCCAACTCTGACTCTGATTCCTAAAATTTTAGATCCAACTCCGACTCCTGCCTTTCAATAATAATTCGCAGTACTATCAATATTTAGCTACAGTGGCATTTCATCACTACTTCTTATGCTTGAAAAACAGTCTAGTTGCATAGACACCAACACGATAGCATCCCAGAATGGGAGATTATGCATGTGTTAAAACATGAAAAGTAACTGGAGTCTAAGTTTGTGTATTTTTTACCGACTCCAACACTGACTCCTCTGACAGTAAGCGTACACTGACTCCAAAACCCTAATTTTTAGTAACTCCGACTCCATTAGCAATGAGAACACTGCCAACCCCGACTCCACAGCCCAGAAAAAACCATTATGCAAATTTTTAATCAGGAGTGTTCAAGGACTTTAACAGAATTTTTCGATGCTCCGGGAAGTTGTTTAGATCCCACAGCCCTAACATAGCACACTTCGGCATCAACGCCTATCTGGCAGAAAAAATCAAGCCATAACATTTGCTTATGTGACAACCTATCCCCAGGACCTTTCACCTCTGACACTTTAAACATCTTTTTCTCATTATTCCAAACCACTAGGTCTGGCATGCCACCTCTGCAATGCTTATGGTCTTTAATAATTCGCTCTAGGATTTTTGCCAGTGTTTCTCCACCAATACAGGCAATCAGGCTATTTAGGCGCTCTGGACTTTCATAAAGATCCCAGCTTATCAAAGAACACTCTTCATCTGCATGTTTCTCCCAGCAAGAAGCTATTGTGTTAGTCAAGAAATCTTCATCACTGTTAGCAATTTCACATAACCTAGTGTCAACTGCTTCTTTTCGATTTTCATAAAAACAGTCATAACGTAGATCTAGCGGACCGGATTGATATGGACCACGAAATGCATCAGGAATGCCTGGCATGAATAGAATGTCCCAGAATAACAATCCAAGTATAGTGGTAAAAGCTGATCCCTCACCATGAACACCATCAGTATATCCCAACTGCTGTTTGTACTGAATTATGCATAAATTTTCTACACCGCAAGCAACCATACCCTCGTTGCCCCCATCTTCATCACAATCAGAGGTAACAAAGACAGTCTTTCCAGGAACACCAGATGACATTACTTTTCCGAGGAATATACGTTCAGGTGGCTCAGAACACGGCATTTGCGGTACGCTGATCAAAAATTTATGCAAAGACACATTGCGCGGTGACTTGCAGATTTTTTCGGCCCTCAGTCTTAGCGCCAGTCGATGTCCTGTGCGCACATGTTTATCACTCAAGCCATCAATAATGGCTTCTAAAGCTCTATCAGGCTGCTTCAGATGCTGATCCAGATTCAACGCTAGTCTGTCCCACCAACGGCCTCTGGCTTCACAACAATAGATAGATTGGCTTAGCAAATTCCTTAGCACATCTACAGCACTGCCGTAGTCACGCAACTTCTGCAGAGTTTCGACACCCAGATAAAGAACCTTAGTATACAACGAACATGCTGTAAAACATCTAACCCAGGGTGGAAGTGACAAATCGTATTGCAAAATGTTTTTGTCTGTGTAGAATTCATTAAATTCTGCTTTTGCTTCTTGAAAGACATTCAACGCTTCAGAGAACTTGTGTTTATCAATGAGTCCAAGCAGGTCACTTGCACGAGTTAGAATATTCTGAAATCGCAGCAGTGATGCCCTGTCTTGAAATATCCTGGCTTTTTTCTCTACTACATACTTAGGATACTGGATTTTGCCCAAATTAACCAAGAGCATGGAAAACAGTTGTTGAAGACCAGGCTGAGCTTGCGGATCAGTATCATCTAAGGTAATACTAGTCAAATTAAATAACATTAGTACTCTCAGCAATGTCACCCTGGGCTCTTCAGCCACAATACATAGTTTGTCAAGCAGCTTTTTAGCTTTTTTCAGCACAAAGTGTTGTCTGCAGCTGCCAAATACATTCCTCTGCTTCGTGCATTGTTCAAGGATAAGCTTAGTAAGCGATGACATCTGTAGTCCAGTAGCAGAAATGTGCAAATCTTTTGCAAGGTTGCGCAATTCTACACTTCCTAAAAGCTTGAGAGCCACGGTGACGTCGCAAAGGTCTTTCTCGCTCAACAAAAATTGGTTTTTGATCAGCTCACTGATAGCGGGTTGCAAGTCATCGGCAATTCGAGGATAACAAATTTTGGATACCTGAATCCAGCGGTACTTCCTTTGGAAAAGTCGCACAAACAGTTGTTGAGCTTTAATGGACAATCCATAAAATTTGTTAATCCAGCTCATATCTGACTCATCAACTAACAGACGGTCATGTTCATCTTCTAAGACAGACCTCAAGACCAACAAAAAATTTTCGAGATAATACGGAACAGTTTGGTTTGTTGAATTATCATTTTCATCGCGACAGTCACTGTCGTGTACACTTGACTCGACTACACTATCCAACTTTTCTAACAAAGCACTATCACAAATTTCACTCGAAGTGGAGATTTCAGCAGTTTTTTCTGAATTTTTTTCAGGATTAACACAGTCAATAGTTTTAAATGTGACAGCATTTTGAAGGTTTTTATCACTTTCATACTTAACGATGTTGTCCACATTTTGTGATACAGAATGAACGATCATATTTTTCGGTTTCTCAGTGTCCACTATTTGCTTTTTAGTAGACACCAGATTTTCCTCTATATTACTTTTTACTGCAAGTTTTCTTTTCTTCCGTGAAAGTATCCTTCTGGAGTGGTTTTCTTTTGGCTGTGGACAATCAACAATGCCATTCACATGATAACGTGCAGTGTCACTTTGTTTAATAATGTTGCTCATCGTCGAATCTACCTGTGTCAAAGATTCATCACCACAGACACAGTCTAAAGATGCACTGGCGCTGTCTCCCGATGTGACACAGAAATCATCAAGATGCTTATTTATGGAAGACAATTTCACTTCTAAACCACAAGCAGGACAATTTATCATTCTTGGCACGTGCCTTTCAAGGCAGTCGAACAGTGATATTTGCCTAGATGCCATGTCTTTATCCAAAAATATCTATAGATATTAAAAAAAGTACATTAGAAAACATTTTAGAATCATAACTATAATTTACTAAATCAGCAATAGATCTATATCACTAGGAAAATTTAGTTTAAAAAAATGAAACAGCTACAAGCCACAAAAATATCATCATTTTATTAAAAATTAGTCAAACTCACTGGCTGTTGCAGTTATGCAAAACCCAGAGATTTTTATAAAAGTATCTAGTATCGAAATAATTGGGAGAGTGTGCAGCAAACGACCACAAAGCCCGTGATGATTTGAAAAGGTGGACTTCTAAAATGTCAATTTTATTAGAATTTTCACTACTTACATATATTCCCATTGCTAGTACAGTTGCTATCTCCCAACATTATTTCAGTTATTGATACACACTCACTCATTAATTAGCAGTTTATATACCTACCAAGAAACCAAGAACACATGGAATTATGTGATTTAAAACTGTTTAGCAAGATAATTTTACCTTATCTTAAATACTGTTCCACTATTTCTATAATTTAACAAATCATGCAGGTTTAAAGTTACACATAGCAAAAACAAATTGCTTTGACTGTGCAATTATATGGCTTCCAGCACCATGTCATTATCCTGCTAGCCTAGGTTTACATATAAACAGTCCGATTTTAATCTTATTGTAACGTAAAGGCCAAAATTCTCTAAAATGAAGAGATGCCGTATTATGGAAGTCATTGTCAAATGAGCGAGCATCTAGTTCTTATTATAGCTGAGCTAGAAATACAACAAGACTTTAATTTTGCAACGAAATTGAACTAGATAATAATATTAGTGATTATTTATATTATATAGCATGTTTTTATTTTTTCTTGTTTAGAATTTGCATGACATTTTCTGGTTAATTGGAAATTACAATGGTGGATTTACGTTAGATAAAACAGTTTTTTGTTAGTTTTTTTCTGGTTTGAACTTAGCTCTTTACTTATATTTTTGATGCACAAAACGTTATTTTGCAAGTGGCATTCACAGCGTATTTAAAGCGATCTTATCACTGATTTAATTTTAGAGATTTTGATGACTTTGCTTGCATTTATTTTGTTTTAAGACTTGAATACAAATATTTTAATGTGTCAAGAATATAGCTAATTTCTTTATTTAGGCTTTTATTTTGCTTGCAAAAAAATTACATTTTGTATGTAGAATACAATTTTCATTGATTTTACGATGCAGCACGTCTTCATTACTAACTGCTTTTGCTATCTAATCCACCTCACTTACGTGATTTTCTTTCTAAATTTGCATTTGTTCTGACTGAAAGAGGCAGAATATCTTACAAATGTCCCAGGGAATAAGAGTTGGCATGCAAAACCCAGAGATTTTTATAAAAGTACCTAGTATTGAAATAATTGGGAGAGTGTGCAGCAAACGACCACAAAGCCCGTGAAGATTTGAAAAGGTGGACTTCTAAAATGTCAATTTTATTAAAATTTTCACTACTTACATATATTCCCATTGCTACTACAGGTTCTATCTTCCAACATTATTTCAGTTATTGATACACACTCACTCATTAATTAGTAGTTTATATACCTACCAAGAAACCAAGAACACGTGGAATTATGTGATTTAAAACTGTTTAGCAAGATAATTTTACCTTATCTTAAATACTGTTCCACAAAATCTCTTAGAATTATATTAAGAAAGGAGCCCTTTATTTTGTTTGGCTCACAGATTCTCTCACTTTGCTATGACACAACTTCAAACAATAATTCTGCAAAATATCTCACCCGAATTTATGTGTTTTTCTATTTCATTGAGACCTGGCAAAAATGTATGAAGTGAAAAACACTAAGTCCTCGCTTAACGACTCCCCGTTTAGCAATGTTTCGTTTTAATTTCATTGAACACTTGACACCTTTTTCTCACTTAACGACATACATTCCATTTTAATGATGTTTTTATCATTACGCTTAATTTGACACGATTGCATATCTTTGCTTCATTATATTTTGTTTGAGTTTATTATACATATTTTGCTTCTTTCACTGATTTATTATATATGTTTTTTTTGTTTTTTTTTGGTTTGACTTTTTTCCAGTTTTTTGTTTTAATCGGTTAGTTAAATGCTTTACATATTTTGTTAATCATCATTTCATATTTTTCATTTTATTTCTTTGTTGCATAGCTTACTTAGTTATTTCACTTTCATGTTTAATGTAATTCATGTTAACAGCAGCACCACAAATTTTTTACAATTTTCACGAACCTGAGAAGGGTAGCTGACTCGATGACCAATTGGTCTTTCGCTACCCTTTCTCCTGCACCCCCCTTAACTCTTTCCTTTATGCTTAATTTATCGTTTTTAATCAATAACTAAAAAAATAATAGTCAATTTGTATACAGGTGTAAATGAGGAGATAAATAAAAATGTCTATGTCTATGTCTACTTTGCTCTCAGCCATTTTTTATTTTATCAACAACATTTTTTACCTAATTTGAAGTGTGAAAATGGTACATATTGTGTTTTTGTGTTCTAAAAACACATTAGTAACCTAAAGAATGCAATCATGTTTTTGCTTCCCGACTGACTATATACAAAATTTTAGCCGTTAGTACTAAGTGAGATCTATTTGCCTATTTATAAACCTCCAGACGCCCAAGTGTAAATTTTATGTAAAAGAATTTTATCTGCTTTGAACCTGTTGGTATAACAACCAGATTAGTAGTACAAGAAATTAAAGGTCGCTCCAGTGCTTGATATTCACTAGGCAGTGTTTAACCCATAACTACCTATTTATAGGTTTCAAAATTAAGGAACGAGCAACCGCTCGCAAGTTTAGCTAGATCCTGATACTGAAAAGATAGGTAATTGCAAGCAAGCAGAAAGAAATTAATCGGTAGAAACACGAATAAAACTCATAAAATGTTTAATTTGAGTTTTGCCTCTGGAACGTATCTCAATTCTTTTACATTTCTCTTTGAAAGTCTTGGTTTCGTTTAACAACGTTTCACTTTGCGTGAGTTTTCTACTTTTACTAACTTTTCCACTAATAATAATGATCCTGATAACTTTCTTCCTTATCAAGAAAGTAATTATTATAAACTGTCAACTCTATCTAGTCAAGATGACTTAGCAAATACCAGTAAGGATTTCACTTTTGTGCATTTTAATGTCAGTAGTATAAACAAAAATTACACTAGTATGTTAGACGTTCTTTTACACTTTCAAAACCCTCCTGACATTATAGCATTAAGTGAAACCCGTTTAAAAAAAGATCATATTTTTCTCGTTTAAAAAAAGATCATATTTTTCTCACACCCTTACCTGGGTATCAATTTATTCGTGACGATTCTACAACCAATGCAGGTGGTGTGGGATTGTATATCAGAAACTCTGTAATTTTTTCAGAAATGCCTAAATACAAAATACACAACTCAGACTGTAAAAATGGCTCCACAAACCGTATGCAACTGGAGAATATGTGGATTGAAATAGAAACTCCACCCAACATCAAAAACATTTTATTTGGAGTCATCTACAGGCACCCAAATACTAACCTTGAAGAATTTCATGAAGAACTAGAAAGCAAATTATCCTTAATTAACAGAACTAACAAATTTTGCTATATATGCGGTGACATAAATATTAACTTACTACATAGTGACAGCAAAACCTCAGTGACAAATTATACAAACATGTTATTCTCTAATAATTTTGTGCCAATTATAACTAAACCAACAAGAATAACTCATCACACTAATACACTCATTGATCATATTTATACAAATGACCTCACCAACCACGTAACACCTGGAATTTTGCTTTATCAAGTAGCCGACCATCTTCCTATATTTGCAATTATAAAGCATACTAAACTGAAAATGAAATCCAACAAAATCACCACAAGAAATTTTAAAAATTCAACTGAACAAAATTTTTTAAATAACCTGCAGCTAGAATTAGCCAAAATAAATTTTAATGACTTGGAAACTAATGAGGGATTTAGCAAATTTAATGAAATACTCTTCAATGTGTTTAATAATCATTTTCCTTTGCAAACTCTGTCTAGGAAAGACACTATTACATTTCAAAAACCATGGATCACTAAAGGAATTTTAAATAGTATTAAAACCAGATCACGTCTTTACAAATCACACAAACTCTCAAATAATTTATACAAACAAATCTACTACAAATCCTACTCAAATAAATTAAATCATGTCAAGGAATCATCAAAAAAAACAATATTACACTGAAACATTGCAAAAACACAAGAATAACATGAAAAAAACTTGGGAAACAATAAACAGTATTATAAAAACTGATCCAAAAACACGACAAACACCAAGTAAGTTAACAATAAATAATGTGGACTATACAGATACATATGATATTGCCAGTAAACTAAATGAGTTTTTTGTAAATATAGGACCTGACATGGCTGCCAAAATACCTAAACCTAACGTTAATTTTACTGACTTTTTAAAAAAACCCTAACCCAAATTCTTTTTTCATTAATCCTATTACTGAAAATGAAACATGCACACTTTTAAACACACTTAATTCAAACAAATCACCAGGACCACAAAATATACCAATATCTTTTTTTAAATCTGCAAGTCAAATTATTTCACCAATACTCACATTACTGTTTAATAAATCGGTTAATGCTGGAACTTTTCCAAATATATTAAAAATAGCAAAAGTTATTCCTTTATATAAAACTGGCTCTCCACATGAACCTGGCAATTACAGACCAATATCTCTCTTATCACCAGTATCAAAAGTTTTTGAGAGTCTAATTTACAAGAGATTATACCAGTTTGTTGTGAAAAGTAATATCCTAAGTAAATACCAGTTTGGTTTCAGAAAAAATTATTCAACTGCCCTTGCTGTATCCGAATTAATAGACACGATCTCTCTAGACACTGACAAAAAATTACTGAATTGCGGAATATTTTTAGACTTATCAAAAGCTTTTGATACCGTACAGCATAGTATACTAATAGCCAAATTAAACCATTATGGCATCAGAGGTCTACCTTTGCAACTAATTCAATCATATCTAACTAACAGAAAACAATTCATATCTATTAACAATGTATCATCAGACTATAAACACATATCGTGTGGAGTGCCACAAGGCTCTAATTTAGGACCTCTTCTATTCTTAATTTATATTAACGATCTTCCCACATGCAGCAACTTTCGAACCCGAATATTTGCCGATGACACTAATTTGTTCATGTCTGACTCCAATATAAATAATCTGCAAAAATCTGTTAATGACGAAATGAAAAAATAGACCTGTGGATGAGGGCAAACCAGCTATCAATTAACTACAAAAAAACCAAATTTATGATAATCAACAATAATCAAATTAACAATGCTAATAATCCAAAATTTCATATTATAATAAACAAACACAAAATTGAAGAAACAGACAACATCAAATACTTGGGCCTACTCATTGATAATAAATTAACATGGGAACCACATATAAAACACATAACATACAAATTAAGTCGAATTACTGGAATAATTTTAAAAGTAAGGCACTACGTTGACCAATATATTCTGAAACTTCTATATAATTCGTTAGTTTTCCCTTATTTACAATATTCCATCTTAACATGGGGTACAGCTTTTGCATCAACTCAAAAATTAATACAGACACAACAAAACAAAATAGTAAAATTAATAACTTTTGCTCGCAAATATGATCATGCTACACCATCGTTCGTAAAATTAAAAATTTTAAAAGTAAGAGATATTTACAATCTTGAGTTGTTCAAATTTATGTATAAATTCAATGCTGGTTTATTACCCGAACTTTTTAGAGAATATTTCACTAATGTTTCTGATATACATTCCTACTTCACAAGAGCTGCTTCTAATGAACAGTATTTTGTGGAGAGATTTTTTACCCGACATGGTTTCAATAGCTTAAAATCACGAGGAGTTAAATTATGGAACTCGTTGCCAAAATATACCTTTGGCGGTAGCTTATTTTCTGCTTCCAAAAAATACACAAAATTCTTACTAAATGAATATACCTGTAATACATAACTTGTAAGACTAATAAGCAAGCTATCAAGTGTGTTTTTTTCTTCTCATCTCCTAAGTAATTGTTGCTCTTTCTTATACTTACTTTTTCTCTTAAATTTTCTATATTACACTTTTTTTGATACTTATTTTATCTCTCCATACAGTCAAAATCCCCTGTCAATAAGGCCCCTATATGAAAATATATATAATAATCATAATTACTTGTATTGTTTTGTTTAGATTTTGGTGTCATCTAACTTTATTATTTTTTGTTTTCACTTATACTGTTTTCATTTATACTTTGTTTTCATTTATACTGTTTATTATTATTATTTCTTTTCCCATTTGATTTTGTTATCCGCAGTCTCACCATTTACTTTTAATATACTAATTTAATTATTAGACAGGGCAGGAGACTAGATGACCCTATGGTCCTTCCCTGCCCTGCTCCACTACTATAATTAAGTAATAACTAAAAAAACTTGTCATGTCAAACAAATGGAGAAAATAAATGTTCTATGTCTATGTTTAACATTGCGTTTTGCTGGAACGCATTAGCGTCGTTAAACCAGGACTTACTGCACAAAAAATGCATTTCATAACTATTAAAGGCGCAAATGCAAGGTGCCAAAGTCTTAAAAGGTCCTAAAATTAATTTCGAAACTTGCGCTTCAAAAAATTATCATCATCATCAACCGAAATCACATGCCCAATTACCTAACTCATCTGTTGTAGACATTTCACGCACACACGTGGCAATCGCCCCAATCTTAAAATCCTTTCCTTATGCATGACTAAGTTCAACACACTGCCCAGTACCCACTAGTTTCCATGAAGATGTAATGTAACGTTTTGCTAGCCGTGGGGGATTAGTGGTGTACAAATGAATAAAAAATATTAAAAGAGTTGCCGAATCAAAAGAGGATCTGTTGTGCTCTCAATATAATTATAATTATAGTGGAAGCCTTATGTAAATAACTTGCATAGCCTACAGTCTTGAAGTTTATGATCAGAGCAAATCGAACTGAATGACCAGAAGCTGAAATTCATCAGACCTCTACAACAACGCACATACTGGCACAACCTTGAAAAAGTGGGGGATGCCAAGATAATTCAAGAACACACCGTTGATTGTGGAACATCTGAAAGATGCAGGCTGTAAGATAGCTTTTAAGGGGTGCAATAATAACTAGTACAGAATTATTTATTGCACTGAAGTATTGCTCCGTCAACTGAAAAAAATTTATCATGACTCTATTCATAGTGTTGATGCTTCGTGCTTCTCATACAGCTTGCAACATATCTTGAGGGAAGTGAGGGAACAGACTCCTATAGGTCAAGGTGAAACTAAAGATCAGTAAAACTTTACATGTCTCACAAGTTTTTTAGTCAAACTTAAACCCTCACCATAATATAAACTTTTGAAACTTAAAATCTTACTTTCTTTACGAATGTTCAACTTCTTAATTTTATTTTAAGCTTGGTGCAAAACTTGTTCTTTTTTATTTTTTATCATTTCGTATTAAATTTGAAGCTTGCCAGTTTTAGTTGCTTGAGAGGAATGACATTATGAGTACAGTCACCAAAGATCGGTAAACAAACATCTATAACCAAAAATGCTTTCTCTATGTCATTCTAGCTCACTAGTGCCAAAGACGAAAAACATGGCGGTCTTTACGCTAAAGACAAGAAACATTCACTAAAAATGTTAGTTATATAATTTATGTCTCTTTTGTTTAACAATAACTAGAAATTCTTCTAGTGTAAAAAGCTTCGGTGTCTGTTGGGCTTATATAGTCCTTTAAATATCGATCAATTATATGTTCTTGAATCACCTTAGCCTCTCAGGATAATTACCTTATTGTGTTTAACAAGGTTAAGGTCCAGTAAATTTCCAAGCCATTCAGTACGATCTGCGTCAGTCATATTGCTAAACATTGCAGCCTGTGCAAGGTGCTCATGGCTTCCGTGCACGATACAGATTATTCTCAATTGAATGACCCATATTAAGCAATAATGTAATATGTACTAGACATATTCTGTGCTATTATTCATGATCATTTTAGTACCCCTGAGCAAGAGATTATGTTACCCCCTAGACACTTGTGTTGGAGAATGTTGTTGAGTTTGACCATGATCCCTTCGAGTCTTTGACGATACACTTCACTATTACTGGCTGTGCAAGACATGGATGATTCCATATTAAGTTTTGAGGGAATAATGAATGCTTTATTAATTTAGGGAATCTTTGATTTAACATTTTATTTTGTAGGCTACATTTATTTGTTGTTTTTCTGTTTTTGCACACTCTTTGCAAAAGGCTATGTTACACCATGTACAGTACATACTTGGGTATGTTGTACTCACCGTTCACCTGGTTATAAATGAGCTTTCAGCTCTAGTTTCTCAAAAATGTGGCAATGTTTTAAGGACATTTAGTTTAAAAGTTCATGAGAATATCCTGGTTTTGGACAATGTTGTTCCGAACCGGAAAAAATCGATCCGAACCAATACCAATACCGCATTATTCGCGAAAATCGGCAAGTGATCTATTGGAAACTGATCTATTGGGACAACCACGGTTTTGGTTGCAAATTCCTTTATGGACTGAGGTTAGCAGTTGAACTCAATGTTAGTGAAAATGGAATTACCAGCAGAGGAATTACTAAATATGATAAGTCATGACTGAGTAAAGGGTTGGGAAGAAAATAGAGTATAAAACTCAGTTGCGAGAAAGAAAGTTGGATAGTTGTTCTACCACTTTCAAGCATTTGAATCTGGCGGTGGACATAGATGATAATGAGCCAGTGTTTAGATCTATATTAATATTTTTTGGTGGACAGCTAGGTCTGAAGGCCTTTAACCCTGTTTATTCCTATTTCCTAGATGCTTATAGATAGTTATAATAAATCTAGTTTTTTCTCAGCTTTTTCTGCATAATCCTCTGCCAGTAGTATTAAATGGTGTTCTCGTCTTTCTGAAGTTCTTGGGAAACTCCAGAAAGATAGTAGGGGTTGATCTAAGTCAAACTCGAAAACGAAAGTGACACATGTAATATTTTTTTCTCGTCAAAGTTGTTATGCGATGTTACTTTCACCAATGGTACAGCCAACAGGATTATCCAATTACTGAGCAGCACGAAATGCTCTCATTCCTTGAAAATTTGCCACCCCGCATTATGGCCGCATAACATCAGCAGTTTGATTCCCCCACTGGCCATGCTTTTCTTGCTCGAAAGTAGCAACAAAAGTCCACAGGCGCATTAATTAGATTGAAAACTATAATATTGATCACTAGCGCCATAACTAGTATTATGATGTAACAATGCTACATGTATTACAATTCTTTTGCTTATTTTTATTTTTGTATGTTCTTTCTCAGACATTGATCAGGCTGAGGGGCAAAGTGTTTTGGACGAAGCGCAGCGTGGTTGTTAATAAAATAAACCGAACAAAGTTCTGTATGAGTTTTTAACATGGCAGCCTGTTGTGTAACTTGTGTTGTTAGTAGGCTAATGATTTCTAGGGTAAATAAAAAATAGTGATTAATCAAGTATGAGCGATTGAGTTGTGTCCATACGCCGTAGCAATTGCCCGGACTTCGGAAGTTGTGTTGATAAATTCACTTTATTTCTTTGCCTCTTACAAAAATGTCAGCAATAGAAGTACCGGGTGGAGAAAGAACAATACGGTCACCGAGCAGCTTTGATAGTTATATTAAAATTGTAATGTAACGTGTGTTGGCTGGAGTGACTCCTGTTTATCTGTCTTGATTATTTGGTTTAAGGTGAATTCACTTCTGGAGTGAAATAAATTGATTTGATTTGAATTGAACAAATTAACTTGTAATAGCTGTCACCTATAAACTCTTCGCAGGCGCTGCCGCAGGTGTACTTGATGCACGTACATACAACGTCTTGTATGTAGGGGCGCACTACCTAAATACGCGGTTCCAACTTGCTTCCAAGTTGCCTTAAACCTGAAGCTGGCATTCAGACGTGGTTTCATTTGAGGGGGATCCCATAATTTCATTAGCATAAGGGCACCAGAGCATCATAACTTGGCTTTGACAACACTACTTAATAATTATTTAATGCAAAAAATATTACACAGTCACATTTTATGTACAACTATTTTCCTTGTCATTTATTAGTCATATAAGTAGTCATTAGTGTATACTAGTATTGTTGAGTGCACAGAACTGGTGTCTTCATTATACCATTACACATCCTGCGCTTAGGTTTTGCAACACGAGATGTCATTGTTTGTTTCTTTAGCATTTGCAATTTGTAAAATTGTATTTTGTTGTTAAAATGCTGTTTTATTTTATTTGATTAAATAATCCTCAGCTGTTTCTTGAAAATTTTCAGGATATTTCGGTCATTTTCCAAACCACGATTCAGAGCTATTGTCTAAAATTAATATAGCAGATAAAAAGATGGATACGCATGGTCATTTTACATCAACGAGACATTCTCTTTCTCCCGGGCATGTACTACGGATTAATCTCGGTAACTGTTTTTGTAACTAAATAACTAGAATTAAGTTTGGCAATAACAATAAGCCTTATTGAGTTATATCAGGTGAGTATATCAATTTGAGATATCGATAAAGAGAGAATATGCCTCTTTATAATACACTTATAATAAAATTCCCACAACAGCTTAATTTTCAAAAAAAATCTGGTTTCTTAATATACTTTTAACAAATGATACAAATACTGTTTATGTTAGATTTGTTTCCTATTTTTAGGTAGTTCTGCTGATCACGTTGGAAAATCACCAAACGGGAAGTCACCGAAATATGTTCCTTGGGAACCATATAAATGTGCAGTGACAAAACTTTCAGATGGTGGTCATTATTCAGACACAAAAAAATGTGAGGACGAGTGCTCTCAGCAGTTTCTAAAACGAACAAAACCATTGCCAAACTCAACCACTTTATATAATTATAACATTACCTACATTGACAAGCGCCTCATATCAGTTGCAGATTTTAATGCTAACCATGCTTCTCTTGAGAATAAAACACAGCTACCATTATTGAAGGAACATGAATCTGACATGTCATTTGAAAATGGATTTTCAAGAAAATCATTGAAAATAATGCCGCGTGCAGTGGCTAGTAACGATTCCACCACGAAGCAACTAGACAAAGCTTTAGAGATTAGCAAGACAAACGGCTTACAGACTTCAATGTTTACTGATTTTAGCCAAAAAATGTCTGACGAAGAAAGGCGCATACTGAATGAAGAAAAAGAAAACTTAGTTTCTCAACTGCATATACAACTCCAGGTATGAACAATTGTACATTGTCAAAAATGTTAATTGCCGTTGACCTGAAGAAATTGCTTGGAATAAAACAATTTAGGTGATGTGATAATAGAGTATCTATTAATTATTTACTGTTGTTTAAAATTAAGCTCGCTTCTTATTTGTTGTTTCTTAATTACCATTTTATATGTTGCCTAATTTTCGTAGGTGAATGCAGAGCTGAAAAAACTTTTGGTGGCTTCTCTCGGAGAGGACTTGAACGAGAAATTTGACTGCCTCATCCAAGCCAAGGCCCGTCTTGCACACGAGGTTAGCTACTGCTCGCATCACATGTCGAGTCTCTATGATCAATTGGAAAGGTTGTCTATTCAGTGTGATGTTTGGAGAAGCAAGTTTATGGCGAGCAGGTATAAAAGTTTGTTAATTTGGTATGGCTAGAATTTGATGCCATAATTTAAGAGACAAATTATGTAGATAGTGGAAAAAACTGTTAATTTGACAACCAAATGTGAAACACTTAACTGGAGATAAAGGAGTTGTACGTATGAATGAATTCCAGTTTGTGTGTTCTTATTAAATGACATGTAGTTCACATATTGAGCCAAAACTTCCTTCTAAAGATAGTACATTTATATGAAAATATTTAGAAAAATTATCTAAAAGAAATATTAGTTTGTGATTGTGAATGCCAAAAATTAATAGGCCATAACAGTTTATTTTTCAACAACAATTAACATGGTGGCTATGGAGTTGAAGAAAGAAAGCAAATGGTGAAAAATTGTGAGCCACTGGGATTCGATCCCGAGACTTGAATTACACTTGTATGCTGTACCATTTGAGCTATAGGCCTAACACAATTTGTTGCAAAACTGTGAAATAGCATTAGGGATTGCACCTTCTTGTATTAGGCTCCGTTATTCGATTTTAATTTTGTTCTAGAACCGTGCACCTTAATTTTATTACAAAATGTTTCATTATGGCAGCATGCTAGGCTTCTTCTAAAAACGTTGAGAATAAAGAGTAATAACGTGACTCGTATCGCGTAGATTGTAGAATGTATGTATAATTAGTAGGCCTATCTAATAATAAAATGATGTTTGGCAACAGGAAAAAATATGGCTGTTTAGGTTTGTTCGAATGCTGGTTCTTATTGTTTAGTTTATACCATTTTACAGTCCCTTACTAATACAGAAGTGGTTTGCAAGTTTGCACAATATTAGGTAAATTGTTCATTCCCTTTTCAGATTGATGCTAAATGACATTTCTCACCTCAAAGGCCTGCTCTGCCAAAAATATCAAACATCTCAAGAGGTGCTTAGACAACTGTTACAGGAACATCAAGACATGAAAAACCATCTAATAGAAACATACAGGTGTGCAAACTATTCACTTATCACTGCACTAAAATTACAGGTGCTTTTTATTCAAATGTCACATCATTAGTGGCATTCATCTCACCTCATCTCATTTTAATGTATAATGGTTTTCATGGCACATATATCAGTTCTTTTATCTGGCTGTGTAAGAAGTGGTTATAGGGTGTGAGAGTTTCGTATAAATAGACACTCATTACATTTAAAAGAAGATTCGTTTAATAGCAAATTCTATTCTGACAGTCATTAATGTGAGTGAGTGAGTGAGAGAAAGAGAGAGAGAGATCGATAGAGAGAGAGAGTGTGTGTGAGTGTGAGAGAGAAAGAAGAGAGAGAGTATAGACTGCTTGGCCGCCAACCACAATTATGACTCTAATGATGGCTGTCTATTATTGCCTAAATTAGGCTAAATTTGGTTTTAATCACGAGATATTTTATGGTGTCTTGCTAGTGATAATCATTATTGAATTACAAGTTGGTAAAACTGTATCTTTGGTGAAGTTGACATGTAAAACGAAGGAATTTTATTGGAAATAAAGTATGCACACATCAAAATGTGTTTCAACAACATGTATTAATAAAGATTTTTGTGCCCATCATTATTCATGAGTCAACGAGTTAGAGAAAAACAATAGGGATTAATAAAAAAATTGGTAATATATGTGAAGCCACTAGCCTCTGAACTTTGAGAAGTAGTTGAAATAGAAATGTTTTTAATGTGGGAGAAACAGAGAGGTAGGGCCTATCAACTTGGCTGGGGATGGAAGCTGTGCTATTGTAAAGCAAGTTTTTAATGTGCACATTGATCTTCCTTGCTGTTAAGTAACTTTTTTCTGCTTGATTGTTATCATGTAATTTTAACTATTGCAGATATCTTCGTGGCATTCAGCAAGCTTTTGATCCATCTCATCAGTTAACTGAAGTCAGTCTTGTTCCTAATAACTTAGTAGATTTGATACTCACCAATCAGAAACTTGCCGACATAATCAAGCAGAAATTGCTGGGGAATAACCACCGGACAATAGATACAGCAGATTTCAGCTTGAATGCTACGGCAGCAGAGCATTATGCGCTACAGGTTTGTTTTTCTCAAAGTTTTCTAAAGTCAGGCTTTCACGGGGCTCTTGACTTCGGCAACTGTCCAATTTCTAAGTGTACCAGTCGCAAAACATTTGCTGGTGTTTGCCATTGTCGAAAAAAGGTCGTTGGCTTGGCCAAAAAAATTTAAAATAAGCACAAACACGTCTTGCGAAGTTTATGCGACGTTCTTGTGATTTTCACTCCAGAGAAAAGCCCCCATAATTCGTAAAAACTTGGAGAAAATCGCGCAACTTCGCACGAATGATTTGCGACAAAACACAGTGGTTGGAATATTTTGGCGACTGTTGGACTTGTCGCAAAAAAGTCAGCGGTCCCGTGAAACCCTTGCTTAAAGCGTTAAATTATAAACTCTGATGCAATGCCCATTTTGTAGTTTAATCAGCGTTCAATGACAAATTCCAGTTGAATTTCTTTTTCTTATTATTATTGTTATTAGCTGAAAAACTTTCTTTATTTAACAAAGAAACTACTAGTCAGCTACTATGCCAGTTTTTTGTTTTTAGTGTTTAGTTCAAACAATATTTTTATTTGATAAAGAGCACTACAATCATAAGTACATTTATAATAAAAAACAATGGGTAATTAATCAAAAGCTGATTGGCTAACAGGTATGACCTATGTAAAAGTCTTTCAGTGAGTAAATACGCCATTTATATGTTAGGCACACGATTATGAGAACTGTTATGTATTAAGTAAGAGTGAAATTGAGAAGGTTTGCAACTTGTTTTTTGAATAGCTGTGCCGAAAGGGTAGGACAAGTTGGTTATGATGTGTTTGATGTTGATGTTAAGCTACAAAAATAGAATGAATGATGAAAGTGTTGGGGTCACGGGAATGCAGGAGTATAAATAATTTTTAGTGTTTTCCACAAAAATCTCCATACTTCAGCTTACAGTTATTACAATTACAGATATTATAATTGTGATAGCAGTTAATAGAAAACAATTTTTTAGCCACAGACATATTCGTTTTTTTCTATTCATCCGTTCAAGTGGTATCGTTTATTGGTAATGCTCATTTTTTCTCCTCTTAGGTGTTGACAAATCAGTTTCAAATGGATGGCAGCCATATTCCTGCTTTACCGGCTAGCTACCATGTTGGAAACTATGAACTCATTGCTTTTGATCGCTGTCATAACTGCTCTGGTGAAATTTTTGTTGTATGATAATTGTGCCTTTAGGATCTTTTGTACGAGCAGTTTTGTATTTTAACACCGCACAAATTGGTGACTGCTTTTGTGTACAGTATCTTTTTAAATAGCTTATTAATAAGGCACTAACTTAATCCTTCATCTTGATGTCTCGTGTTTGTTTGTAGAAATTATTATCATTGCTGTTCAGATTGGTACCTACCAATTACAGCAACCATCACTGAACTAAGACCAGAGCTGTTTGTAATTCTGCAGCGTTTTTAGCAAAATTTATTATGAGAAGTTTGCGGGTGGGCACATCAAACTAAATACTCACACAATATTTCTTTATAAACTCGGACATTTAGTTGTGAAACTAGTATATCGTTGTCAGTATGTATCACCCGTTGTAGCTGCTGAACTATTATGTGCATACTGTGCATTCAGGCAAATTTAAAGAATGACACACTTGTTATTCAAATTAACCCTGTCCTCGTTATTAACAATACAATACAAGGTACGCTCTAGAGCATTTTTAGTAGTATTTTTTTACCAATGCACAGTATAATAATGGTGCTTCAGTGCTATTATGAATAAATGTCCTCATATTTTAATTGATTTTTTTTATTTTATGCATTATTTGTTATAGATTTGCATTTTCTGTTCAAACTTTAGTAGGCTTTGTGAGCATGTGTACATAATAACTGAAGTAGTGCTGATTAAGAGAAGACGCATTAAATCATGTACGGTGCGAGTGACCGTACACAGGCTCGCACGTGATCTATTTTTTATTCAGGACTTATATAGGCCTACATTTTTCAGTTGGACTTTTAACAACTACGTTATAACTTATTGAAAATGAAAGATATGGCCCTTGCCTACTTTTTGTGAACACATTGCATTTTGTAAATTGTTATGTACGTTTACATAATTTTATTTTATTAAATTCTTTGTAATGATAAATACTCTGTTTTCTATTCAATTTGTGACCTTATGTTAGTATTTACAATCATCAAACTAGCTATAATCAATTCGCTTATAAATATAACGGAGCTTAGTAAGTCACCATTTATTAATTATAATAGCTGTAATTAATTTTTGCAGACGAGGTAAGTGTACTTTCATAATATTTTGTTCGCTGACCGTTCAAAATCGGTTGGTGGGCTACGTGCTGTCGAAATTTACAAATAATTTGAAATAACGACGCACTCAGAAAATGAGAGAAACAGTGATCTTGGTGTGTGCTTAATTATAATAGTTAAGAACGCGTCCGCGAGAAGACCATGCAAAATCGAAAAATTCCGGCACAAGGCTAGGTAACCGATTCGGACCAAAGTTCGGGTATGAGGTCCACTAGTCACTAGTATTCACTATGTGAATCCGCTTGGTCCAACTCATAGTAGCAGAGGTACGGCATAGGCCGATTTTCATGAAAAAAATGCCTATTTTTCTCAATTTTTTACTCATATTTGAAGGATTAGCCATGCAGCAACCACTGAGTTTGAATAGATCTGACTCTGCACAGTATTGGATCTTGTTATCTTCTCCAAAATGACATTTCGACTTTTGTCCCAAACCCCCCTCTTTCGTCTCTACTGGGGGTCTTTAAGCTCGCATTACGCACAAGATGCAAATACTCAGTCATTTCAAAGTCTTATATCTCACCCACTGCGGGGGCGGGGACAAAAATATCGATATGTATGTGAATAGAGCATCCCATCCCACTATGCTGTAGTGACAATTTCGATGGAGCGAATTTCCACCCTATTAGAAATGACCTCTGAAAGAGGCATATATCAGGGTGAAAATATAGGTAATAACCTTCATCAAAAAGCTTCGTGTAGATAAACATGAGTTGTCAAATCTTGTCAAAATACTTCCAAACGTCATAAATGTTCATATTTGGCAACTAGGGGCCTGGTCAGCACATTGGTTAAACTACCGACAGGATTGGACTCCAGCATTCAAGATGGCGGCCACTGCTGAACTAAAATGTTCGTTTTCTGGGCTGTTTACCAGCGTTAAATGCGGTATTCTGACTAGTTATCCACACGAAACGAATATTGTGAATCTATTAGCCTGTACTAAATACACTGGACCGCATTTAGAGCGCTTCCATCTTCAAAAAATGAAATATCTACGGAATGGAAATTGCTTCTTGCAAGGACAGGAAATAGTTTTATGTACTGTTTATTTTATATGCTTTGTAAATGCTATGTACAGGTTATTACCTAGTTATTACTCATTGTCTTACATAGGCGTACAAGCCAGGACACAAAGAAAATTGCCCTAAATCTGAGTGAATACCCAAAAAATACGGGACAGACTTACCCCGAAATATCATTTGGCCGGTGATTTTTTGACTGTAAAACATTGAAAATTTTTGTGCCATTGGCGCAATCATTCAATTGCACTATTAATATTTTTTGTCAGAAGTATCGATTTTGTGCCACAAATAAATTTTGGACGAAGAAAAATTTTCTGAGCTAAATATCACCACCATCCCAGACTGTAAGATTTTCGCTTTATCACTTTCCCCATGATATTTGTCTATATTTCTGTATCTATCTTCTAGTGATAATCTACCTGCATCGATAATTTTTTCTCTATTATTTAGATGTTATGGTTTTGATTACATGTACTACTCTTCAGTGATAGGGTTATGCTGCTACAATAGGAAGAATATTTTGGACTTAGAGAAATTAATTCTGACTGAGTTTCGTAGTTTCTCATTTTTGTTCTGATATTCATAATCTTCTATGTATAGCCATGAAGCTTATTCATATAAAAAGTATAAAAAATGAACATATGTATAAAAATGAACGGATTTCTAATTTATATGTATATACCAAGTGTTGTCAGATTCTTTCGCTAGCAATGACTCTCAATATTAACAATCGGTACTTCTTTTCTATTAGAGGGCTTATTGTTTAGTCTTTCCTGGTATCCACTAGCGATTCAGTGTGTAGAGAATGCCCTGAATCAGGGTCGGACTCGGTACTAGGGGCATGCATGATGTCCTGTCCTGAAATCCACCAGGAGAGGCAATTATTCATATTTGTAGTCATATGAAAATTCCGACATAACTAAACCAATTTAAGATGAAATTCGCAAATTTCTAGCAATTTCCATGGCAAAGGAATCTATTGCCACTAGGAAATGAGAGCATTAGTCACAGAAAATGCAGGTTAAACGTGGCTAAATGTCTACTGTCATATACCACCTGAGCCAAGTATGTCTACTTTTTACACATGGACGGAATTACTATGGAAAGTAAAAAGTGTGTTGATATGGCATTTTTTTCTAACAGTACCCCCTCTATATAATGTCATTCATGATATTATCTTAGCTTGTGTGTTTTCATGAAATTTAGAATACAGATTTGTCACTTATAATCCAGCATATAGATAGAAAAAATATTGAAAAACTACAAAAAAAAAGCAAATTTTGCTGATTTTTGTGAAATTTTAAAGTGCCAGTACTACATACTCAAACAGGCTCCAGCGAATTTTCTTTTTTATATTATTAGTGAGGATGATGGTCAACACATACATGAAAACCGGAAGTTCTGTAGCCCCTCAGTGGGAGAGTTATGAGCCTTACAACTTAAGCTCTCCCGGGACTCTTAACAAAGAGCCGAATTTGAAAAATCCCGTTCTCTGATACTATTAATAGTATGTCAGAAAAAGTTAGGATATCAGAAGACAATGTCTGGGTCTATGTACCAGCCAACTTACATCGACCCATCTATAATAGTTTATACAGGAGAAAAAGTTAAAATAACCCCCAAAATAGCGATTTTTTGCCTCTTTCGGGGTCAATTTCTTGATGTGGTCATTTCTCTGCAAATAGTAGCTCGATCGATTTGATATCTTGGTTACATGGTTTTGGGGGGTCGCCCTTCATGTTAGAAAAAAATGATATAAATTCGTCACCCCTCATGTGCCACCCCCTGCATGGTGCTCTCGCGGACTCGTTCTTAAACAGTGCCGAGCCTAGTTAGTGAGTGACGGCCAGGAAAAATATTTTTGGCCAATTTCACCTATCATTTATGCCTCTGTTACTCTTGCTTAGGGATAATCTACATGCAGCAAATTGTGGCTAAGACGCCCTGTGTTTCATTCTCTTAGCTCAATTTAGATCCCTGATAAGCACTTATGCTTGCAGTGAACTAGATATACAACTACTAGCTGCAACAAATATAGCTGCTGTAAAAATCATTTGTGCTTAATATATCATGGAAATGGATGTTTCATGATTCTGTCCACATATTTGTATAACCAGTGCTTACCTGAATGTACTAGGTTCATCCTGCCATGAATCTCATTCTCGGGGACACTAATTTCACCAATGTAACAAAATATTTATCCGATTGCATTTTAGTCGAGGGCTTTTGTGGTTTGTTTATGTTTGCAAAGTAAATGATTGTAGTCTACGTAAGAGAGCCATTATTTTGCAGTTCAAACTCCATCTTATCTCCACCTATTCGTTTAAACCACGTAGTCCTTTTCAAGAAAAAAACAAATGTTCTAATAGCTTTGGAGATGCTTAATCTTACATGGATTTGGCAGCTCCAACTGGGGTGTGTGACAGTAATGCACCCATGATTTTTTTCAGTTTATAGTTAGTGGTGTGAAAAGCAGCTCCCTAAATGAAGAAAAAAAACAGTGTACATTTGTAATCTAGTTCGTGTGTATTAAGCATTTAATATGTAATCACTTTGCCAGCACATCATGCTTGCTGTTCCACTAAATACCCATAATAGTGCAAATAAGAATGTTGTGGTTTTAGAAAAAACAGACTATAAATTAATTTCAACATCACAGGGAAATGGGAACATTAAGTCACAACCTAGTCTAGTCATTACCAGTAAGTGCAGACACAAGTGGTAAAGTACTTGTATAAATATAAAGTATAGTTATAAAACTTGCACAAATGGTGTAAGATACTAAATCAGTTTCCAAGTTAATACTGTATAAACTGAAAACATTCTCTATAAAACACCACTGACATAATCCACTTGACCACTTTCACTCCACCTTGCTGATTGCGACGACTCCGTCAGACCTGCTCTGTGGTTCAAGTACATCATTATCAACTTCACACAAAGGAACACTAACGGAACACCCAGCTGCATTAGGTAAAACGACAAAGATGAAACTGCGTTCACATTAAAAGTCAAAAAGAACACAATGATTGTCACAAATGGATAAAAGCCAAGTTTTCCGGCTTGCTGTAGGTGACTTCTACCACCGAATGCTATCTCTGACTGCAGGCAATCACCAGGGTCAAACAGACCAACAACCCACAAACAACTCATGAAAAAGGAACTGAGGAAAATACAGACACAATTCATCTGGATTGATATCATCTCATTCCGCACTTCCACGTCATGTGGATTTAACCTGTCAATATCCAGAGTTCCAAACTCACTAGCCAACTTAAATCCAAGTGGCAATATGCCAATGCAGCACAGACTCAACGAGTTCAAAAACAACATTGTACCTGTGACTTTTTTCACCGAGTACAGCAAGCCATGATGAATAAACCACAATGTTCCAACTGTTATAAAAACTCCACCATAAGCTAAGAACACAGATGCATCAGTTTGAAGAGCAGCAATCAGCCCACCTGCTTTCTCCACTTCCTCTTCTGATGGCACGCTTGTGTCACAAATGTCCAAAATAATAATGGTGGCAACAATGGAGAACACACCATCAGAAAATGCCTCCAGTCTCTCTTTGACACAGAAACTAGTCAAGATGGAAAAATGGTTTCGCAAAAGTGTTTCATCATCTTCCTTATGTATAAAATGATTCCAGTACTTGTAAACTTTCTTCGTGCTCCACTTGATAAAATTACTGAATGCTGCAGCCACTAACAACCAAAATGCCACATTCGGAGCAAATATGGCAATGAATATAGCCAACAGGCAAATGACTAGTTGCGTTCCAGTGTTCCAGTAAAGGATCGTCTGTATGCTGTCGCAAAATGGATGATCGCGGATGGACGGTTTCATTACCAGTCGACTACAGCGAAAAACATGCCAGATAAAAACTAACTGCAGAGCATCTATCACAACAAATAAACAAGCGTAGAGAATCACAGAAAAAATATCCACATTGTACATCGCTAACAATGTGAAAGCAAATGGAAGAAATGTTATTGCCATCATCTCTGCAAGGTTGATCAGTACAATTAAATCATCTACATTTTCAACCAGCTCAAAAAGTCTGGCATGATTTGACCAAACCTCTACCACTGTCAAAAAACACAACACATAAATTAAAATCTTTGGTATAAGCGTGCTGTAGGTAAAATATAGATTCTCATCACCCTGAATTTCCGAATGCGTAATAGGAACAATCATTAGAGTTGCTACAATTGCACATATAGCATCTGCGAATGCTTGGACTCTCCCTGAACTTGCTACTGTCTCTTGTAAACCTAATCTCTTGGCAATGTCAATGACATCATGTGCATTTGATGCTTTCAAACCAGTCATAAACTGTTTGAATGTTCTGTTTGTGTGCTCATTTGTAGGGATTCCTAATGTACTGTCTTCCGGCACCTCCACTTCAGAAACACTAAACACAAATTCTTCATCAGAATCAGCCATTCTGAAAATATAAAAGCAGTATTTCATTGTTTTAGTAACAATTTTATTATTCACAACTCAGAAAATATTGTATGTTGTAGTTATATTCATTTAATTAACAGCATTTTCGTTGTATGTATGACTTATGCTATATATGCAATCATAAAGTATATGTTATGTATGATATGTATTATTACTATTAATTACATACATGAAGAGACTAGAAAACTGTCATAATTTCAGTGTTTCTGATGTTCACCATAATGCTTTGTTTCCCCAAAGCCAAAAGTCGCTTAGTCAGGCCACACCTAACTTATCCAGCATTACATTATTTCATTTAGGTGCAAATGGATGAAAATGCTAAATTAAAAAATATGACATAAAAGATTATTATGACTGAAACGTCAAAAAACTTATTACTACGAAGTAATGAGATGCAATGTTAACTGATTCAAATGAACCTACATAGTTAACTTAATGATATTAATAATCCATAACTAGGATAAAGCATAACTCCATAATAATATATCTACTATTATATTAATATTCTTGGTATATATATATATATATATATAAGATTCGAGGCTACAGCCCGGACGAGGGCACCATTTGCGGCGATCTATATATCAAACGAAAGGTCTCGATCTAGTGTCTTCTCATATATTAATATTCTTGGTATATATATATATAAGATTCGAGGCTACAGCCCAGACGACGGCACCATTTGCGGCGATCTATATATCAAACGAAAGGTCTCGATCTAGTGTCGTCTCATTGGGGGTTTATTTTTCGAATCGGGCCCACCGCGAGGAACGGGGGGCGAAAAACCTCCAAAAATGGCCATTTTTCGGCCGTTTTTTGCAAAAGTTATACGCCTGAGATGTAGAGAACGGGAATGGGCCGAGGGTGGTGCTGGGTATGGATAGATAGCCCGTTCAGCGATGGGTGTCATAGGCCTATTTAGAATTCGCGAGAGGGCCACGGCGCCCCGCAACGGGCGTTTTTCCGGACCCAACTCGCGATTTTTTCGAAATTCTGATTAAACAGCATGCGGAAAAAAACGTTCTAGCGGCGCCTGGTGGGACTCTCGGAAGGAGATATATAGCTCTTTACAAAGAGAAAGAACGGGGCTACACGATGATGTGGGCTATATTTTAGGGCAGGTCCACCGAGAGGAGTACCGTCGAGTTAATTGGATGTTCTATTTTCGACAATTTTCACTTAGAAAACTGCTGACGCAAAGCCATTGTAGTGACGTCATCCATTGTACCCTGTCTATAATCTTATAGCTTTAATTCAGCAAAAAGCTGCTACAGGCAAAGTAAACAAACAGTAGGCAGGATGTTACGGGCTTTGTGTTATAAATGAGTACTAGGTAGAATGTTCGCGTATTATTGATTACACGTGTATTTATACGCAAAATCTTTTGCGGGGCCTTTGCTAGTTAATTATTAATATTAAGTCTAAGATATGGCCAAAACGCAGCTTCTTGCAGCAACGTTGCCACTTTCTTTCAATATGATAACATCGGCGCTATTCGAATAACAACAACACCGGAACAATTAGTGAATGATTATAATCCCCATCAAAATTGTACATTCAAATATTTTTATAGTAATAAGTCACATTAACACACATCACATGATAACCGTGCCAGTTGATCTATGTTGCCAGTACGCACAGCGCAAGTTGGAAATTCACACATCTACTTAAACGGTGTTAGTTTTTAGTGTGATTGCACGACTTGAACAATAGCGAACCTCGGCGCCTCAGGCGATCGACAAAACGGCGACTGTAATAAATAGTAATACTAATAATATGTACGCTGTTTGCTCCTTTATGAATAATATAATTTTTCTCTACCTATACGTATGACTTTCATCAATTTTCATAAAAATGAACGTGCTGCGTGAATTGAAAGTCATACCTACAGGTCTGTGTGCAGTGTGCACTGGCATTGGCCTTTCTATCATGCTTTATTGATGAATGATGATGCCAATACTAACAGACTGTTTAAGAAGATCATGTTTGTATAGCTTTATCATACTTTTACAATTACTTTGTTACAAAATCAATGTTCACCATTGCTGTAATTTTAAGAACCTTCCTCTTTTTTATATTGGTTAAAATATTGTGATTAATGCTATAATGCTATAATTAATGCTATAGCAACTAAAAGCACCTTTGGACTCGGCACTATTTGTTTGAAATGTCTAATTTGTGGGATTCTTTCTCTGCCAATCAAATTTCTAGACACGAGGATGTTATCAACAAATTTGAACTTTCAAGTTACATGATCATTGATCAAATACATACAGATGCAGGGTGTAGCATAACAATTTGTTACAGGCATACAGAGACAATAAATAACAGTACCAAAAAATTTATTACACGAAAGTATCGCTAATTGAGTAAGCATCTATCATGCTCACAGTATTTAGGATAAAAACCTCATATGCGTTTTGCGCAGGTTGCAATCTTGTTGGGATGATCGGAGCAGATCGAACTGAATGCCCTGGTAATTCAATTGACACCAACTCTGCCAAAGACCCTGGAGCTAACCTGAAAGACAGTATGCATGGAGGCTAAGATGATCTAGAAACATCAGTACCATTGATTAGCGGTGTTTGAAAAGCAAGCTTGTGAGACATTGTGTGTAAGATGCTGGACATTCTTGAGTTTAGGATCTCTCCGAATCTGTTATCCCTGAAGATTGCAGACTGTGCGAAATTGCTCACCAAGACAATTGTGTTTGATTTTGCTCATCTGTTTATGAATCGGTTCTAGTGGGAGCACAGGAACTAGACGAGATTTTCACACGTATCAAATGCTGAGCGCTTGATTGATTCTTATCAGTTTACAGCTATTTTGATGCAATGAGTCATTCTGTAACGCTACTCGTAGTTTTTGTGCCCCACTAGCAAAAAAAGCTATGTTACACACACAATGTACACTTTACAAGCAAATAAGCGGATGTGTATAACAACAGAACAGCAGCAGAAGAACATTTATCTGGGCAGGTAACTCCAAAAACCGTGATCCTGCCAGGAAAACAACCACGTCTCCTCTTGTCCCTATTGCATGGCAGTATACATTGCTGTTGAACCCTTTTGCAGCTAAAGTTAAACAATGCCAAGTCTTTTGAGTAAATCAACGAGTCAGCTCATCCCTTATGGTCAGTTTCATTTACCATGCTTGTCCCAGCTGTTTGCTTCATTGAGGGAGGCTGGTATGTACTTTCAAGTATGGTTAATAAACATTATACTGATCTTTGTTTATTGATAATTCCGTCCTGGAGGATTATCCTTTATTTAATGTCCCATGGTCTTGACTGCTCTCAAATAGTTGATCCCGTCTTGCAGAAAGCCAGAAAAGGACAAAAGGAAGAGGCTGGCAAACGATTTCCGTAGTCCTTTAATATGTGTAGTGAAACTGCTACTGTCAGGTAGACTGAGATAGGTCATCAACCGATCATTAGTGTATATTGGATGTATAGCGAGGGTCCGCTGGTCTACTAGCCTCAGTTCTACAAATTGGTTTCACTTTATGGCTGCAGATGTCGCCACGGCATGGCAGCAGAACAGAAGCATGATGCAGTCTGCAAAATTATGCATTATTGAGGAGCAACGAGAGGCCAAGAAGAGAGCATTCGCTTTTTCCAGAGCAAGAAGGCAGCAGTTCATAGAAGTATTACAAACATTTATAGAATTTGCTTAATATAATAGGAATTTGATACAGTTATTATGAAGTTGCTGTTTAATGCAAGTGATCTGTAGCCAGAACGCTGGTTATGTAAAAATTATTAATGCAGCGAGTTTGAGTCACATCTTCGTGCGTTATAAAAAAGGATAAAATTTTGGTAACCGGCTATGTGACAAAGGCATCGCCACATGGCAGCCATCTACGCATTGTTCTTACACCAAAGAGAGCAAATTAGAAGTTTCGTTTATTTGAAGGCGCTGTGCTAGTTGACGTAACATTTCACGTCTTTTTCACTGAAAGAGCTTGACCAAAGTTTACGACGACGATATTGACATGCCTTCACTAGGTACTAAATTCGTGCGTTTCTTTCGAACCTTGTCTCAGTCGTCGGATAACACAGCAGAAGAACGTTTACCTGGGCAGGTAACTCCAAGAACCAAGAAGCGGGATCCTGCCAGGAAAACAACCACATCTCCTCTTGCCCCTGTTGTGTGGAAGTATATCGCTGGAGGGTAAGTTTAAGAAAACTAATGATTTAGTACAATGGTTTTAGGCACAAAAATATTCGGCATATCATACTCAGGAAAGTCTTCTCAATGAATATACCATACACTTGAAAATTATTCGTGTTATTATTTTGAACGTAGGCTTATAAATCCAAGAAAACCTTATCCAAAGAAATAATACATTATACAAGGTGAAGCTTAATAAAATTGATTGAGTTCATTGAGTTTATCTAACTCCCTCAATAATAAGTCAATATTATGAGATTATATTTTTTTAAATTATAGAGACCAAAATTAATAGACTGTAATGTTAACAACTGTCGTGTACAGCGTAAGAAAAGCTGTCTTACAGTCTCAGCTATTATTAAGATATTGCAAATAAAATAGCCATGAAAAGTCTTAACTAATTATGTTACTATATTTTCGTGATTTTGATGCTTTTTAGTGGTTCAGACCTTGCAACGACATTAGTTTGCAAGAAAAAGATTAATTTTGCTACTTTGCCATAATTTGAATTTGTTACTGTAATAGATTAATCATGCATCATCGCTCTGACTCTGTTGGTTGTTACAAGTCGTCCCTGCAAGGTCAAACGTTTACGTTGGGTAAAGTTCAGGGTAAGGTAACTCTGTATATGCATACATTATTGACAACTCTCGAATACATTTTGCGAGAAATCAGAAATCAGAAGTCTTCTTTAAGGTACTTTCAAGTCTGCTTGCAGTGGCATATCTGTCCGAGTATGAAAATACGATGGAAATACTGCTGAGTAGATTGGTAGAAAATGGTAGAAACGATTCATGGCCTTGTATTCCTCGATGTAATGCAATGAGGTAGGCCATTTCTTGCGAAAAACATGTTCAATGTTTATTTGTTCTCTTCGTGGACCTCTTTTTACTACCAATCTGCCAGCAAGGGGCCTATCAGTGTAGCAGCGAAGACAAGGCAACTAACTCCCGATTTGCACGCTGTGTGTATGTAACATCATTACGTAAGATTTTTGTAAGCTTCGAACAGCGCACCATAGCGGCCGTAAATCGAGACCTGATAATTATGAGACATCAAAAAGGTCGTGGATTAATATTTAATTTTTTCATTTGCTGCTTTAAAATATTCATTATTACATGTTTTATTCACGAACGAACGCGCCTATTCTGCTTGCATTTTTTGTGCATGTTTGTTGACTCAGTTCATTTGATGATCAATGAATATCTTGTTTTGTTTACAGCATTTTCTAATAACATATTTTCTCAGCACTCTGCTAAGTTCTGGACGCGCCAATGTTGGAGAAACTTTACACGGCTTGATTTGAAGCCACGCTCAATAAGCTTAGTGGTTTCAGGAAACCTTGGGCCTCGGTGGTCGAGCGGTGTACTAAATATAACTGGGCTTAACACAAATGTCTTTAATTCTAGAATCCATTAGTATCTCTCCTCTTAGCGGTCTGTTTCTGTTCTTGCTTTCCCAGCATTACCTTACAAGCTTACAGTTTCACAACTTTCACTTATATGAACAATTCACGCGGTTTACTGCTTCTCGTGCAATGTAGATTCATTACGTAATAAATATATTTATTACATAATTAATGCGAGTCGAATTATTTTTGTGATGACATTTTCTTTGGTCGTAATTGAGTCTCATGCAAAGAAGCCGCACGTGACGTACAGCACTTTTTATCATTCCTACGTTCATTTCCTTAGCATTGCCCGCAAAGATATCCAATGTTGGTGATATGATGTTGTCATTGACAGCTAATCAGTTGAGACTATTTTACTACAAGTACTGGTAATGATGAGACTTTCCTACCACTTCCAAGATTTCATGAAATTTCAATATCTTATAAATTCATCTTCACGGGGCGGGTGCGGCTGAGTAGAAACCCAATTCTCAGACAGTGATAGCTTGCACTTTGAGGACCACCCAGAAACAATAGCGGCCGTGCCGCATGAAAATTCTCAGACAGAGACTGGTTGCAGGCACTGGCTTGCAGACGTTTCACAACTGTCTCACACCTCAGCATTGTCGACCAAACACACGGGTGCGACTTGCAGGTGGAATAAGAAATGAGACCAGCATGAAGGGTTCCTTTATGCAAATGTGCTATCCTCACAAGAATGTCCCAAACTAAGAAATGCTTTTCGTGTTAAGCAGTATGTTAGCCATTGAAGAAGCAAACGTATTTTGTCTATGACTCTGCGTGAAGGTCACTAATGTTGAAAATCGGTTCTCATGTGCAACTTGTGTTTATTATGTTTTATTAATCCTAATATTGCTAACCATTTTGCTGTATTTTAATAAACTTCATAAAGGCGACACGTCTGGCGGCTTAGTTCCAGTGATCTGCAATGATTTGTAACTCTGCCAGGTCACTCTCACTTTCTAACCTGGCTAGGTCAGTTTCAGTGGACTGTGGTTCAATGAATCTCAAACTTTATCAGATCACTTTCAATGATCTGCAGCCCAGTGACCTCTAACCCTGCCAGGCGTTTTTCGTCCATCTGCGCTTCAATGACCTGTATACTAGCCAGGTCATTTCAGTTATCTGCAGCCTAATGACCTCTAGGCCTGCTAGATCTGTTTCAGTTATCTACAGACCGTTGACCTCTAACATTGCTAGGTCTGTTTCAGTTATCTGCAGATCAATGACCTCTAGCCCACTGAATGTCACTTCTGACAAGTGGCAAACTGAACCCGTTAACATCTAGCCGATAGAGCTCAAATCAGACTTTTATCCCATGATCCTAGAGTAATGAATTCCACCTTAGCGATTTGTTGCAATAAATGCTGCAAAATTCACGAGTGCAAACTTAGTAAGCTCAAGATTTCTCAGCTAATATCCTGAATTCCCGATAATTTAAAACCCGGGTAAACTCTAATCTGGGTTATGTCCACTTTTGTGACCTCTCAATGACCTCCAGCTTCCTGTGCACTAGTTCTTTGATGTCCCACGGACTCCCACCCAGCGAATCCCTGACACAGTGGCCTTCAGCCCAGTGGATTCCAGTCACTGGAACTCTGAGCCGCGATCTCCAACTCAATGAGTTCTATTAAATTTTCTGAGTCGAACTGCATTGAAAGTTTGTTGCAGAATACGTTCCATACAAAATGGAATCTACTTTGGTTTTTAAATTTGTGACGACGTTCTAAATGAGCTCCTGTTTAATTAGTTCTAATGTTGAGACAACAATCCCTCGCCATGGCGGATTAAGAGTTATAGAGGTCCATAGGCGTAACAGGTAGGGATTTGGAGTCCAGAATGGAACCTCTGAAACCAATGCATTTCATGCAACTTAGCAATGTTTGAGTCCAGTTGTGGAATTCTCGATGCTTAAATTGACTAAAATTTTAAATTGAGAATTGAAAGCTTGGCTCTTGAGCTATTTACTTTTTGCTACAATAAGGGCCTAATTTGGCTCTACAGAATGAAGCTTCTAGGCACCTGATGGATAATCTGCCACAACCACCTTTTAGCGATCATTAAGTTAAAGAGCCTCATCTTGTAGGTTTTAATTACGGCTGATCTGCGGCTCATTGAACCCGATTGATTTTTTCGCCTATTTCGCCGTGCGACAAGATGGAAGGACAGGACACTGAGGATAGAACAAATTTACCCCAGTCATGCACTTGTTTTATTTCGTGGGTTAAGTGGCCGTGATGACATGACGTAGACGTGCGCAATAAAACTACCCGTCCCAAACTGTTTATGGCGAATTAAATAAGCAATTCAAGGGGGCGAACAGCTGAATATTTATGTATTGGCAGCTGGATGTTGACATGTTGTTCTGACGCATGTGTCTGATGAGATGCATCTTAACGTTAATATCAATAATTAAGGCACGTTTATCACCACAGCTGCATTATGAATGCGTACACATGTAACGGAAATAGTATCCACTCGGTTACTCGGAATTTTACGTTAATGACTTTCGGGGTTTTTTGTTTAATCTTGTTGCAGAAGACCTGTTTTTAAGAAGATTTCTAATTGGGGCAGGCTGTTCAAAGAATGACCAGATTTCTTTTTTGCTTCTCGTTTTTCGTTTTCTCTAGTGTTGAATGTCCCGTTCTTGTTTTTTGGCCTGGTTTGCCATTTTTCTTTTGATATGTGGGGCTAGTGGGTCTCAGACTGCCGTTCTCAAAATCATTTTTATAAAATTTGACTGATTTCTATAGAAATTTGTTGTGCTGTAGTTACGATAAAACTGAAACAAAAGTTAATTTCAACAGAAGACTTGAGGTGAACGAAATATAAGAATGTCTGGTAATTAACAGTGCCCGCCTTCCTTAATAGCAAATTAATTAAGTAAGTAACATTTATTTATTCCATGTGTTAAATCTGCTACATAGCATTACGTATAAAATCTGCACACATTTTAATGAAAGTACACTCTACATACAAATAAAACAATAAAATTACAATGAAAAGCATTCAAGAAACGGAGAGGATGAAGTAAAACTGATATTTTCCTTTCCCTTTTAACGAGCGTTGTTTTATCCCTAAAACTGATTTTTGACATTACTATCTATAGAATATAATGTTATACTTTACATTACACATTACATCACGCACACACACTTTAAATAACATCGCGCATGCATACTACGTTACATTATATTCCACACTGTACAGTATATATTAAATTAGATGCTACATCTAAAATTACATTTACATTTAAAATCACAAATGAAATTGTATACTAAAACTACATTTAAAATTACATTTTACTGTAAATGGTTGGCACATTATTTTTAAAATCATACATTGTTACAGTCGTAACTTTTGGTGACTGCCAATTTAAACCTTTTTTGAACATGCTGATGCTTTTACTTTTTTTTAATTTCACTCTCTAGGCTATTCCATAGCTTAGCAAACCAAAAACTGATACCCACATCGATCTCTTTCTTGTTCTCACTAGGGTTACTTTAAAATAAGGTAAATTAAACACATATACATGTAACAACGTTATGGTAAAGGATTTAGCGTTTCGCCTTAACTGCTGATAATTTTCATTATCCTATATATAGACAGTACAGTTCAAAACTCACGCAATGATTGTTCTAAACATTCCAGTTATTTACGACCTGTGGGCCTGTAGGCACATTTATGACACCAATCCGCATCAATTCTGGGTTGTTTCCTTGAGACTGCACAGTAAATGAAGCCTGTATTTCAGCTCTATCATGTCATATACAGTCAGGAGTAACTCAAGTACATGCACTCTTGACGTGGTTTCCCTGAAATTACTGATTATCCATGTTAATATACGACATGGGCGAGGTACCTAATAAGTATCATGGTAACCCGCATCGTCATTCATCAGACATGTATAACTGATACACCTGATTATTAAATAATTAGTGCAACAAAAATTGAAATAGAACAACACGTGCATTTTGTTATGTAAGTAACTTTTATGCGGTAAAAGTTGTAAATTAACTTCACTTCGATTGACTCTCACCATAAATAAATTCACAAATTGAAAAATGTTTTCGTTGCAGTTTAAAATAGGCTGATTGAGACAAAAACTGAAATAAGGGCACTCTATAGAGGTGGTGCTCAACATGAAGCTACTCATTTATTTTGACAGTTTTCGATATTGTGACCTTTGACCTTTGACTTTTTGAACTCAAAAGCAAAGGTATCCAGGTCTTACCGAGAAGTACACAACTATCACTATGCTAAGTTTGGCGACTGCAACTTTGTCTGCTTTGACTTGTCACTTTATAGACATGATTTGATCTCATGTGTGACCTTGACCTTTGATCTTTCAAACCGATATCAGTGGGGTTTCCAGTGCTTACCTAGACCTATCTCTACCCAAGTTTGATGATTATAACCATACAAAACTTTATTTATTTTGAGTAGTTTTACAACACACTAACATCTATTACTGATCACAACATTTTTACTGTGTGCAGTGAAGAAGTACACAGTTAGTTAGTTCGAGTATGTAACAACTCAATATAGCCAATACAAAAATACAGAACTAGTTCATTAGTTAATACTTAATTGAAATTTACAAAACCCATACAACAGAAACGATTCTCGATGTACATAAGCCTATACAAAGTATAAGTTGTACGTTGTAATATACAATGTTGCTACTTAATTCAGAAATCCAATACATGTGTACATCCATGACAGTTAGTGTAGTATTACAGTTATTACAGCAGTACATATAGTTGATTCTAGCATAAGTTGTTTATTAATGAGTACTTGATTGAAAAGACAGTCTACATCATAATTTAAAATACCATTATACGTAGAATCAATTAGCAAAACGTTTAGTACACTTTGATTGATTATTGCTGATTATAGCTTCGTCCTGATCGCCCGTTTTGAATTTAATGTGCGGATGAATATGCGGACAGATCAGTCCATTAGACATCTGAACAATAGACAGGTGAGTGGGAAAATGTATATACGGACTGTCCCGCAGACGCGACTAAACGTCTTACCCACGCTTCGTACCATAGCCCGTGTGTACACAAATGTTGTCCGAATATTTCAATGCATTTTTGTTGCTTGTACTTCTGCTTAATTTATAAATATAACAATGCACACCAATACAAGCAGACACACGGTAAAGTTTAAGTTTGAGCTTTACCCGATGTTTCCGTTAAGATATACAGCGGTTACGGCACCTCCAGCCATTTTTTGATTGTGTAAACAACGACGACGATGCTGATGATGACGCGCGACAGGACTGGCCATCCGATGGGCACCACCGTGTTAATCACCTGACTATGCCCGGTCCAGTGTGATTTACTCATGTGTGACTGAGTAACGTCTCTAGTTTTCGCATTTTGACTCCTATCTCGGACCCTTAAACCTTCCAACCTTTTTTCAGGTGTGTATCTCGCAAGTTTTATGATCCTACTAGGTACTATAGCTTTAAAGTTATTCAAGTTTTCACATTTTGGTATCTATTTTGGCCTTTTAAGCAATTCCATATATAGTTTTAACAACCATCTCGCCTATACACCAGGTTTTCGCCTTGTCTAATTTCATGTTCTGCGTGCGATAGTTTCGAGTTATTCAATGTTATGTGTTGTGCTGACCAGTGCTTACTCTCCCTGATCCTTTAACAGAAGTCACCAATCGCCATTGTTTATGCCAGGTGTCTAACCGTCTATCCTGCAGGTTTCTTGACTTTAGATCTCGGTTTTTGGGAGCTAACATGAATCGCTGATTGTGTCCCAACAACGACAACGGCAAGTTCAACGCGTGTTAGGACTGACCATTTAGGCACGATTCTTGGATGGGTCCAAGTGTGTAATTAACAGTGATAGTCAAGCAACTAGTTTGTTGTGGTACCGCAATAAGATTTGAATAACAGGGAAAATTTTTATTAAACACGTTTGGCTGGATGCAACTTTGATGAAGCATGAAGTCACTGCAGTGATAAATGGGATTAGTTGACTGCGTACTATAATCGTTACTTGGCAGTGTGATGTCACGCGAAATTGCTTTTATTGATGATGTAAGGTTTGACGTGTGAGATAATAACATATCGAAAACAGCGTTTAGTGATATTGGATAGTACGAAAATTGGAAAATTGAGCTGTACACGGGTGAAAGCTATCGAATATAGAAATGCGTTCTAGCATAAGAAGAAAACCCTCCACTTACATAAAGCTTAAAAATTCGTCTCCAAATTTTATACCACTTACATACTAGCTTTTCGTATGCACGGCTTGCATCGGCCGTAACGCTGTATAAAACGTGTATATTTAAACAACCCGCGATGACCTTTAGGCGCGGCCATTTTGATGGTAGATCGTTTGAAACAAGTTTTGATAACATTAAGTAAAGTTTGAAAAATAATCAGAGCATTCGTAGCATACACGTTGCTAATTAAGTAAAATTTGAAATTACTGTATCTTGTCAATAAGATTAAAAATACGCTTTTGGCTAGTGAGTGGCGCACCCTGAAGGGTGAGCCAGCGACATTTTACCAATTTGCACAAGCATTTCAAATTATTTGTCTAGTTTCAAAGTCTCTCCAGCAGGTAAGTGAAATGGTAAGTAATATAAATTTGCACGGAAAGTTTATTGGGTCATAATTTAACATTGCCTTTTCTTCCCCTGATTTACGTGGCGTAGTGACGTCATGTAATGGCGCTGTCGGAACAGTATTGCAGGAGATTTAAAATGAAAACAAACGAAAATTCCTTTCAACCCGAATACAGTATGTGCATAAAATTGCTGTAAAGTGCTAAGATTTTTTAACGCGATTTTTCTGAAACCTACTTCAGGCGCCCCTTTTCTTGTCCTTTTTAAGCTACTGAGTTGTCACGTTTTCAGTAAGGCTTAAATTCGTGTCGTTTCGTTGGATTTGTCTGAGGTTTAAGTAGTTCTGTATCTCTTTTGTACAAAAGCTTTCCCACAATGCCTAATGAAAATTATTACATTTTGACTTTTGGACATTGTAATGAGCTTTATGGGAAAATGCAGCTACGGTCTAGCACAGAAGAGCCCGATAAACAGTTTATTATCAAACAGGGAAAACAACGTGTCTACGCAAGCTAAAAGAAACTTTGAGAATGTGTCTGGTTGAAACGCTATCTTGCAGACACACAAAGATTCATTTTGTTTCAAACTCGGCAACGTATCTGTAGTTTTCAAATTGAAAGTATTAAAGATTTTTTGCTCGATTGCCCTTTGCTAGTAGAGAGGAACTGGAAGGACGACTATCAACCTATACCAAACAAATACATTATCTTTTAATATAAATAACATTGACCCGCAATTAAAAATTTCAGTTTTTCTTTCTGGTAGTTCTCTACTAAGCTATGAACAGAACACCATCGTATTTCACCTGGTACAGCAATACATTGATTCATCTAACGGTTTTAATAATCTTAATTAATAATTGGAATAGTTATACATATTTTGTGATAGATTTGTTTTTCCTGTTAAACTGTACTCCTGTAAAAAAATTTGCCGCCTGAGGCAACTCGATCAGCATTTATTTGCTGTTTGTCAAAGGCATTTATTTCAAATATCTCAGTAACTGAATAATCTCAGTAACGTTTCTTTTCTGTTTCGTTTGTATTGCATGGGATCGCTAGCTTTTGTCAATCGTCTAGTTTTATCCACTTATATACATGTAATATTAATTAGTACTTAATAACGGTAATTAGTAACAGAAATTAATTATGCATGTGTATTAATATTTATTAATGTATTATTAATTAGTGATCAGAAATTTAAAAGTTTTCACAGGCAAAATCAAACGGTACTAATTTGCAGTTAACTCACCAGTTTGGCGATTAAATATTATAAGATGTGTGTTTTGTAATGTCATCGCGCTTATTAAACAACTTTAATTTGCTTTTGTTGGGCTAAAATCACGGGGGTTGTTTTCTTAGATTTGCAAAAAGCAGCGCATTTTGCTTGAAACAAGTTGGAATTCATTTATTAGGGCTGACTAAGTTTACGTACGTTGATGCCTTAAACATGTACAGAATAACATTATTGTGTATTAATAACAAATTATTGCTTATTAGCAGACATTTATTAACAAATTATTGCAGCATGTACCAATTTACATTAAGCATTTTCATAATTATCAAATAATTCTAACAGTTTTATTTCTGACTGACCGACTGGATGAGTGAATGAATAAATGAATGATTGAATGAAGGAAAGAATGAATGAATGAAAGAAAGAGAGAAAGAATAAATGAATGAATGAACGAGCTACCGATCGAACGAACACACGAACGAACGAACGAATGAATGAACGAATCCTTTTTTCAGAATTTCTTCCTTGTAATAGTTAAAACATACAAAATAGTAAATATCGCATTGTAAAATAAAGTCTTATTACAGTCCCAACGGAAAAAAAACTCACTTATGCGGGATAGTCGTATGTGTATATATTCTGCAAAAGTGTTGCCTAGTGACAATGAGTATTTTTGACTCTCTGTGAATCGTACGCCCGCAAGCCTCGACTGACAAGAACGCGCTGGCTTCTTGTCTGTGGTGTTCCTGTACAAGATTCGATTTTTGAACTCATTCCTATTTCGGACAGCTTTCGGTAATTATGCATAAAATGTCGGTAAGCTTACAGTACTTTTTTACCTTTATATCAGTAACATCTGGAAGATGGTGTGTGTGTGTGTGTGTGTGTGTGTGTGTGTGCGTGCGTGCGTGTGCGTGCGTGCGTGCGTGTTTCTCAGTTCAGTTATAAATATAACACAGCCTAGATTTATAGCAGCGACATTAACCGTCGCCTTTTATACTGGCATTATAAAGTGATTCTGTAATTTAGTTATTATTCATTCTCGAGAAATCCTCTCCAGTCTGTATCTAGTAATTTTCTAGTAGGTGTGTAATATTTGTGAATTATCTAGTAGGTATGTAATATTTCCTGAATTATCTAGTAGGTTATGTACTATTACCTGGAATTATATAGTAGGTGTGTAATGTTACCTTAATTATCTAGTAGGTATGTAATATTACCTGAATTATCTAGTAGATCTGTAATATTAGCTGACTTATCTATTAGGTGTGTAACATTAGTTGAAGGAAATGTCAGTTTCGATTTTTGCACAATATACATAATTATATAGTAATTTACGAAGTTTCCATAATCCTGATCTTGAGCAATTTTTTATCAGACAGGCGTGTTGTGCACTAAATCGCTTTGTTGCACATTCGCTTGCTTGATCCACTTAGTATGCACGGCTGGATTATCCAATAGGCTAGTTACAGAGTTACAGACTGCAGCCCATGGGCCCTCAAGATTGGGGACCCTACTAAAACATTTTCGTTTTAGCATTTAAAGATATTTAACAAAACAGATATTTTATTGACAAACAAAAGATAGCTGTTCTGGTTTATTAAGAGAATTTACAAAAATTTTACTTCAAGCTATGTAAAAGTCGCTAAAATATATCACGAGTAAAAATGTTCGAAGATGGGTGCATCCGGGCGAATTAGAGGGTGGTTCCGTCATTAACTTAGGGGCCCCAAAAGGTCACAATCCGGCCCTGCTATGCATGCTGCTATACGTAAGTTGACTACAGGGAAATAAGTTTATCAGAATAATGATGTATTTTGTGGTTTGTGCACTTATCTGTGACATTTTTCTCCTCACGTGTCATTAGTTAACCATAAAAAGCCTGCCGAGTGCCGGATTCGATGCAGCATTGAGCACTATGAGCCTAGAAGTAGCATCGAGCCGATAATCGAAGTTTTGAAGTACCACTTTTGAGTGATCTTTGTACTTGATCAGCATCTGCGTTTTTCTGTTACTTACCTTTGCTATATATTGCAATGAATTGTGCTCACGGGAACAAAGTTATTTAAGTTAATGACCAGGACATCAGATAATCGTTTACTAGTTTAATAGTTTAATTTGTGGTACGTTTCCTCCCATGTCATTCATTACTTAACAAGAAATAGACTTGCCAGCTATGCTTTGTAATTAAAATGATGTTTTGCGTACTGTCAGTTCGTCAACGATAGTTTTTTCCTGTTGTTGATGTGTTTGCAGCGTGATTAGTTTAAATTGTAACGTTTTATATTAATTAGTTAATTTGCTGTGAAGCAGATTATGATTATGTGTATTATAAATATATTGCAAAATTCTGATAATCAAGAATGTGATCAGTAATAAGAAGTCGTCTAGTTTATCAGGTGAATATCAGAAAATTAAAAAAATGGGTACACAAAAGCATAAAATAATCCGCGTAATTTATTTATTTGTTAAATTTACAAATTAATTTAACATTGTGTAGCTTGAATTGTGGTATTTCTTCTTTGACTTTTTATACTATTAATAAAATATGGCATTTTTTGCATTGTATATAATATTTTTATTGTTAAAATATATCTAATTATGTGATCTTAGTTATAGATTTTTAATATGGTGTACCATAGTTTAGTTTTTTAAAATGTATGTATGTATGTATGTATACGCATTTGGCTTTAAGCTGAAATAAATAGATTAACTAAAATTAACTAAGTACGGGATCGTTTATTAGCACATGGTAGGTTTCATTGGCCGTGCGTCCAATACGAGAAAAATGAAGCGATTAATAAGAATAAGCTGATCCCGTTTAGGCAAATGTTCTGAGTATAAGCCTGTGTGCCAGCCATGGCTACCCATTAAATTTTTATTGCAAGTAATAGACTCGCTTCACTGCGGTATTGTGTACATCTTGATTTCTCCATTTTCAATAATTTGATGGGAGTGACTATTAAGCCTATTCCGGATATGTTGTAAGGTTAGCCAGAAAATTCTGTTTATAAATGTCGTGAGGGGCTGTTGGTCCTCACTCTTCAGCCCTTCCTGACGCCGCCACCACCTCTGGTTTAAGGTTATTTCAAGGTTGTTTCGGGCGCTGTAATGGTTAGAAGATTGAGATTAGATGTTTTTTTCACAAAATCGATGTTCACACGACCATTCATCTTGCTTTCAGACTTTTAAATGTTAATTTTCTGTTTGTGTATGAACATCATGCCACAAATAGTTTGCCGGATGACTTCTTTTAGAACTTTATGGAAGCTACTAGCTATTTAGGAAATCTTGCTAAAAAGAAATTGAAACAACACCACGTTTCAGTTCACCACTGTGAACTATTTTCAAGTAAAAGTAAAAATTAAAAAGGTAAAAGGTACAAAGATTCCACAATGCATTTTTATCAGGGAAAAGGTACACAGTACGAAAAAAACACGAGAAAAACATAAAAAATGACTAAACACAATAATTAATTTGGCACACAATCCAGACCATCCGTCGCTGCATGGATGAATCCCAATCCCAGTTACAGCCGCCGCACATTTCAGATGAATGTGAATACGCCCTAATAAACTTGGAAAATGTAAACTGGCAAGTACATTCGATGGTGAAGCGAGCAAATGAGGTAATGCGTAATTAAATATACCTACCCGAGAGACTAAGGGCGATTTACGAAGACCTTGCGAGATTCTGCTCAAGTAAGATAATTCACGCTTCATTAACGCACAAGGAAACCCTTTACTTACACAAAGCTTAAAGCTTTGTATCACCTACATAGTACATATTGACTTATTGTGCCCAGACTTGTAACAGCAGTAACGGTGTATAAACCTTGAAAATCTAAACTCCTGCGATGACTGTTCGCGCAGCCATTTTGACTGAAAGTAATTTGAAACAAGTTTAGATAACAATGCGTGAAGTTTGAAAAAATAATCAGAGCATTCGTAGCACACACCCTTAGTAGCTATTAAAGCTATGTATAAATCACTGCACTTTAACAATACGTTTTTGTTGAGTCAATGGTTCAAACTGGTAAGGTGCGTAAATGAATTTTCTTTTCTAGTTACATAAGTATCTGAAGTAGGTAAGCGTAATGTTAAAGGAAGACTGGATGATTTTTCATATACTGCCCTATTTCAAGTCCGGTAAAAAGTATACGTTTTAACGCAATTAATACTGCAAAAGCGTTTCGATAATTAAATAAAAGATTAAAAACTTAATGAACGGCGGGCGAGCCCAACTATTGATGACATCACAAACTAAATATACATAGACAACAGCAAATAACAATAAAGGCAACGCTCAACCAAAAAGGGAAAAGTAAAAAAAAACATTTTAAAGACAACAGGCAGAAGTCAATTACACATAGAAAAGGCAAAAAAGGCAACAGATAAAAACGCAAAGACAAAAAGGCAAACATAAAACACAAAGGCAAAAATGTGCTTATACACCACAAATGCTTTTTAGGAAACCGCTGGATATATTATAAACATTTTTGAAGCCACCTAGTCACTATACTTTATAGAAAATTTTCTGCCTTCTTTTTGATCTATGATCCGCTCTTCTGCAGCAGCTTGCTTGCTTCGGTCATTTTGTGTATTGATCAACGTCAGATAAATGTTGTTGTATCAGCAGGATATGAACTTAATAATATTATTGTATAATTATATTGTATTAAAACATCCCCCGTGTTTTCTGGTAGTGCCTTGTACACCCTGGGAATACGTGAAGTAAGTGAATAATTAATGAATGCGATTGTTATAGTCTTCTAATAGTCTGTTTAATGCACTTTACTAGTAGGTCCATTGTATGCAGGGACGTCATTGTATGAACACTGAATGATTAAACTGACTTTCGCTGTTATGCAATGCGATGTGTGCATGGATTTTCACAAACATGCATTGTATCAAACATGACATGTAAATATTTGGTAAATAGAGACGATGTCTATCTATCTGTCTATCTAAGTCAGAAAGAGATTCGGGTTTTCTGTTTGCTGATATTTAGATATTTAGATATTTATTAGTGTCAAAAATACATAAATACAAAAAAAAAACAAGTTGTACCGGGTACATACAATTTCAATTTTGAAATATAATGACACTATATACAAACAAAACAATTATTAATAAAACAAATATTATTAAGTTTTCCTGTTAGTTATATTAGTTATTTACATGAAATTTTTAATGGTTAATATTTACTAATAAAAATTCATTAAGCCTCATTTTCAGTGATATGATTATTACGTAGTATACCTGTTCATTGTGTCTTAGAAACCCTTTTTCAACATAATCAATAAATACCTGAATTACTTCTAAATCATTACTTCCAATCAAGAATAAAAAATTGTCAGCATCGCTCATGAAGAAAAATTCTAACATAATTACATTGATGTGATTATATAATTTTCCTCTAAAATCATTGTAATATGGGCATTTTATAAGAAAATGTAATTCGTTTTCGATTTCATTTCTTAAACAGTATGAGCATATACGATTCTCAGCTGGGATTTTTCTAGGTTTGACGTATCTCCCTCTTTCAATACATAAAGTATGAGAGCTGATTCTCAGTTTTGTAAATTTCGTTATAGCATATTTGGAATAAACAGAAAGTAAATAGTTTTCTAGTTGATATTGTTTTTTGAAGGTTCGATACGTTCGCAGTTTGTTTTGTCGAAGGGGCCTGGCGCTGAAGGGAAAACAAGAATAAGTTACGTCGTTTTACAAAATGAACACATAAAATGAAGGAAAACAGATACATAATTTATTGATTTTTTGAAGTGCATTGCAATGCAGAGCTCTTTTACTTAAGCATCAGACCAGACGGTTTAGACACGTGAGTGGTAACGCGCCCGCTTTCCGTCTGGGAGGTCGTGAGTTCGATAGAGCAACCGGGTCGTACAATGACTTAAAAATAGTATGTGCTGTTGCCTTGATGGCGCGTGGTATTTATGGTAAAATTGGGGTAATAATAGGCTCTGCTATGTAGTTGTAGATTGTTATTTACAGTTGGCCCAAAAGCTCTTTAGAACTTATGGTAATTGTTCATTCTGAAAGCCGACTTTAAATAAACTTTATTATAAAAGCATCTGACGAAAAAGTTTCCTAATTGATTTTTAGATTTAGATTTTAATGAATATTAACTGTTCAACAGTAATTATTCGTGTTACGTTTAATAACATTTTACAGTAATTATTCGTGTTACGTTTAATAACATTTTAATTACCATCACATTATAACTGCCCCGATAAATTTGTTTATAAAACACAAAATAGCTGAAGCTGTTTCTGTACATACTTTGCTTTTGTCATTCAGCTGTTCAGTGGTGCTGACGATGCAAAACTTATTTGCCAAAACTGTTACAAAAGTTTCGGCAATTTTTGATGACAAGGCAAAATCGTTAATCTTTTACACGGTTGGCTGTGTGACTTAAACTATCAATTAATCATGTGCAGATTGATCAATGCGGTTTGGAGAAAGGCCTCCATGCTAATCTAATAAACGTCGGACGAATTTATCTTAATGCTATATGTTAATGTTAATGTGCTTTATATTAGTTACTCGATGACTATAGTTGCTCCAACGAAGTGGGGAACTGTAAAGTTATCGGTTCTGTCTGTCTGTATGTATGTCTGTCTGTCACTATTTTTCTCGGCCGTAATGTAGTCATTTGGTATCTGGTTTACAGGAAGGGTACGGGTCAAACTCGGAACCTATTATTTTTTTGCCAATTGATGCAGATTTGTACTACAATTCGTTTAACAAGGTATTAGTTAACAACAATCATGCAATGAAACATGTTTTAATTTAACCTCGCACGATAATCTGACCATGCTTTTTTTCACATGCATTTAGTATAACGTTATTTTAAGTGTCTGGATCTAAATTTAATTTGAAATACAGAATTACGACACACTATATGTTGGTGGTTGTACAGAGATTATAGAGATTTAGTTCCATTTTAAGTGATAATTACAATCTGTGTCAATGCAGAAAATACATATTTGTGTATGTCTTCACGAATGTCATTGGGATCACTTAAACGAAATTTACAAAATTGAGCTTACCTGTTGTTTTATTTAATAGTGCAAGTTCTTCATTATATACAATAATTCTAACGCTTCACTTTAAATGTAGGTTACCATTTTGTAAAATGTAATTTTTGTAAGCTAATTTTCATAAAACCTGGCTAGGTTTTTTTCAAAAGCACCAAGAATGAAATTAGTTGATAAAATGATGTCATTTATTAAAATTGCAATACATTAAATATAGCAAGGCAAGAAAGGTGGGGCACGCCCAAATGCCACTCAAACCCAATACGTGACTGTACTAATCACAGTATTGATTGCGTCTATGATGATAAACATAATAAAGCATTGTTTACAATACTACAATACATTGCAAAACTATACCAAACGCCTAGTAAAGCAGTTTAAACAATATATGTATATAAATTCCACACCGCAGAAAAAATAATTTTATATATAATAGTGGCATGTTATATATAAAAATTCCACACCACAGAAAAAATATGCAATGTTAAAAGTACCTAAACCTAAAGTTCACACAAAAATTATATTCCTATTTTAGTAGTGGGTGGTGAGAGGGTGGGTTTTCACATGCAGCAACAGTAGGCAAATGGGTGATTTTCGGCAAGACGACGGATGTCATTCGTTGATTGGTCGGTTAGAAACAATGTGCGCGACACTGGCGCGCATGCTCACGAACATTCCTTACAAAAACTCATTTATTGCTATTCTATCAATAAATTGACTTTTTTTAATATAATACTATGCTCTACAGTATAAATTTGTTGGAAAATGTAATTGCAATTCTAAAATTCGTTGTGTTCTAAACTTTGTAAAAGTTTGCATAGTATAAAATAATTGTAATATTTAGCCAATATAAATACCGTTTACTATTATCATTGTTGTTGTTGTTGTTGTTATTGTTATTAATATAGTTATTACTGTGTTTTGTTGTGTATTGTGTTGATGATTATATGTGGGGGGTTTTGGCTGTGTAGCTTTTTTCTTCACTGTAAGGTATTGCATTGTTTGTATAACGTTTTGTAACTTGTAATTGCAGTTGTGATTGTATGGATTGTGATCGTCAATAAATGATATCTTAATATGAAATTCACGCCTTTACATGTTTTTGTATACCGTGTATGAATATGAAATATTAATCATGCTGTAATACTGATCATTAAGCCATTAGGTTCCTGTTTAGTTAGCTGTGCAGGTTCCTATGAGGTGCTCCCAGCCAACTGGTTCTGGCTTGTCTGCAGTTGGAACAAATTTGGTTATCTTGCATTGAAGACTGTTCCCGCATTTGCCTGCAACGTTGTGCGGGCCACCGCAAGGTTGACCGAGTCCCTACAAATATTTACAACTTATGTCAAACACGATTTTACATGTAAAAACTAAAAGTACTATGTTGTTTTTAACTTTATTTATATTTACCTATAACTTTTAACTATATTTAGTTTATTAGTAAGATTTTTACTCATTCTTACCAAGGATTAAAAAAGTATAGCAAAATTTTCTTTTTGGACACATATTCCTTCTCTTATAATATTAGTGATTGCCATGTGTGTGAACTATACTCTTGAAATATTTTAATGGTAATTGTAATTATTTTTTAGCTCAGTAATCAGTTTTTGTAATAGACACAATTAACATGTTTATTCGTTGTATAATAATGCATGTAAGATAGTACCATGGTCTCACATTTCGTTATCATCTATGTTTACTATGTAACTTTGCAATGGGTCACTTTACTATAGGTGGCCTGTACGTTATGTGCCGGTCTTTTCACCTTGTACAGGTCTCCCTGGCCAGTTTGTTGTGTTGTATTTTTTTATTATTATATTAATTTGTTATGGCTAAAATAAATGAATAAATATCAAATACCAAATATTAAATTAACTTTTCTAGACGACATCAAGGAATATAATGGCGTGAAGCTTCGCTTACTAAGCTTAGGCTAATTGTATTTTACCTCTGATTGTTATCATGTGCAGACAGTTTAATATAAATAAAAGGAAGTGAGCTTGCTATTGAGTACATTTTAAACAGAAATCGCGCTCTTCTTAATTCTTGTACAAATTATTTATTTTAGAACACGTTTTCATTTACTTCAACGTTTCATTTTCTAATTAGTTTTATGCTTTGAAGCTATAATTGGAATGTAGTAATTATAAAAGTAATTATGAAATGATTCATATAATCGCTGTAGAAAAACGTTGAGCGACGCAATATTCGTGGTAATAGTAGCGGAACCTAGCCACTGGGGGGATGGGGGGGGGGGGGGCTGGAAGCAGCTTCTCTAAAGAAGACCGAAGAGAAGAAAATGGACGTGGTGGAGATGAGGATGTTGAGATGGATGGTGGGAGTAGCAAGAAGAGATAAAATTAGAAATAATAATATCAGAGGAACAGTAAAAGTAGTGGAAGCCTCGCGAGATTGCGATGGTATGGACACCTGAAAAGAAGAGTCGGTGAAGATCATGTGGGAAGGGAGGTCATGGAAATGGAAGTGCTGGGAAATAGAAGAAGAGGACGACCCAAGCGGAGATGGATTGAATGTATTAATGGAGACCTTAGAGAGAAGAACATAAATGAAGAGATGGTCAACAACAGGAATGCGTGGAGAAGACTCATTCACAACGGCGACCCCGCATAGGGAAAAGCCGGGAAGAAGAAGAAGTAGCGGATATTATATTCTCTGACTACGTGTACTAGTTTAGCATCATATATCCAGTATTTCTCCTCAAGCCAAAAGTTCTTACCTGAAGACAAACATCGCAGCAGTTACAGCGGTCTTTGCCAACACCTGCTGAACATCCACTGACAGCTGGACATGCTTCTTTATACTCCTCCTTACGAACTCTGAAGTCTTTGTAGAAACAGGTCTGGTCATCGCAGCATGGATAGCATGGTTGATTCAAAATGGCTGTACATGTCCGCTCATCACAGCACGGATCGCAGCTTCTAAACGCTGATGCCACTGCTGCCAAACTATATGAAAGATTCAAATGCATTTTAGGCACGGCTTATTTAATAAATAATGCGAATTTTGTACGAACGACCTTAAAGGAAGACAGGATAATTTTTCATGTACTACACCATTTTCAAGTACGGTAAAAAGTATACATTTTAACAACAGTAATACTGCAAATGCGTTTCTGATAATTAAATAATAGATTAAAATCTTAATTAACGGCGGGCGAGCCCAATTAGTAATGACATCACAAACTAACATAAATTTTCTAGATCAAAAATATTCCACGAGCGTGTTGAACGCGTTTGCGAAAGCGAAAATTGAAGTGCAGTGGTACTGTAAGATATATAGTGTATTGTAATAAAGCTAGGCAAGTTTTACGATAAAAATTCAAATTTCAAATTTACAACTGTACTCGCTGCATGAGCTGTCGAACGTGTGTAGTTCGTCACAAACTAACGCAACTGAACTGAGAGGTACAGCACTTGTGAAATGCATGTAACAGCGAAGAACTAGTGACGCGAACGCGAATTGCGTTTGCGTGGTAATAATTCTTTCATGTAAGGCATTCTTTAAAAAGTAGTATGTTTTAAAAGAATAGGCTCTTTTGACCTACAGTTTAACGTTGGGCCCGGTTTTGCTTAAATGTACTCCTTTGTTATTTTTATACCATTCCGCAAAGTTCTGATGAAGTTTGATGACACTTGCAACACCACTAAGGATTACTTGCATGCATGCTGCATTAGAGTTGAAGCTGACATTGAGCAAAGCTTAGAAACAATTTGTTTCCAAACTATAAAATTTCAGTTATAATGAAACCCTTTAAACTTCGCAAACATAATGATGTTTTACTAATACAACGACTACTGTATTCCGCATCCAGTGCAAGGCCTAATCAGTGTAGATGGTATGGTAGGCCCGGAATCTGGCTCATTGTCAAGGAAAAGCCTCCAAAATGAATGTCTGGACATATTGAGATGCCGGGCCAATGACAGTTACCCATCCGTTCACTTACAAGTTTTGCGTTATTTAATTTAGGCCGTTTAATCACTTGGCTATATACGCCTGTTCTTATTACTAAACTCAGACGAAAGAAACAAAGTACAGAGCTTTCTGAAAAGACTATTTACTTAATATTTTACATTGTAATTTTCATGATCCAAATGGATTATTATATGAGGATATGAGGTCTGTGTAAATGTTTTTGATGAGTTACATACCTTATAAAAACAACAATGTAGAGAACGTTGTTCATCGCTACAGTAATCTGAATGGCTTCCTCTCACTGTAACAAAAATACAAGTTTGTTGCTGAGTAACACATTCAAACCGTTGTGCTCTCACTTATATAGTCAGCAGTCGTATATATCGATGTAATATCCCGCATAATTAAACTAAAAAGTACCAGGATTTGCATTAAGATGTTTAGGTACAAGAGCTAATAGGGATTAAACCGTGTGGCGTAAAGTTAGCGTGAGGGTGAGAGGGGCGGACCCGGAACGTTAGGATTTACCCGACCGTTCTGTGAGTGATCAAAAAGTTCATTTCAGAAGTGTAACAGAAGCTGTGATGAGTGTGATGAAACTTGCGACGCAGCACGGGAATACTCTCATGCTGCGTAGAGTCGAAACTGACTTTATAAACAATTTAGAAACAAACCTGAATCGTCGTTATAATGAAATATTTTAAGCTTCACAAACATAACAATGCTTTACTAATACTATGGTTACTGTCTGTCTGACACCAAATTATATGTACACCTAAGAAGACAGGCAATAACAAAATTGTAGCCTGGGTAATTGGTGCACGACTAACAATTTCGTTAATTGTTCTAATATCACTAAAAAGTGGAGGAAATGTTTAAATAAACGTCTCGTTCTATTTATGAATTGGTGGGGAGACTTGTTCTCTAGCTTCGACCTCGTGGTTCTACAATCTTGTGGGAACGCACAATCAGGATCTTATAATATATCACTTAAGTAAACTTCCCAGTTTTTTTCAGTGTCGCAGTGCAGTTTGTAATGAAATTGAGAATTAATTTAAAAAAGTTTATGTCTGGATGCGTATAAAGAAACAGATGATTACTGCCAACATAAGAACTTTTAATTGACAGTGGCATCTAAGAGCAACGTATGTAAGCTGGTCTCGTTCTAGTATTCTCTTTAACGAGAGGTTGGGTTTGATTTTCTGTTCATCACTACTTTCACAACAGTGTGTAGTTCCGCCATCTATTTTTGTAAAGTGGTCGCTGTCAGCCAGCTGAAAAATGAATGGAGGAGAGAGAAAGTACATCAACACATGTGGGTTTTCATAATGTGGGTTGTAATGCCATTGTGAAGTCTGGGAAAAATTATGTAAATGGTAGTACGGAAAATATTATGGAAACGTGCTGATAATTTCAATGTTTTGTCACGGTCGGGAAACCACTCTTTTAGCATGGTAATTTGAATATACGTATTTGCTCTGCCTTCCGTTTGCCGACATTGGTCCACTTTGAGAGCTCTGAGAAGCCTCTGCGTGTAACGCGCTGGGTCAGCCCTGTGGCCCCAGAGGCTACGCTGTATGTCAAAGCTGGACAGAATCCTTATCCCTTTAGTAGTACCAAGTGTCACTACTAGCTAGATAACTCACGAAATGTTAATTAAGTGAAGGAAAGCAAAGTTAAAAGTCATAACGTAGATTATCTCTCTCTCTCCCTCTTTCTCTCTCTCTCTCTCTCATTCTCTCTCTCTCTCTCTCTCTCTCTCTCTCTCGCTCTATCTCTCTCTCTCTCTCTCTCTCTCTCTCTCTCTCTCTCTCTCTCTCTCTCTCTCTCTCTCTCTCTCTCTCTCTCTCTCTCTCTCTCTCTCTGTCTCTCTCTCTCTCTCTCTCTCTCGCTCTCGCTCTCTCTCTCCCTCTCTCTCTCTCTCTCTCTCTCTCTCTCTCTCTCTCTCTCTCCCTCTTTCTCTCTCTCTCATTCTCTCTCTCTCTCTCTCTCTCTCTCTCTCTCTCTCTCTCTCTCTCTCTCTCTCTCTCTCTCTCTCTCTCTCTCTCTCTCTCTCTCTCTCTCTCTCTCTCTCTCTCTCTCTCTCTGTCTCTCTCTCTCTCTCTCTCTCTCTCTCTCTCTCTCTCTCTCTCTCTCTCTCTCTCTCTCTCTCTCTCTCTCTCTCTCTCGTCACCCTCTATCTGGTTTTCTCGTTTCTGCAAAACCACAGAAAATTTTTCGCGAACACTGTAAACATATCTGGCGTTTTTGCATGATGAGTGAATTAAATAATTTATGAAGAAGAAATCGCATTACAATTCCCATGTTTCCTGACAGACTGAGAAAATATTTACATCTGTACGCGAAAAATTCGAACAAGACGCTATGTTTACCTTAAATTGAGCAACTATAAATTATGCATGACAACTTGTAGAGGATTCGGGGGAAGGCAATCAGGAGAAAGTGGCGGCTGAGTTCAGTATGTAAATAAAATATGGCGCATTTCTTGCGGTAGGCATGGTTGGCTCACAGCGTTTCACCGATATGGAGTGGTTTTAGTGTAAGTGCTGTATTCAGAATTCCAGCACCGTATTCAACGAAAACGATTATTAAATTTTTAATATTTAAAGCACAACAAAACATTCTTCATTAACAAAACTTAAAAATTCGTCTTGAAACTTTTTTATCACTTACATCTGTCTTAGCATTAATGCTGTATGAAACTTATAAATTTAAACTCTCGTGATGACAGTTAGGCACAGTCATTTTCACGGTAAGTCGTTTGAGACAAGTTTATCAGAGCATTCATAGCGCACTCTTCACTAACCAAGCAGTTTAACTTACTTTGTATTGTTAATAGGATGAATAATGTGTCTTTTGATGAATTAGTGGTGCACATTGGGATGGCGATTCAGTACCGTTTTACCAGGTGGCGCAAATATTTTAAATTACTAAGAATTTTCTTTTCGAATTGCATAAGCCTATCAAACAGGTAAGTAATATAACTTTGCATGGAATGCTATATCAACAGGAATGTTGTTTGGGACATACCTTAAAATTCCTTTTTCGTTCTCTTTAAACATATTCTTGACAGGTTTTACCAGTATGAAGTAAGGAACTGATTTTTTGTGGTGACAGTGGTGATGGCTGGGGTGGGTGGTGTTTTTCATTTGGGTGGAGTGTCAGCTGAGAACGAGCCATATGGCTAAGAAATAGACTCTTTTACTTTAATATTAGTGCATTAAACTGAAGTAAAATAACTAGTTTTATCTTGTTTTCTTGCTTATTTTCTTACTTCATTACAGCACTACTCTTTAATTTACTTACTTTGCTTTGTTTCCCCAACTTTCTTTGATTTATTACACCGTACTTTGTTATAAAAATAACGAAAACAATGTAATGAGCACCTTACCTTATCTTACCTTAGCCTTACTTACCTTACTTTACTATAGTTTACCTTACCTTAACTTACCTTACTATACTTCACCTTACCTTACCTTACTTTAGTTTAGAATATTAGCATACCTTACTTTACCTTACCTTAGCTTATCTTAGTTTACCTTACCTACCTTACCTTACCCTAAATTACCTTACCTAACCTAACCTAACCTTATCTTACCGTACCTTAGTTTAGCTTACCTTACCTTACCTTACCTTACCTTACCTTACCTTACCTTACCTTACCTTAGCCTACCTTACCTTACTTAGGTTAGCTTAACTTACCTTACCTTACCTTTCATTACCTTATCTTCCCTTACTTACCTTGCATTAGCTTACTTCAGCTTACCTTTCCTCATCTCACCTTACTGCACGTTACCTTACTTTTACGTCATATTATGATATGACGATAGTACAAATTCGAACAAAATTCTAATTCATCCACTTATATTTGCATTTGTGTTGATTTCCCTCAGTTTTTCCAATAATTAATTCCAAGATTATTAAACAAACCTTGAACGCGCTCATAATTAATTATGGATTCATCTTTGACATTCAGGGTGACTTAGTAATTTCACGTTTGACTTCAGTAAGTTTTTATGGCTTTAGTAAGCTTGTAGGGCAAAGGTATTTCATTATTTCATTTGATTTGCTAAGTTTTATGTTCATCTTTTTATGCCGCAAGTTCTTCATCTTTTCTTTAGACTAAAAAAATCATGTAGCGGTGCTAGATTTCCTCTGCTTTCTTCTGTTATGCATCCTAAAATTTCTATTTTGCCTTTACCTAGATTGTTCGTTCACCCGCCCTGTTAGACGATTCGTGTCATATGACTAATCTAAATAAAGACGTGGAAGAGATTAACATAAAAATTACTGTAGCTGAACTTCTATTGTGGTTGTGTCTGTACGACCGACATAACAATGAGTTTATTTATTATTTATTCTATTAGGATACATCATTGTACTCATTATTGACGCTGTAATGGTAAAATCAAGACTAATAGTTCAATAGTCCGTGGCGAAATAACTTCCTCATCGGGAACATGATTTTCGACCACTGCATATCGCAGATACGGGGATATTCCACAAATGACCTTTCGTTTGTAACGTGAGCAGGAGTTTTAGGAGGTGCACACCAAGATAGGTACCACAAACTTATAGCCTCCTCAGGAACATATTTTCGATGTCTGCATGTCGTAGATACGGAGGTCGGTCAAAAATTCACACTGTTGTGATGGCTGCTGTGATCATACTGACCCTGGTGTGTTGTACGCTACCAAATTGGAATTCATAGTTGACGTTAAGGATGTAAAGTCTACAATTCTATGCATGTCAGCTTTCCTAAACAAAGGACGTTGTTGACTATTTCTGATATAATTTTTGACTTCCCAACACTAAAACAACGCGTTTTTGGAGTTGTTTTTAGAAACGCTCTTTTGAACGAGCATAGTGAGCATACAAGTGAGAAAACTGAAGGGATCAAGGTTTCTCTTGAATGTGAAGGTTAGTAGCAGTTCATCTTCTAGCTTTTCGTTCTGACGTCAGCAAGTGAACCCGAAGAAAGTGAGGACCCAAGCTCAGCTACATTCAGAAACAGACACCACTGGCACTCCAAGAAGATGGTACCTTACACTTAACAGATTCTTAAAGCTGTACTGTATACACAAATCGGTCAGTCGGTTTTGCATAGGGTACTGCTGTTGCATAAGTGCTACTCCCTAGTTTGTTACCTTAGCTTCTGCTTTAACCCACTTGACAGACTGCTAAACATTTTGTTCAATTTGTGTTTTTTCTGTTTTGGTACTAACCTTGTTGTCGATTGCTAATCGAAAGTCAGTTGTTATATTAAGCCTCGTTTATCACCACTTCTGTGGAAGATACCTTCACAGCCTCTTGTCGTTGGTTCCTGAATCACGACAGTTTGTTTGGTGTCTTGTTTTCTGTGTAGCTTCTCACAGTCTTCCCTCCGACATTCGTAGCACAACAGCACAGCTTTTTATAAATCTTCTTTTATCTGTGGAATTCTCTGATAGGAAATAGTTTTCCTGTAAGCTGCAGCCTCAAAAACCGATTCAAGAAGAACTTTAACAGATACTAGTTAAGTAGCTGTATGAATTATGTTTCTTGAACATATATTCATATGCTCACTTTTTAATATAGCCTCTACTTTAAATGGCGGATTCGCCTTGCCAAGCAAATTAACGATCACTAATCCTTACGAGACTTCCCTTCAACAAGTATGTGGGGTTTCTTTACTCACAGAACAGAGGCTTATCTATGTGTAATAAAATTATCCTGGAAATTGCTGTTTGTTTGTTTTACAAACTCTAAATGTGCGCGTTTATAATATTTGTTTGGTTATGGATGTTGGTTTTGCTGGCCTGAGGCTGGGGAGCACCGTGTGATGTGATTGCTTCCTGTGTGTGGTTGGTTTCAATTACGGGGCACTATGTGTTTTCGACGCGTTAGCTTGTAGTCACCTATCGATGAATTTATCGTAGCAAATTGAAAATGTACATAACTAACTAAGAGCCAGATGGAACACAACAGTTAAGGTAGATAACTAAACAACCATTGCATGGTATAGTTTGCTTTTACTTAGGCGAAATTTTCTTTCATCAGCTTTGTTTCCTGAGTCTCTTTCTAGACAATTTTATACGTAACTTTCTTAGCATCACGTCACCGTCTTTTCTATGGAATATTTTTCTCTTGCGAGATAGCTGTTCCTTGAAATTTTATGAAAATCTAATTATGATTTCTATTTTCACTAATTATGACTAGTATTGTTTCTTGTTAAAAGTGGTGTTTATTGGTGATACTGCTTGTTAAAAACTTCTCTATAATAATAGTAGTAGTAGTAATAATAATAATAATAATAATAATAATAATAATAATAATAATAATAATAATAATAATAATAATAATAATAATAATAATAATAATAATAATAATAATAATAATAATAATAATAATAATAATAATAATAATAATAATAATAATAATAATAATAATAATAACAACAACAACAACAACAACAACAACAACAACAACAACAACGACAGCAGCAACAACAACAACAACAACAATAATAATAATAATTTTGTATAGCGTCTACATCTATAGACAACACGACTGACAATATTCAAAGACGCTTTACAAAGATATCTAAAGTAATCATGACAGACTTAAAAAGGTTCTCGAGATTAAACAGTAAGCTTACTAAATTTTATGAAATTACAATAAGTAAGTTTACACAGATTCACAAAGTACAAGCACATAAAGACAAATAATTTGTCACTTCAAGGATTGTATACTATTTTAAATACGCATGTTTTAATCTGTATTTTAAAAGTGTTAGTGCTCGAAAGTGTCCTGATTTGGATAGGCAGAGGTTGCAACAGCAAATGACTTATTACCTATAGTGGAACAGCGCACTCTAGGAACCGTAAAGCAAAAGGTTATCATTTGATCTAAGACAATACCGGTTTGTGAATTTGGACGAATCATGTCACAAATTTAATCAGGTGCCTCGTCATGAAGCACATTAAATACAAGTAGGAGTATCTTAAATTTACTACGTTGCTCAATCGGTAGCCAGTGCAAATGACGAAGAATTGCTGTAATCTGCTGCAATTGCATTTGTGTTCTTAAACATGCTATTATTGTTGATGATAGCACAAGCCTCAAAAGCAAAATCAGTTAACCATTATTTGTATACGTGTGTGGCTTCGTACATTGATTGTTTGGCTTCTAGTTCGCTTAGCCTTTGTGAAAACGAGTTTGTCGTATCATGTTTTGGGGTCAAAAGAGATGCGATACTATTGGCAAGAATGCACACGAAGAGAAATTTCAAAATGTACAGTACGTCCTGGAACTGTGGAATTCTTCGGATAGCCTACTTTTCCTAAACTCTCAAGATCTCCCCGATTTCATCGATCCTGACCCGTGATGAAATTTCACTAGTTGATTTTGGTGCATATTCATGCCTGATAATTTCGTGTGCCCAATGCATTGCAACGAGATGGTGGTGGGGCGCTCGGAGCTGATTCCCCGTTCTGCTACTCCACGTTCTCCTGCATCTAGTAAAATCCAGCACTCTGCATTTTTGCATTTTGTTCTCTGTCCAAATATATAAAAATCTCTTTTTAATGACCAAATATATAAAAATGGAAGCCGGCAATAAGTGCTACCGGTTTTTCTGCTTTGTTTGCGCAGGTTTGGAGACCTGATTTCGGGGATTAAAAGTGTAAGAAAAGTCCGTTATTTACCTGGCCGTTGGCCACGCCCTTGCCGAATTCTTTTGCGAAACAGTTAGCAATAGCCTATCACAGATGCGCTTACGGATAGTCACAATGCGCTTATGGAAACTCACGAAGTCTCCCAGTTACGTCATGATTTTCAGGTGAATGGCGGCAATCACCAGGCCTGAAAATTTCTATTCAGAGATAGTATATTTTATAGTTTATACAAAAATGGAGGCCCATTTTTATATGAAGTCTGATTTTGTATGAAAGTAATCCTTCTTAGCGCTTTTTGTGCTTACAGTAGTGTCACTAAAAATTGGCAACATAAACAATTTATTATCAATTTACTATTATCACTGAATTCTTTGCATTTCTATGTTAACCATAACGTTATTAATATCCGTGTGTCTTTTAAAGGAAAAGCCAAGCCTTCTAGGAGGTTAGTTGTTGTTAAATCATTTTCTTTTGATTTTCTCCAATTTTTTGACACAAATGCTTTACAGTTATTATAAATTATGCACGCAGTCCACGCATTTTGTACTTCTTGATATTATGTGTTTGTTGCATTCTCAAGTATCAATATTATTAAATCTGTAAGTTCAATGTTGTGTTACTCAAGACTAAGAGGGTATTGGTAAAATTGTTCTTTTCGTATTTTTTTACATTTTATGGTAATAATATTTTCTGCCTAACTGACAATAACATTAAGTTAATAGCGGTGGAATTTCGAAAATCCTTGCGACAAATTGTAGGTGTTCCCTAGAACTTCCATTCAAATATGACACGTTGCAAAGCCGAAACTGTACTCCTTATTAACATTTTTTGTAAAAGGACATTAAAGATATAACATTCCAGAATAACAGATTTACCTTTTTTCCAAATCCTATCGTTAATTCCAGAACAAGCAATCTAAAACAAATTAGGACAAATACCCACTATGGAACGAACTCTGTAATCAAACAAGCAATTTTACTTTGGAATTCTCTACCATTACAGGTTAAACAAATCAAGTCCCTATCAGCATTTAAAACAAAATTTAAATCACTAATATTAACCAGATATGAAATACCATCACACCAGTACGACAACATACACACTAATTCAGAATTCATATACCCACGGCCATATTAATCAAATCATAGTTTTTTTTATTTATTTTTGTGTATGGTTGTAAATATGTTTGATTTTATTCGTCATTACTGCACAGTAGTTTAGATTGCACTGACGCATTTGCCTTCAGCAGTGTAAGTTTTTATTAACTAACACTGATTGATTATCTCTGTAAAGTTTTTATCAGTGATTATCAATGTTTTTAATGGCAAATAAAGATTATTATATATATATATATATATATATATACAAACGCGTCTGTCAAACTAATAACGAAATTCTTTTGTCACTGAACATTCTGAATGATCATTCAAGTATAACAATGCTAGGAGAAAATAGAATTTTTTGTGAAAGTAAAGAAATGGATTTAAGTTATACCGTAGAAGAAAAACTAAGTTATGAAATCTACTGGTATTATCAACGAGGGCTAATTCATGAAGGTTTCACTCGAAATAAACTGGATGAGCTGCTTTTATATTTACCAACTAATCAATTCAAAATAGTATATGTTGTATTGTTTTGTATATTTCTACTGTTACTAATTATCTATATCCATCTCTGAATTGTATATTGCTTTAATTTGCGAAATAAATGATATATGTTTATAAGTAATATTGAGTTGCATCTTTTCGATTGTATCTTTTAAATTAAGTACACCCTGCCTCTCGAAGACGAAACTGTTTGTTTTTCAAGTTGATAGATGCGGTGATGATTAACATAAATATTGAATGTTTATTGAATAAGCATCGACGCTGGTGATCGACTTGTCTGCAATGAAGCTTGCAACAGCATGGCTCCTGCAACCGGAAGTACAATCACTAATCAGGGCAAGCAACAAACTTTTTTCCCTGAACCAAATGTTTCGAGCATTCTGTTTCATTCGCTGCAAAAACTTGCGGTATGCTTTTAGTTCAAGAGCAAGGAGGGTATGCGTGTTTTGTCTGTGGGAAGACCTGTTATACTGCTCCTCCCTTTTTCTCTAAGCTTATCTACCATAGAGTAAGAACAGCTGTTGACTTAGTATCTATCAAGATGCTTAAGACAAAAATATAAAATGAATTAGACAGCTGTTGTCATTTAGTGATACCGTAACGTTCGAAGCGATTTATGTATAACTTAATATAGCTTAAGTATGTACTTTTGTTCAAAATAGGCCTAAATGTATTCTGGATTTAAAAATACATGCATTTACAATCGGCCACAGTTTGTGGTCAACAAACGTACATTAACACTGTAACTATGTGAAGCTAACTCGGGGCAATTCTTTTCGGGGTCAAATCAGTGCAGAGAGGCTATTTCAAGGCTCTGTTATCTTTGCTCTACCCCTTTTCATGTTGGGTCACTAATCACTGTTATTTATATTTTAAGAGGCCTCATGTGTATTAATTACTTGTTACCCAGCTTATCCAGACATCTCCGCAAATGCATTTGTTGATGAACTGTATAGCCAGTTTAATTTGCTATAAGCTCCTTCATTAAGCATTTGAATTGTGGAGCTTGGAGCGTGCAGTGCTTCAAGCTAAAATAGAGCAAGGTCTGGATTGAAACCGTGCATTTAGATAATAATAGGCGGTTTAATTTAGCGTGGTATCGATCACCGATATCCGTGATTGCACGTAGCGTGATCAGAATTCTGGCACGTACACGAGAGTTGTGTGCGATATCCCCGAGGTTCAATATTGGCGCCTCTTTTCAGCTCTTCACAGAATAAACACGAGACTGCTCTTATCTCTCTGGATAAGCCGCAGGTCTTGTTTTGTGTTCTCTTGGGATGATAATGGCTAAACCTGAGCACGCTTTCATGTAAAACGTTTTTCATTTTGTATAGTTATGGTGATTTGCTGACTTAAAATGGGGCCATATTTGCGAATTTTACCAAAATAATGTAACTCGAAGAATCTTGTACAAATAAATATACTTAAGATTCACAAGTTGCAATTTTTCCACTGGTATGCTTGATGTTTCTTGTCTGATATTGATTCCTAGTAAGTATAAGTGCTACATATTTAGTCCAAAACTGAGAAGATGTATGAAATTTGATAACCAAAATGAAATTTCTATAATAAATTTTGCTTTATGTTATACATATGCAAAGGTTACTAATAAATGTTCCTCTATCTTTTTAGTTTGATTTAGATGTATGAACTTAACTTTTGAATCTTTCGTTATCTTCAAAAAAAACTGCAACGTTTTACAAACGTAGGGTATTATTAAAGTTTTCACTCTCAAACATTGGCACAACAGTTTATTTGCGCGAATCCAATAAAATGTGCCTAACCTCTCGTTTGAAATTAATCTGTTTAAGACTCTCTGTGCGTCTGGCTTCGGAAGCCACCACTTGCGCTCGCTCGACTTCCTGTCTGTTTTTAGCGCAAAGCCTGCAGGCTTTGGTGGATATTTTCGTCCTGCATACTATAGCTTCATTGTTGTAACCTGGTGATTTTCATGAAGCCACTCACGGCATCTGTTTCTCATCAACAAATCGTTGTGTTGATCATAAGGATGATGAATCTGGGACAGGTCTCTTGGCAGCTGCACAAGTAGTAGTTCTTTTCTTGTTTCTTACATTTTTTTAAGGTTTTCGTCTGAGCAAAACCTGAATGAGCATAAAACTGGACTTGCTACACGTTCAGTTGTAACTTTTATTTCGATCTACTCTTTAGGTTCCGAGTTATAGCCGGAATTTTCAATTTTTAAAACCGGCTAATTCGAATCACGCAGCCACGCTAGATATCGTTGCACGTATCTTTTTGGGCAAGTAGGCAATTAGGCGCCAGCTAATGGAGCGCAGCTTAAAAAATGTTGTAATGCTCCGTTATATTGGATTTTTGACTCACTTTGTAACAGAAACGCCTTCCCTAGTTGTGACTTTTCGTGCCAGCCTGGTGCAAAGTTTAGCAGAAAAAAGGAAATATGCCTTTACGTATTCTCAGAGAAAAAAGCTTGAATACAAAACTGAAATATGTTCAAAATTATAGAAAAAATCAATAACCCTATAACAAAAGAAAAGACATACTCTTGTCGTTTGTCATGAGTCACGAAACCATTTTCGTTGTCATGTTTTTTTTTCATATAGAAATACAAAACTAAACAGTACACATTTTATATGTATACACATGACGTTTAATATAGCACTTTTAACAGTATTTTAAATTAGCTGTAAAAACAATTTTGTAATATAACGTGTTTTGTAAATTTTAAAAAAACATATTATCACCTTTTCGTACCATTAAGTTGAATAGGTCTCGGTGTGGCATATTTTTCGGACCAGGGATACCCGTATAAGCTACCTAAGTATTTCTGCATCCGTCTTAAACCTCAGAGAGAACAAGAGATAGAGAGACGGAGAGAGAGAGAGAGAGAGAGAGAGAGAGAGAGAGAGAGAGAGGGAGAGAGAGAGAGAGAGAGAGAGAGAGAGAGAGAGAGAGAGAGAGAAGAGAGAGAGAGAGAGAGAGAAAGTAGCCCTATATATAGTCCAGTTACTAATTATGGCAGTTCATATTGAAACCATAGCATTGTCTGTAGCAGTTGGCTTTTTCATTTAATTGCTTTAGGCACATTTATATTCGAGCTGGTCCACATGAGAACAATTCTTTGTGTTTTCCAGGTTGAGGCGAGAACATGCTGAACTGTTTTATGGTAAAACCTGCAAAAGTCTTCCACAAAAAACCGTGCAGAAGTTGTCACCAGAGGTCGTTGCAGCATGCACTGGACCAGGAAGGGGAATCACGTCGGTGTCTTTAGATTGCATTTGGCCAGAAATGCCTGGCAAAAACGTTACTGTCTACCCTTCAGAGTCACAGACTAGCAAACGTGAGCAAGTTTTCACTCCAACTGAAAACTGGTTCAAAGAATTGCAAAATTTAACATTAACTAATGGCTATAGTGACGAGCACTATGATGAGTACAGGAGTGCAGAAGAGAAGGTTGACTTACACTCACTAAGACGTGATCTCATTGAACAGAATTCAGACGTGACTCTAAAAATTATCACCGATAAGTACAGAGAAACGCAACGACCCTACACCCGGCACCCGACCACACTAGAGCTTCCTCCGGACATATCCAGCAGTATTCTAGGCACACCTTCTCCAACTGAACCACTAGAGGGCCTACATGGCCGGTTTGCTTCGGCTGGGTCACAGGATGAAAATTCCTTTACTGACAATAATGACTCTTGCATCAAATCCATTGCCGACCTTCAAAAACAACTGGAGTTTATAGACGTGTCTGATAATGAAGAGTTATTAGGAGTTTATGGGAAGGGAGAGGTGCCTAAACCTCCTCCAGATTCACAAGTAAAGAAAAGAAAGCAAAAAAGAGGTGATAGACCAACAGATCTTTCCATTGGCTTGGCCCATAATGGCGCAAAAGGTCAGTGACTCAGTATTGTATGTTATTTTTAAATTGTATGTATCACATTGCAAATATAGGACTTTTGCAATGTGGTACATTGTAAGAGGAAGTGTTTTTCATTTCAAAATTTTTTAAACAAATTATTTTCATTTGTAAAATTCTGGTTGTTTGTACTCTTTATTACTTATACTATACCAAGTACTATAATCACTCTACATTCTGACAGTAATGCGTTGAAGCGTGTAGTTGACCAAGCAAGAGGCTTATGGTAGAGTGATAGTGCCGGGCTAGTTGAAATTCATGAAAATGGCAAACTAGTACAATGGACTAGTAATATCTAGAAATCACCTTGTTCTTAACAGGTCTAACTAGTCCATAGTTAAAAAAAGCAAGTGCAAATTTGCGTGAATCGTTTTTTTCTAAACAGCTGCGCAATATAATTATTAAGATTTGTGTAAATAAAAACTTATTTTTATGTAATCATTATTGCAAATGTATTTTTAATATTAACTATTTTAATAAAAAGTAGTAAGAAAACAAGAGAGCCGGTTAGTCAAATCAATCAAATACATTTAATTTTTTGAATTTTATAATGTGTAATTTGCTAATGCTATATGCTTTCGTTTAAACAGTTCATGTATTGTTTGCTTGTTTTCTATTACTGGCGCAAAAAAATGTACCAGGCCTTTCTTGACTGTCTGTTACACAGATATGTTCCCCTCTGTGGAGGGTTCATTTGGCTCTAACCGTCCATATCGTGCAAGCCCACAAACGCTCATGAATCAGGTTACTACAACAAGTCTATCTGCCGCGGATGCCTGCATGATGCAAAAATACATTATTTTTATAAGCGCGCTAATAAGTTGTAAAAAAAACAGAGAACCAAAACTACATTTTCTGCGAGGAAATATTCAAAACACGTGCGTACAATGCGTGTACAAACAATGAACATCTTGTTTGATTCCACTACTTGCCTGTGGGGCTAGTAACTGGCTAACTACACTAGTCCTTTTGCTAGCCTCGGCCTAGTATGAACTTCAATCCCTGGCAGTAGATAAGCTTGTTATTAGAAATCTGATCGCAAGTGAATGTGAACAACTGAAGGATTAATCTATAATCATCCACAACATTTTAGTGGAAACGATTTGCACTAGCTTAAAGCATATTTCTTGCTACATGTATTAGACGTTTTTAGAACCCGAAGTTACCATTTCTCTACTCTCGGTAACTCAGCGCCCACGACCTCTGTATCCTCGAACTCAGATCCCTATAGTGTGTTCACACAGTGTAACAATGTTCAAACATGAAATCATTAAATGTTCGCCAGACTAGATTAAGACACACGCTGACCCCTGGCTACTGGGAAAACTATGTGAAATTGATCTAATGATTTTGTGATGTGCGTCTACATCCTCTTTTCTTGAATCAATTGACTTGCTTAAATAAATCATAAAACCTGCCCAGCATCAGCAATCCACGAATCCAGCACAACCATGGCAGTGCTCAGGTTGTCTGAATATTCACAAATAATTTGATAACACTGGTGATAGTTCATTTCTTGCAGTCAAATAATTTGTGACAGTGAGCATAACAATGGTGACCTTCCTCCCTTGTCCTGTATCCCCGCAAAACCTGTATTTGTGCTGAACTCCGTTGATTGTGATGATCCATTGAGTTACACTGTGATTATGAGCGATTATGATGGGTGGGGTGGCGTCAGTGATTTTCCACTTCTTACTGTGCTTACTGGAAAAAAGCGTCTGCTTGCTGTTGCTAGGGTTTAAAAATGAAAAGTGCACGAGTCACAGGTCGCTTCAATTGCACCGCTCATTCAGAGTTTCTCTGCTATGCCAGTATAAAAACTGCTGTATAAAAATCATGACAAAATTTCCTCGTTCCTCACCGAGTTAGTTTGCAGTGGTCAGCCGATGCGTATTAATTTTTATCATGTCTGGTGTTACAGTTCGTTGTGAAATGAAAACACGGACGTCACGAGCTGATGCGCTGAGATGACACTTTCAGAGTCAAAAATTTCCTCCCCGAAACCAGAACACAAACCAGAAAAACATTTTATATAATTATAAGTATTAGGAGCGTTTTAAAAAGGGTTTGACCCTTTTTTCAAAATGGTCTTATTTAATTGGCCTGATTTAATTATCTCATGCAATATTTTATACAAGTGTATGTTCAGTTTGCATGTTTATGTTACAAAACTGTCAAAAGTCATCAAAACATATTATAAATGATTAATGTATAACTGAATATGCGTCTGAAAGTGAAAGTGTGTAACTATAACTGTAGGCCAGCAGAACAATAAAACAAATTTAACAGAGCAACTGACATTTTAATATGATTTTTAACAAGCTACATACGTCTATATAAAAGCCTAACAAAATGTTCGTCGTTTTAATACCATTATCACTAGTATCATAAAATTATGTACAGCATGCCACTGTGTGCGATGTTTGTGTTCAGTGTTTCGAATTCTAGTTAAATGATTTATAAGCTGCTACTGAAGCTGAGCTTTGCAAGTTTTCCAAGCGAGTCATGTTTTCCATCTTTACGTGTGTATGTTTTTCAGCGTTTCACTGCATTGCGCGAAAGCGCAGTTCAGTTTGCTGACGGCTCCACGAGACATCTAGTATGAAAGAATCGACTAGTATAGCCGCTCGTGGGGATGTAGCTCAGTGGTAGAGCGCTCGCTTCGCATGTGAGAGGCCCCGGGTTCAATCCCCGGCATCTCCACAACTTTTGTAATCTATTAAATGTTTATTTTAAATTTTTTAAAGATGTAATACAGAAAGCTGAAACTGTATACAACGAAAATGTAACTTTCGCCTGGATTTCGCTTATAAATAGTAATAACAAGGGCCTTTTGCCATTGTCTGATATCCAAATTTTTGCGTGCGTGATATACCATGAGACAAATTAAAATATTACGCTTTTCAATGTGATCAAATTTTGCGTTTCAGGTAGTGCAGAGAAACCCGCTCCAAGAAGTCCGAAAGGACCTGTAGCAGGTGTGTCGTCATGGAAACAGCCGCACCGAAACGTCTATGGCATATCCACCTCCTTGTACGAAGAAAATCCTCTTACTGGAGAGAGAGCAGGTAAATAAATTCTTAAAACCAATTGGAACAATTGTGGATTACCTCACCCTTCAGGACCAGGATGTAGTTAAATCGCATGAAATCTTGCATCACTAAATTAATTTTGGTTATAATAAAAATATTCATTCGTTATAAAATATATTTCGTCATGCAAACCTTGTTGCAAACATGTGCATAAATATGATATAGCACAGAAGTACAGACATAAGTATTAAAACAAACTGCTTTTTCAGCACTCGCTGGGTTTAAGAATTTTTATAGAATTACATTCTAAATTATGAATATAACATATCAAATTAAACAAGTAATAAAATTTTAAAATATAATTTAAACTATAATCATCTTATTCTATAATGTATAGAAGATGCATACTGCTAGAGATGTTTGCATTGGCGCTGCAGTACATTACATAGCCTGGGCAAGTTGCTTGGTGGCGCCATCTTTACACAAACTCCAGTAATAGTTGGTGTATTTTGCTATAGTGTTATATTTTTATTTTAATTTATTTACTTAATTATTAACTGTAATCCTAATTGCGTTTTTTCCCAAACAGTATCCACGCTTACTGGTATCCATTATCTTCCTCATGTGAATGGATTGTTTTTTCTAATTTATATTATTTGTTCAAACAGTGACTTTTATATTGGTTGTCTATAGTTCTCTGCGCAACATTTGACACTACAGGTCTTTTTCAGGTGAGCCAATAGCAGATGTGTTTGCAGTTTGTGCTAGGAAGGACAGTGCTTTGCTGTCACTGGCTGATGGAGTTAATTGGGGAGAGGGCGCTGCATTGGCAGCACGGTGTGCTGCTCGTGGCTGCTTTGAGTACCTGCACACAAAATTCTTTGCATGTGATACCTGGCCAGTGGAAAATACTCAGGTAGAGTTAAAAGTTTTTACAGCAGATAAATGTTACTTTTCCTGTTTTGTCTTTTGCCACCCTTTCTCTGATGTCCGTTTGTATTTTTGTATCCTTTTTGTCAAGTTGAGGGACTAATCTAATCCTGTTCTAATCTAATCTAACCTGTCTGGCTAGTGTTTAACTTTGGTATTGTAATGATAGCAAAATGTCATTTATTTTCACTATCCACCCCTACTTTGTAATGGCTCTGTCCTTTACAAAGACATTGCGTACTGCCACCTATAAATACACTGGGATGTAATAGTTCCATGATTCAGTGGGTGAACAGATGGTGTGATTTCCAGCTCAGCACCTGTGCACCAGCAGCCAGCAAGTGGAACTGGGGGAGTGAAATCTGGAATTTCTTCCTATAAAATTACTGCATTCAATTCGCATTTTTACATCGTCACTACTGATTGCGGAGAACAAGCTAGATAGAGGGTACATTATGTTAAAGTTTGATGGGCAAAATACAGTGCAATATTCTGCAGTACTTTTTACTACTACTTTTTGTCTTTACTGGTTTCTCTTTATTTATTCATCTTTTTCTTTATATTTAGGACATTTTCAAGTATCTCATCCGATCGTTTGAGAATTCACATAATATGATTCTTCAAGCCGGTGGTTCTCTAACTACTCTTTGCACAGCTCTTGTTTGTCCATTAGATGGCAGCAGTAAAAGGTTCTTGGTTTGTGTCAGCAATGTTGGCGATACCTATGCGTACCTGTATAACCCTACCGCAGGTGTCAAAGAAGTCACTGAAGGTAAGATGGAAATTTCAGCATGTCAACATTGAAGGCAAACACATTTTAATAAATATCAGTCAACAAGTAAATCACGAAAATCAACAAAAGCTCCTTACCAGGAATCTGTACAAAGTTTGCACTTGGCCTGTCTACTTGTACTTGGCATATAAATAGACCCCATGCTTTTAATAGTAAAGATGATAATAACAGGGAATGAGCGCTTCATACCTGCAGTGGCGTATTAACCATTAGGCTAACTAGGCTATAGCCTAGGGCGCCAAAGTTTGAAGGCATCACATTTTAGAAAAAAATTCTTATTGTCTTCGGGAAATGTGTTTACTTTCATATTCATGTAAAAGGCGCACTTTATAACACACCACAGGCAGTTACTGAGAGCAGCTTTTATAAAGTGCCACATAACGAACAGTTGCAAGGTATTACACAACAAGCAGTTGTGCAGCCTGCTCAAATATAAGCACTATGCAAATACATGTAATTAATAATGACCACATAGAAACTAGCTTAATAATGTTTCTAATACACCACAAGCAATTGTTTGACCTGGTCATTACACAAACAATGGTGAATTCACAATAGGGAGGGGTGGGACGAAACTATCAGCATAGGGCGTCGTTAAGTCTTGATATGCCCCTGCATACCTGCTTCACTATCAGAGCAACATTAGACTGGACTCTCATGAGTCATGGCATAAGCAACAGGACTTGGGGTGACTTTCATACATTTTTGACTTCTGAGTGATATTGTGAAAATAATTCTGAAACCTGTAATAGATGTTTTTTAAGAACTTAAATATATCCTCATTTGAAAATTTTCATAACAGTACTATTTTCACAGGCTCTCATGACGTCACAATAATGAGAAATGTGCGGGATGCTGGCGGAGCTTTAGGCCCAGTTTGTGGTGAACGACCAGAGTTGCACAATTTCACACATTCAATGTGTATTGCTGAACCTGGTGATATTCTTTTCATCACTAGTGATGGAATATCGGACAACTTTGATCCTGTCATTGCCAAACTTGCTACAGCCAGGAATGGTTTTGAAATTGACCCTGATGTCGACACGAAGCCCAACGGCACCATTCCTAATGGCGGTGTGGTAAAAATCGCCCACAGGCCAATCAAGAATATTCCAAAGCCAAAGCCAGACATATCACCAAGTAAAGCCGTGTTTAAGAAAAGTGAACCAGTCACAGTCAGGCCACCAGTAAGACATTCTCTCCCCAAAACAAGCAGCAAACCATTTCAAAGTGGCAGCAAGCATCGGGGATCAAAAGCAAAGATTCGCAGATCTATGTCCTTACAGGAAAAACTTAGCCGAACTCTGAGTGGTGAAAGGCCTGCAGAGTTCGGCATTCCTGAGATTAGGGCTCTGGAGCGGCATGAATTGACCTTGCTTTTAATGGAGCGTGTGATACGCAATAAGAGCAGCAACGGTATCTTGACGGCTCAACAGCTCTGTGAGGTCTTGGTTGACCATGCTGTTCAAATCACTCAGGACAGACGCGACATACTTGAGGAGGTGAGTCTTTACCAGCAAGATGGTAGTAAGCTCTCCTTCAAGGAGCAGAAGATTCGCCGCCAGAAAGCTGGTGCACGTCTTCTAGAAAAACCGGGCAAGCTGGACCATGCCACTGTTGTCGCCTATAAGATAGGCATGTCGGAAGAAGACCTGAATCCACTGCCAGAACCTGAAAATGTTCAGATGAGGAAGAAGAAAGGAAATGTTCTGAAACGACTTTTTCGACCACACTCAGTGGCTTGCGATCATCCGGTGCAGTATGAGCCAAAAACTGCTACGTACGAAATCATTGATAATCCACTTTCACCTAGCAGCTATCCTCAACCTGAACCCAACTGGAAGATGGAAGGAGTAGATGAAACACCTGAATATGAGGAAAGTTCGGGTGAAAATGTTAATGATTCTTCGTCATCTGACATTCCTTGTAATGCTAACGAACAACCAAAATCTGAAATAGAGAATGCAGTAAATAAACTACAGAAACATTTAATTATTTCTTCGAATAATACAGAAGACGATAGAGTGAAATTCTGCATAGGTGATCATTCTGGAACACCTAGTGAAAATGATCCAGAATCTGAAGAAATTGAAATAAAACCCACGTATTTATGTGCTATTACAGAAGTTAGTTCAACTGCTCAGTCTGTCTGTTCTGATTCTGTTGAAAGTTTGCCACTTGATTCTAGTGCCATTTTATCTAACAGGGAGCAATGTGATATATTAGTGGACAAAAGTATTCATACGCTGAAAGGTGATAGCAGTGTTGTAAACGATGCAATACCTCATTCTCCAGAGCTTCCTGACACAGAATGTGCCATTCAGAAAGTTGTACCAAATAATTTAATCAAAACCAATGCTTCAGTTTTTGAACCAGTACTCCCAGAAAGGGAGGGCTTGAGAACACAGTCTACTGTTCTAGGAGACATTGTGGTAGTAATTACTGATTATAATGATAGTGAACCAGATGATCAGACAATAAGTGATAACCAAACGCCACCTCTGAATTGCTGCGATAATGACGACAGTAGTCAAAATTTAGTAAATAATAATTCTTCTGATCAGAAAACAAAGAATCAGTCAGAGAATCTGGACAGTTGTTCTGGAGTGGATATTTGCAACAATGTAGATGTAGTCGAATTAAGTGAGGACATGTTAAACACTGCAGATATTGCAGAAGAAGCACAGTTACCAGGTGATACATATGATGTTGTTAACGAAAGCATCAGCAATGACTCTGCATTAACCGATCAGGTAGCTGATGCTGCAGTGTCTTCAGACAATAATAACAACAGTAATGTCTTGCCTGAAGCAGATTACAGTTAGTCGTGATATTCGTTGTTCTGTCAAAGACTGAACCAATTCTTACCAGTGGTAATGGTGTTAACATTTACTCCTTGAAATTGCTTTGAATTTTCAAGTGTCTTCAATTTATTTACCGCCAACAGTTGCATTTTGTTCCAAAAGGTAATGTTCTCTAATGTTTGTGTTTAGCAGAAAGACAGTGTTAAGTTATTTTAAACATAACTATGTGCTTGCAAACCAAAACCGTCCATAAGTCGGCATAGTTAAAACTATGTTATGATGCTTCAAAGTAGAATGCACCAAAAATTTGGTCAAATGTTAATTTTTTGTTTTTTACAAAAACAAACTCTAAATATATTGGACTTTTATATTCTAGCATCAAATTATCAAGAAAATCTCCAAAAAGTAGTGCAATTTCAAAAAACTTGTAATTTCAAACTCTGGTAGTAGCTCGTGGAAGCAATCATTTTGCTTCTGATTTTTTCTGTTGTGAACCCCAGATCTTCATCAGGAAGAGTCATCTACTAGATTTAATAATAACTTCAATGTATTCTTGCAAAGTCCGTAACAACCAAGATTTGTGCGGCTGCTAAGTGTTTTGTAGAAATGCGACAAAAAACAACAGCAAACTTCAACGTGGATTATCTCAGCTTAGAAATAACATAGAGCGATAAGCTCGGTATCAAAATGATACTCATGAAATAGAGATTCAGGGTATGTGAATAACTAGAAAACATTAATTGCCGACTTATGGACGATTTTGCTGTGCAAACACACAATTTGTATTTAGCACTATGTAGGTCTACATCACACTGTTGCTATTGTTAACAGCAAACAAGTACAAGTACTTTTTTGTTAGTGTTAGTATTGTAAAAAATTTATTTATGATAATGTTTATAAAGTTTGTAAGATACATCAGATTATATTTCTAAACTGCTATTCTCTGCTATCCACTAGATATAGAGCAGACACACTGCCACTGCTTTTTACCATATTTGTGACTGCACGAGCTAACGAGGATCATTAACCTCAATCTTCTCCAGTAAATTTTCACCAACTAATTAAATAATTTTGCAGCCCCGGCTAAAGTTTTTTTCTTACAAAACAATTTTCTGCCACCATGAGTTTTCGTGTTATCATTTAAAAAGTATTCATTTCTTAGTTCTTTGATGTTAAATAATTAAAGTATAATGTAATAAATGTAAGTACCTTTCTTGTGTACAGTTGTTGATCTATTAATATAACATCGTGCCAACACAGACCTAATTCATTCTCTGCTGATAAAACTTTATAGTTATTTATTATCCTGTCACTTGTGGAATGCTAGCTAAGCTTTTATGTTGGTAGTCTCTTTTCACATTTCACAGTAATGCATGTAGTTGTTAAAATTGTCTAAAGCAAAATTATCGTGTATTGAGCATTTTTGTTATATATTATAGTAACTCTGCACTGTAAATGCTTAAGATATATACTCAGTATTATTGTAAAAGAATTTTCCCTGATGAAAGGGAAGTGCATTTTCAAAACTGAATGAGCTTCATTTGGCTGACTTCTTTCACAGTTAAATGCTCGCTTTTAAGTTTTTATAAAAGAAATTATGCTTTCTTTGGCTCAATCACTTTTTGTACCTGGTGCATTTCTTAGTGTCATCTTAACTCCCAATTTTAATCACATGTACACTAATTATGATAATTAAATGAATGATACGTACATAGTACAATTTTTGCATCAAAGTCATTATTGCTATAATTGTTATTATCATCATTATTACATTGTTATCATTATTAAAATCTTTTTATTCATTTGGTTGTTGCTAGTATTCACTATATTCAAAGATGTACAATAAAACTCTTTATAATGTTCGCAAAGTTGTGCTTATTATCTACTTGACATACCTTATTATCAGTTGAAAGCTGACATACTATTAAATGAGAACAAGATAATTAATTTGGATCTCGATGGCATAAGTTTAAAGGAAAACTGGATGATTGTGTAAACATGAGTTCAGAATAAAGAATGCTCTAAAATATTGAAAACTGCAATAGCTTATTTTAAATCAAAGCTTAGTTTAAATAATAATTACCACGGATACTCAAATTTCGTTAAGCTTTCAAAGCTACGCGAGGCTCAGTGAATCAACTAAGATTGGTAGTGGCACCTTTTTGTCACATTTTGCGTGGCCGACAAATAGAAGGCGGTACTGTGATAAGCATGATCATGAACTGCAGTGTTAGTTTCTGACGTCGTATGATCTAGAGCCCATTTTTCGTGACATTATGTGTTTAAGCAACAGTGTAACACCTATGCAAATGTGCTTGACTCGCAAAGGAAGACGCCTGCCATTGCACAAACTGTGGTTAGTTTCTGACGTAAGCAATAGCTGTGTTCGGTTGCTGTTAATTAACTTTCTAGGCTAATAATTCAAATATAAGGAACAATTGTTAGCTTTCATAGGCAAGAGAATGTATATTTTGGACAGTAAATCAAAATGAGATTGAGTCTAAACAATCGTCCGGCCTTCCTTTAGGAAAGAAACGTCTGGCAACTTAAGTTTGCAAAATCCATAATGCAAAATGTGATATGGTTATTTTTGATTAGACAGCTAAACTTAGTTGACCCTTATTTTCAGCTGCATCTGTCTGTCAATCTGTTTATTATATTTTTCAGAGACCACTTACCTAGTTCCAACTAAACTTTTTTGCTGTAAGGATGTCAAAACTCTGGTTGTGCAGTAAAATGGTTGCCATTTTGACTAAAGTCGCCTAATAAAGGTTTTAAAATCTGTTTCTAGAACTGCTGGCATAGTAAAGATGAAGCTGTGGTATCCTGGATAATTATCGAAAATACGGCGGACTCAAAGTTTGGAATTTCTGTCTGTACCGTTCCAGCTATTGAACCATTAACAGCCTGCTGGTTTATAATACTGACTTTTGTGATTTTTATGTCATACGTGACATTGTATATAATTTTAGGACATAATTTCCATTATTTTTTGGTTAAGATTTGTATATGTGCATGCATAAAATGCACTGTTCCCCAGATTTATGTAAACTGAGTTGATTGGATTAACAGAAAATTACACTGTAGAATTTGTCATCATTCAAGTAATTTTATTATTGAAGATTTCAAATCTATGATCTAAGCACAGCTCATTAACCACAGTGGTCTATGCCCATGCCGACAGCACACGACGATATGCGCGATGCGCAATGTTGCGCATTACCTTTGCGCACGCGCACAACTGCCTCCTAATCCTAAAAATATAGCAAGTATGGTAAGTCAGGAAATTATCAACAAAACACACGAGTTTAGCTAGCATCGATTTGTTAGTTTCTCGTTGTCAAGCAGTCACTTTTCTCAGCATTGCAAAATAGTGGCAGAGGTAGTCAGGTGGAGCATAACAAATTGCTCTGCCCATGACAAGGCAAACGACAATGTATGGCGATACCGGTGAGTTTTAATGCTTTGCTTTAAAAAAGCCTTTATTTTAATGATGTACTGGACATAATAGTAATACTAATAGTTATTATTTTACCTTGACGGTTTTTCTATTTTACACTGTTTTTATATCGCAAGACGCAAAACATTGCTGGCCGTTCTGGTGACATACGACCACGAATTCACATGATCACGTATGATCGCATAATTAATAATTATTATTTAAGTTGCAGAATAGCATAATTAATTAATGGATTCTTTCAAAATGGAAACCCAAATTTGCTTGCGCAATGCAAACTGTCTCACTAAATTACCATTTCAATTTGCATTTTGCTGTGCTTTTATATAATGCAGCTGCTCATGTAGTGAAAGCTGATATCTGAAATGTCACATCATGTTTTGCATAACTTATTACAGTTTTTCAAACAGATAAAATTGACTAGTCAGTAATGTAACAATGATAATATTAGTCAATTACATAATTCTCCATCTCCCTATTTCTCTATGCAGATAAAAGGTCTATGTATGTGAGATGTTTGAGCCAAATTTGGACAACTTAAGATATTAGTATAACTATAGGCATAAGTGATTTAAAGGAAAAAGGAAATTTAAAGACTTTATGGGGATTTGAATGCAGCCATTATCCTTAATTTAAGGAAATTAAGTAATTAAAAAGTGAAAGACAAGAGAAGCTCAAATATGCAAATGTGAAAATGAGTGTCCAGAGCAATGTACACATGCTGAGAAAAAACTAATAGTGCAGTGGCGGACTGGCTATAAAAATGACAAAAATGATAAGGTGATGCCCGCTAACCTCACATATCCTTAGTGGCCTCTTATACTGTCACATAGCCTAATCACAATGCATCACACAAGCATAGGCACACCTGTCTGACAAGGTACAGTGTTATATTTGATAGCAGACTGGTGGCAAAGTTGACCACATTTGGAATTCAAAATAATTATTCTTATATGGTAAGTGAACCAAAAGAGTTAAACACAAACCCAGCAAAATTTTTGGTTGAAAACTAAATAAGACAAAAACTGCATTTACAAATGTTACTAAATCATGAAATGTAGCATGTGCAATCCTGAAATACCTTTTTAGAGAGGAGTTTCACCTGAAACTTTAACAAGCTTCCCCTTGGTGCCTTCATTTGCCCTGTAACCAATCTCAAGCCAGTCTATCCCGGGAAAGACAAATTTTGGGGAATAGTTCAAATCTGTTTCTAAAAGAACATCTATGCTATACTATACACAGTAAGCCTATGCAGTTTAGCAGTACAGCAATGCAGCCTGGATTTATAGTAAATATTTTTTGTTGTTGGAAAATGTAAGGATGCTAAGTAGTGGCCTAGGAACTGATTAAGCAACTCTCGTTTTTATTGTGAAACTGTAATTATTGGTGAGGTGAATATCTGTTGTTGAAATTTGTACAGTAAAGCTTACAATTGACCAGGCAACTTTCAAGATCTCCCATTCAGCATTCTATAGGAGCAGATGGGCTTTTTTGGTTTTCAAACTGAGTTTACGTAGTTCTGTTTGACTAAGTTACAGGATGTAGACAAATTTTTTAGACATATACATGTAGCCATTGATTTACAACCTATGCGACTTAAGACTGTTCGACTTTACTACCCGACCGCAACTTTATTAATTAATGACACAAAACCAACTATAACTCATATTTCCTTCTATCTCCTATTTTTTAAACAAATTAACTTTAAATCGCCGTCTGCTTCGATCTTACAATCAATCCTGCAGAACTTGTTGTGGTCGTGTTAAAATCGATGACTACTTGCATAGAAATATAGGAACAAAAGTTGAAAATCAATGATATTTTAGGATGTACATAGGAAGTTTGGTAGATAGGCCAAGCCTCTTTACGTGCTCTCATATGTCCTTTTTATGGAACAGTATTTAGCTAACACACCACAAACAACATTAATTTGTGACAGAAAGTTTATAGCGGACTAAAAGCTATTTTATGTCTAACTAACTATGCATACACACGCTTTCTCAGGTTTTACATTACCCTTTGTACCGAGGCTGTAAAATAAGTGTAGCTAAAACAGGTATGGTAAAGCCAACATGTTCTGTTGTTTTGCTCGGGGGCATTATTCATAAATCATAGTCTGTATCTTGGGGACTGTGCTGCTTCTATAGTATTTACAAACATACTGTCTTGAAGACAGCAAGCGAGGAGAATGTAAACAGATAACGGAACTCAAGAATTTTTGCAAGTAATTTCATGTCCGATGACCAGTGAACAGAACAATTCCTGATAAAAGTTGTACCACTAAATTAATACACGAAAGAAAGCAATTGGATCTTTATTAGAACTAGTTCCTTTTAAAAATTTGTCATTTTAAGTGCATTGAACAGGCCCTCAAGCTCTGTGCTTTGTGCAGACAATTAGTTGCCATTTTGTAGATACATGTATTTCCTCCTTAGCAGATATAGGTAATTATCGTGTAGCACTGAGCCATCAGTCCTGCTTAAAGTGCACATACGGGCTGGAAACTATGCCTGTACAATTGCTGGCTGTTTTCAAAATGAACATCTAATGCAGAAAGTAATATTACCAGCAATATTAACTTTACATCGTATATATATATATATATATAAGTATCATCATAGATTGACTGTGGAAGCTATACTACTTCAGCTAATCTGTTAATGAATGATTGCTTTAGGAAGAGCAGAAACATCGTGAATGTAGTGGTATATATACAATTGCTCTCTTTTGTCTACATCTTGTGGTTACCATATTTTGAATCTAATCTATAGATTTTGTCAGTAATGCTATTATGGGAGCGCTCTGATTGCTGATTTGAGTATCATCTTAATAGTTCTTTAGAATATGTATCATGTTGTTGTTTGAAAAATCTAGAAAGAGAAACATTGCATTTCGTTAAACAGCTATTGAATTGTTTTATGTCCAATGAAGATTTTCTTTTATTTTTTTTAGTCACTGTTATCTAGATTTTCTTGTCCCAAAGGTACTCAGCTACATCGAATACTTGCATTTTAGTCTATGTGTAACACTCTTGCATCATCATTCCATTAGTTTTTTTGGTACTACATGTATTAGGTTTGAACTCTGTCGCACACGTTTATAGCTGAAAATAGTGCTTGTGGGTGAGTTGTGGCATCAGCCGTCTCTAGAGCCTAGAGTGTTTATGGCTAGATTCGCTTTTTAACTTAAAGTGTTACAGCTCAGCTAGTTGAATAAGCCATTAAAGGGTGTTGTTAGCTAGGTCATCAAATGTTACAACTTTAACGGACTTTGTCCGACTGTGAATAGTACTTAGTACTTTGACGTTTATTGTTGAGTGGCAATAGGGTTCAAAGAACGTTGGTATGCCCAAAAGAGAATTTGCTGAAAGTTTTTTATCTTAAATTGTCTTTAAAACAAACGTTTTAACGTTCTCTTTAGTAAAGCACTTGCAACAATTTTACAAACTTGAAGGTGATAATTGCAATAATTATTTTTTTGGGAATTTTGGCAAACCGACAACCAACCGTCAAATTATTTTATATATGTATCAAAACCTTGTTTACATGCTGTGTGTGTCAGGTTTTCCACATCTTATTTGGAATTTTTTGTTAAATTTCCTTGACAAATAGATGTAATGCAGCTAAAATGATTAAAACTCAGGTAGCACCTAAATATTTGCCGATCGTCAGAGTAAATGACGCACATTTGTCAAATTTCATTCTTTGCGGTGTTAGTTTACGTCATAAATTATCTGCAGCTGTCACAAACTGATGCATTTTAAATGTCAAGAGTTCTGTTCTCCCATTTCTTTCTTGAATGGCCTTTATTAAATGCATTAGAAGCTGACAAATTTAGCAGCATTTGGGTAATGACGTGAGCTGTTTAATATGCAAGAGAAATAATTGCTTAGTTTGTTAAGGACAAAAGTGCTCAATTTATGGATGAAGTAAGGCAAGCAGAAACAAAGTCATCTAGTTAACTTTCTTATTTTGGACGGAAACTGAAATTGGAGCCAAATACAAAGTCAATGTTGAGTGGTTGTGTCAGCACAATACCCGACATACCTATTTACCAAGTAATCCTGTTAGATGAGATAGTGAGGCACTAAACCAGCAGAGGTGTCTTAGCTAACATGAATGTATACGTCTTGTCTCAATGAGATAACAAGCTAGAGGCAGCAATTTACAGAATTCCAGAATTTCCACTAAATCTGGTCCAAATTTGAAGAACTGATCCTATGCAAACATTTGCGTATGTTCATACTCAGTGTGTTGCAGTGCAATTACAATAAACTTAATTACCAATTAAGGAACAGAATTAGTTGCCACTGCTCAGAATGCTGTTGAAACATTTGGTGTTTCCTTATAGTGTTAATTGGTTTATGAAGTAGATAGACACAGTCGAAGGTGAATCCTTATAATGTTAATTGGTTTATGAGGTAGATAGACACACTTTAGACCTGTAACTACTTGATGCTGCTTTATTACATTGCAGGTGCAAGACAGTGGTTTAATTAGTATCAATGGATGGTAGTGGCAGTGCTGGAAGTAGCAGTCATCATTCTCCTAAGCAATCCTGCGGAAGTCATCAACAAACTAAGCCAGGAGCCAGTGATGTGCCGCCACACCATCGCGAATCTAATGCCAGCAACATCGGCAGCAAAGGCAGCTCCAGCGAACTCACATATCATGCTGGTGGAGACAGAGCTCTGAGCTGGGGTGGAAATGCATTACACCCTCCGGCACCCCCTACGTGTCACCACCGATCCTGTGGAAGCTTGCCATTCCATCCCATTTCTACTGGCAGCGCATATCCTCCCCGGGATCCTCCCAAACTCTCCGATGCCCCGGTTATTCGACGTCGAAGTGGCATTTCGGTTCTGGTAAGACGCAGCCATCATCTGCCGGAGTTCTTAAAGAGACTGGGAATGACGTCACTCTTACATTATTTTCCGGTGGACATGACGGTCATGCAGTTTCGTCGGCTGAACATGGAGGATTTGGTCCAAGATTACCATGTCTTTGACGAAAGCGATCGGAACAAGTTACTGAAAGCCATCATACAAGCGCGGGAAGATGCTGACAGAGAAGATGAGGTGGGGAATTTTTACACTGTTGAACTTCTTAGATTGCTAGTTACCTTTGTTGCACCTGTTGTTCCAAATTAAGGTTTTTGCATTTTGTTTCATGTAAGTTTCAGTCCATATTCTCTAGGTTATTTCAGCCGTTAATTATTCAAGTTCATTTGAACTAACTATACTTTATTGCAGAATACCTGTTAGCATTCATGCAAGTGAGTATCAAGCCAAAATACAGACTTTTATCAAAACAAGCAACTTGTAAATCCATTTCTGCTAAATTTTCCAAATGGGAGCAAAAATAGAACATTCCACGTATAATTTCTTGAACTGATTTTGTGACCTTGAGCCGTTAATTGTGTATCCAACAAGAGGTACTAGATACTTGGATACACGTATTAAACTCCTAGGCTGTTAAGTATGGATGTTCTACTTGCGTAAATCATGAACTCATAATTTCGAATCACGGATGTGTAGATCCTCACTTCATAATTATGAACTTTTAAAAATCTCTTTCCAGTAACAAAAGTATTTACCGTATTTTCCCGTGTATAAGAGACCCTTTTTTGCTCAGAATTTTCACTTTAAAAATAGGGGGTCTCTTATACATGGGAGTAAGTCTTTTCAATAAGATGCATAAATTGTGACACTAATGATTTTAAAGAAATAACTGCTCTACAACTGTTTTATTTCGAATAATTATAGTTTCCTTTCAATAAATCTTCTCCATGGCTAAATTCTAATGATAAAATTAATGTACCGGGTAAGTTATTATTTTTTTAAATGTCTCTTTGGTATTGGAGAGAAATCGATTGTTCTGCAGCCAATCAACGCATCTGCATAAGCTCTCTGCTTAATTTAATGATTTCTATGATGAATAAAGTTATTCATTACCAAAAAACTTTTTTCGAGAATTTTTGCCTAAAAATTGAGGGGGGCTCTTATACACAAGGGTCTCTTATACATGGGAAAATACGGTAATCTTCTCTGTAAAACTTAATTTAGACAAAAGTACCAAAAATCATTGCTAGTGAAAATAGTTACACAAATCAGCGATTCTGTGTATTTTTACTGAGCAGTTAGTGTTTTATTAAGGAGAGCTCTTCGCTTTGCCCAGGAGACATAGCGCAACATCTATCCAGTTCAGCATCATTTAATTATTCCTCATCCGTTTAGTTGTTGATTGGGTTTAGAGAACCGTGAATGTTTGCTCTGTTGCAGGTTTGATTAGCTGCTTGTATTGGTTGGATTCTCTTATCCCAGCGGCATCTAATCAGATCTAAAGCTAACTTGCTTTGAAACTTTAATAATTGAGCACAGTAACTGGTGCATCCATTTTCCAAATAAGAGTTTCATAGTTTTTGATCAAGTGTAATAGAGGCCTACTTTTGTGTCGATCAAGCCTTGATTGCACTCCGAACACTGTCAGTGCCATTTTCTTTATCTTTTACTTTAACAGGGGCACCTTGAGTTGCTGTTTTGTGACCTTTATCTTTCACTTGAAACACAGTAGCTGCTACAATTGTAGTGATGTTGTGGACGATCCTTTGCGAAATTTGGTTACAGTTCGTTTATTTTATGCGTCACATGTATGACAAACATACAACTTTGTCTTTCCATCTCTAAAGCGTGTTATTACTTATTCTTAAAAGCAGTTGTTAGAACGAGAGTATCAATATTTGAATCAGGTGTGGGCAGCTTTGCTCAGAGTCAGCATTTGACCTTGTCCTTTGACCCATTGACTCAGAAATTTAGCAGTTCGAGTTGATGACAATGCGACTGCCAAATTGTCTAGTGTATTTAATGCTACTCGATGCTTGATATGTGTGAGAAAAATGAAATACACTAAGCTGCTTTATAATTTCAACTTTGACTTTTCGCTATTCAAGCTGTATCAGTTCTGTTTATGTCAAGGGCTGACGCCTTACTGTAATTCGTTCAGTCTTGAAAAAATGTGTGTTTAAGGTAGATGGACATCCTTATGGCTCTATGCATGACACTGATAACCCTCTGGGTTTTGAGTCGCAGGCATCAATGTTTCCTTTGATTGAGCCATTAATACTTTGAATACAAGACAAGTCTGCCCTGTGACTCTCTGCGGCTGTGAAAGGCATATTCTTTGCTGGCTTACTGCTGCCTCTCACGCGCTTGATATTGCACGGATTTCGCGAAGCCATGCAGGCATATACAGCAAGGTAACCTAGGGAATTGGCTTCCTTTGCAATTAGCTGTCTATGTGGTAACGGAAAGACATAGAACTTCCGTGCTTGAAAAAACGTATCAAAATTCAAAATTTCTGACTTCCCGAATGGCCCATAATTGCTCATGCTGCTGACATGTCGTACATGCACAATGCCCCAACAAGCTTTCAAGATATTATGGTAATAACTTTTAGAAATTTATCTGCTTGAATAAAATTTAGTCGTATCTAAGTCCTGGTTTGCACAAATGTTCAGCTGCATTCTAATGCCTTGTTTGTGAAAATTTTTGTCTAGACGTCACTATTAGTTTCTGTATTTAGCATGAACAACATATAACGTGTTTAAAACCAAAATCATTTTTGCAACCATAATACCACGTGAAATGGTGTCAGGTAAAACTGTACGAATATTTCGCCATTTAAAGTTTAACACATTAGGTATTAATGTTGGATTACGTGACTGCTGTGAGCGTGAGATGGATCATAACTGGATGAACTTGCGCTCCTGGCTAGTAGTGATACATTTGCGCAAAACGTTCTCTGATGAAACAGCCTTCGGTGGATATGCATTATGCATTAAACTTGGTAAGTTCTGCGAGAACTTTTTCACCGCGCGAGTTTTCACGATGAAGCCACAGCCAGTCTCCGACATCTGCCATTAATAGCCTGACGCGTTTTCCCCTTTGAAGAAAATGCTTAATGATTTTAATCAGCAGGTGTTTACGAGTTGTGCTGACTAATCCCGTTATTTCCCAGTCCGCGCCCTTAATGCCGTGCGGGTAACAAATTGGCGCGAAGGATGCTGACATTTTGCAAAGACTTTGAGAAATCTAATTGCACACGAAGTCTCCAGTTTTATAGATCTAGAGCTTTATTTTATACGCCAGATTCCGTAATGGTGCTACCTGGTGTTGCCATAGCAACGTGTGATAAGGTCTGATAAAACAAATTTCCATAGGTTTAATAAAATTAACTGATTTTTTTAAGTTCGAGTCTTGAGATTTGTATGCGAAGATCCTATTGTAAGTTTGCGTATTGTATGTTGCTTTGCCTAGTTAAAGTTAATGCAGCAAATACAATTCAGTGGAAGATATTAGTAGAAACTAAGACAAAAAACTTGGCTAGTTAAAGTTAGGCGGCAAATAGATATCAATGAAAGATATTAGTAGAAACTAAGACAAAAATTTGCCTAGTAAAGTTAGCCAGCAAATAGAAATCAGTGAAAGATATTAATAGAAACTAAGACAAAAATTGGCCTAGTTAAAATTAGGTAGCAAATACAAATCAATGAAAGATATTAGAAACTAAGACAAAATTTAGCCTACTCAAAGTTAGATAGCAAATACAAATCAATGAAAGATATTAGAAACTAAGACAAAAACTTAGTCTAATTAAATTTAGGTAGCAAACACAGATCAGTGAAAGATATTAGAAACTAAGACAAAAACTTAGCTAGTTAAGGTTAGGTAGTATCGAAAAAATTAAATTTGATGCCAAATAGCTTTAAAGAGAGTGAGAGAGCCTGTCCTGATCGTGCACTGTTAACACTAATTTATGTCTAATTTATTGCAGTCAGAAAGGTTGCATTACACTTAAACCTTAATGGGTATTGATTGATTTGCTCTTACCTGTGATTTTGCATTAATTGTGCTGTGAAAATAATCCAGTCAAAAATAGTCATTAGAGAAACATAACGATTTGTATAAATTGTGGCCACACCAATAATACACTTTATTAACAAAATTCAAATTTAACTGTTACATTTTACATTTCAAATTAAGTTACAAATCATAACAAAAATAATCACATAATTCACAGCACTTTAAATAAATAATCTCACATATAGGCCTTATGTAAAAAACAAGAAAAAAGGGGACCACCTTATGTGGTACCTGCTGATAGGTGGTCATCGATCAGCGGTGACACTTCTTTTTTTATAGGCAAGGTTAACTAAACGCGTGGTTACATGAACAAAGCATACGATCTAAATAATATTGTAAGGCCACCTAAGAAGCCAGGCTTGGTTTAAAGCGGATTTTCCGACAGGTAGAAAATATGAATCACTGAAAGATATTAGTTGAATCTAAGAGCAAAAGCTGGCATCCAGGTAAAGGTGAAGAGTCTAGTTTTCTTTGTTTTGCAGATTGAACAGGAATAGTTTCTGTTTTTTTCCTGTGTGAATCGAATTGTTTACAAGTCAAAACGCTTATTGTTTTCCCTGTTTTATTTGTTGTGGACCTAGAATTAGCTGTCCTGAAGTAAAGCGTGGTGATGCCACTTTTTGTAATGCAAGTTTTCTCACTGTGTTTGTCTATGTCGCCCAGGTTTCTTTTTCCAAATAACTGTGATATCTTGAAGTTCTAGCTTCGTCGCGCCATTGTATTGACGGTGATGGCTAATGCTGTACTTCTGCATTGCCCTTGAAAGCTTGACTTTTAGATTTCATTATTGATGTTATAAAGTTACACTGCCAATTCATTTTAGCGTTGCCATCAAGGGAATACATTCGTAAATATATATATATTCGTATTTGAGATAAAACCTAAGGTACTTAGATACATTTGATTACTATATATATAGTAATTATATTTATGTGGCTAATTATACCTGTCACTTAGCATAACCGATAAACTGCAGTATCACTTTACAGTAGCTTTACAATCTGTCACTGAGCATAAGCATTACAAACTGTCACTGAGCATAAGCATTACAAACTGTCACTGAGCATAAGCATTACAAACTGTCACTGAGCGTAACATTACAAACTGTCACTGATCGTAAGCATTACAAACTGTCACTGAGCATAAGCATTACAAACTGTCACTGAGCATAAGCATTACAAACTGTCACTGAGCGTAACATTACAAACTGTCACTGATCATAAGCATTACAAACAGTCACTGTGCATAAGCATTACAAACTGTCACTGAGCATAAGCATTACAAACGGTCACTGAGCGTAACATTACAAACTGTCACTGATCGTAAGCATTACAAACTGTCACTGAGCATAAGCATTACAAACAGTCACTGTGCATAAGCATTACAAACTGTCACTGAGCATAAGCATTACAAACGGTCACTGAGCATAACAAACTGTCACTGAGCATAGCCATTACAAATTGTCACTAAACGTAAGCATTACAAACTGTCACTAAGCATAAGCATTACAAACTGTCACTGAACGTTAACATTACAAACAGTCATTAAGCATAAGCATTACAAATTGCCACAGAGCATAAGCATCACAAACTGTCACTGAGCATAAACACTACAAACTGTCATTGAACATAAGCATTACAAACTGTCACTAAGCATAAGCATTACAAACTGTCACTGAGCGTAACATTACAAACTGTCACTAAGCATAAGCATTACAAACTGTCACTGAACGTAAGCATTACAAACAGTCATTAAGCATAAGCATTACAAATTGCCACAGAGCATAAACACTACAAACTGTCACTGAACATAAGCATTACAAACTGTCACTAAGCATAAGCATTACAAATTGCCACTAAGCATAAGCATTACAAACTGTCACTGAACGTAAGCATTACAAACAGTCATTAAGCATAAGCATTACAAATTGCCACTAAGCATAAGCATTACAAACTGTCACTAAGCATAGCATTACAAAATAAATTGATCATCAACATTTAACTAAACAAGCTTCGCAGTACCAGGTGGTAGGAGAACGAAGTAACTCAAAGAATTTGTTAATACCTTGTTGTATACTTTAATAAACTCAGTCTTAGAAGTTTATATTATTAACTTTTAGATTTACTAGTCTAGTAAAGCATTACAAGATTATCACTGTAAGATCCTACTCAATGTAAGTCTGTTCGTATGTGCAGGGAAACTACGTTATTAGTTGTTCCAGTTAAATAAATGAACATTCAAGGGTTGTATTTGATTACCGCTTGCTAGCGTTGTTGGAAAGTAAGGAAAAGCTTTCAGGTAAGCATGTTAGTAGATAATGTCATTTTCATGTAGGGCACGCGCAACAGCCCTCCGCGGAAATGAAGCCAAAGAATGGCGTGCTGGCTGCATTGTGAAGCCAAGTAGAAAGTGGCTACTTGCTTACTTTGTCCATTCCGGTAATTTTCTTCAGATCAATTCGACCTTTAGTTTACTTACAGTTATTGTTGGGGCGGTTCGTGTGGTTGAAATGAGTGTAGAGAAAAGGCAGAATAAGATTGGCTTCAAAATCTGCAGGTCATAGTATTGCATTGATCCTTAAAGGACATGAAAAGGGGGCACCTGAAGTAGGTTTCAGAAAAATCGCCTTAAAAAATTATACTACTTTACATCAATTTTATGCATATATCGCACTCGCGTTGAAAAGACGTTTTGTTTGTTTTCATTTTAAATTTCCCGCAATACTGTTCCGAGGGCACCATTACATGACGTCACATACGCCACGTGAATCAGGGGAACAAAGGCCAACGTTAAATTATGTCCCAAAAAAACTTTCCATGCAAATCTATGTTACTTAGCATTTCGCTTTCCTGCTCGAAAGACTTATGTAACAAAAATTGATAATTTAAAAGGTTTGTGCCAATTGGTAAAATGTCGCTGACTCACCCTCCAGCGTGCGCCACTCACTAACCAAAAACGCATTTTTAATCTTATTGACAAGATACAGTAATTTAAAATTTTACTTAGTTAGCAACATGTATTCAAACGACCTACCATCAAAATGGCTGCGCCTAACGCCTTACTTTGCATTTGTTGAACGGTACAGGTTGTGACGAGTCGACTGACAAGTACTGTTCTTCCTCAAATAAAGTTTTAATACCAAGTTACTACAGTATAACAAGTCCTTACTAGCAATGAAACATCTGTTAATGAATCTTAGCTTGGTGACAAAGTAAAAGGCAAGCGCCCAAGCTAGTTTTAAAAACGTTTTTATTGAAATCTGTATAACAACCTTCGACACTCTGCTGATAAAGCTACTTCTCGCTATGGCAGAGCCTTGTACGCGAGAAGTTATACGGTTTTAATGAAGGAAGATGTTTTCAAAACTTGCATGAGCGCTTGTCTTTTTGTTTTGTCCGCTGTATTCTGAGGATGGTTGTATTAGTTGCCAAAAGGCCCTAGTAAAGTGCTGCAATTAGTATGGTGGTGTGTCTGTCTTTAATTGGTGCTGTAAAGTGTGAAATTGGTTTGAATTTTTGTATGTGTATTATATTAGCGCTGTTGAAATAAATCATGGCATTTCATTATTTTCTAATTTCGTAGTAGATTCAAGGAGAAATAATATCGTTCTAGAATCAAAAATGGTGTAAAAATATTAGGGAACACTTCCGCATTCCTTCACTTCATTCCCATCACGCCTATTGCGCATTTGTTAGTGATTAATGGGAAACTGTGAAAATGTCAGACAGCCTTCCCGGGAAGCCTGTATAGGCCTTTCCTGAATTATAAACAACCTAGGCAAAATGTTATAAGCTCAAAATGATTAGAACAGTCAAATGGAACATTGAATTTTATATTTATATTTAATATAATTATCCATTCATTATCCCATCTTTTTGCATTTTTTTCTTTTTATTTTTTAACAAGTGTAAATAAATATATAAATAAATATAATCTTAGTGAGTCAACTGCAAATTTGAGAAAGCCAACGATAATGGGATTTTCTCAAATTCTCTGGATGGCAGAAGTAGATGGCAAAGTGTTGATTTTCAATTTTTAATCACAACAAAATTTAATAGAATTATATACATGTATATATTTAATATTCGTATTAATAATAGTAATAATAATAATAATAATAATAACAATAATAATGTATATTAAATTTATTAATTAATTAATATTAAATAATAGGCTAATATTAATATATACATGTATATATTTCTATTAAATTCTGTTTTGTAATACAAAATTTAAAAATAAACACTTTGCCATCTACTTCTGTCATCCAGAGAATTTGAGAAAATCCCATTATGGTTGGCTTTCTCAAATTTGCAGTTGACTCACTGAGTTGTTGGCGTTACTGTAGTTACTGAATTGTCGGGTTTTCTCCGAAAGGCCGATTTTTCGGTAAGGACATGATCACATCTGTTGCCAATAATTTTCCGGCAGACACTGTATTGCCAAGGCAGATTTGAAGCAATTTCCCCAAATTAGCCTCCACACTAAGAGAGGGCCAAGAGTCTTGAATTGGCGCAAGTTGCATAATTCATAAACATAACAAGGACTATGATATCGTTACATTAGATCAGATATTTTTCAGATCTTGTACGCAACTTATAAAACCTTAATTTCAGAATTTCTTCTATATAAAAATAGTAGTTAAAATGTACAAAACGAGACATACAGCATCATACGAAAGTTAATTAAACACACTTCGCATATAGCACATACAATCACACTCCGCCCAGACATAAAATTGGGCATTGTTAATCTACATATGTATACTAACATATACACACACACACATATATATATATATATATATATATATATATATAAGTCAAGTCTAAGAGAAGCCTGTCATAATAACAGTGCTGTTTTGGTGTCTTGTTTGCGGGGCGATTTTAAAAAGAGTGAGTATCTTTATTTATCACTATTTTACAGAGAAAATATAGTGCATAAGACAGTTACGTAGTGCAAAATTGCAAAGTTATTATGATTGGTTAATTCCTAGAATGGTTTTAAACTCGTTGCCGAAAGGGTGGTAAAGAACTAAAAGTTGCCGGAATCAGTCACCCTGAATGGTGGTTTTACCCTGAAAATAGGTAAAAAAAGAAGAAACAAAATTATCTTAAGCTATCAGAAGCGGTCTTCTGATCTGTGCTAATGCAATATGTGCGCTGTACCCCTCTCAAAGTGGAAAACTGTTCAACGGTCCATCTGCATGTTACTACTAGCTTGATGTACATTTTTCGGTACATTTGACGCTATAGCGCCCACGCTTCACTCTGTTCTAATCACGTGTTACTAAATTAAATACAATTCTGAGATTTAATTCCAAACCTTTCTTAGATTTGAGAGAAAATCGCGAAGAATGGCAAATGTTTATTATGGCAACTAGATCACAATGCATGGCTTACGGTGCTTATTGCCAATTTATAGTTGCAACAGTTGCAATGTGTGTTTTATTATGCAATGCGTGTTGATGCGCATATTTCAACCCTGCTGGCGTTAATGAAGACGGCTTGGTCTCACGGCTAGGCTTACGCTAATCATTAGCTGCTAAACTTAGACATAAGTTATGCATGTAATTACAGTCCGACGTATGTATGGCTTCCCAGCTTCTTATATGGGGTTTCAGTTTTGGTGCCTGTCACCGTATAGCCACTTCCCGCAAGTGTGGCCAACCACATTTCATATTCACGGGTGCCTTAATGGATTGTTTCTAAAGGCGTGTATACATGCATGCGAATTGTGCGGCGGTGGCGTGCGCGATTCATCTAGTATCGGATGGACCAAAATCCGCCACAATTCCTTGTTATCCAAAAATTTATATAAAAAACGCGCGCGACTATTACTTGTTTTGAGCAAAATTCAATAGAAACAACTCCTGAAAGCAATGCATCAACCATACATCGTTAATCTCTCTCTCCATGCACAAAGAGATGTTTTTAGATCTAGGTGAATTATTATAACTGCGTATTAAAATTGCGCAGTTGTCCTTAAAATCTGTCTGTGTTACTGCATTCTTGGCAGGAAAGGCTGCTGCTTCTTTTGCTGCTGCTGTTGCTGGTGCTGCTGCTACTGCTACCGGTAATGTCGGCGATTTCAGAGGACAATATCACTGTTGAAATTCATTACAGTCAAACGCACACAAAATGATTTTTGTAAAAATTTCGTTTCAAATATTATCTGTGGATGCAATCAGAAGTTTCTTAGAGGGCAAGTGAAAGCCTTTTTCACATTCTCCAAGTTTGAATCAGCACTGATCTTAGCATAAAAATTACTTAATTTTGTTTACTTTACGGAACTACCTTCTGCGCATTGTAAATCGTGTGTTTAACTTTAGCCATGAACACAGTTATCACATTGCCATTATGTGAACACGCTTTTACAGATGCCATGAATTTCACCGCCATTGCGCCATTTGTCTTGTTTAACAAGAAATCTCGGTATTTATTGAACCTATGGAAGGAAGAAGAATCGTTGATGATAAAATCACTTGTTGGCCATTTATTTTCATGAGACAATTTGTAAATGCCTGTGGTAAATCGATGCGCCACTAATGAAGCTTGAGTTTAGAGCTAGTCACAATTAGAGAACAGCGTGGCTTCGTTCCAGATCAGAATGCCGTCTATGGCGCATTATATGTCACAAGAATGTTTGCGTGCTTTTTATTACCTCCGTCATTGTTCATTACTAAGTCGGTGATGGTCGGTGCCGGGTAAGACATTTAGTTGTCTCAGTGTGCGTATGTTGTGGAACTGCCAATGTATGTGTATATATGTCTAACAGCACAAAATCGAAACGAATGAAACTATAATCACGCTGCTTGTTACATTTCCCACATGGATAGGTCCAGAAATGACCCGGAAACCCATTACCTTTCCATTAAAAACGCAAGAGGGTTCATTTTTTAATTGACTTGACAAGGTTGTTAACAGGCTGACGGCCATATTGGTTAAATCTACTGTGGCAGTGTCACCTAACATGTATTTTATTAGTAATTGTTTTACATGTCTTGTCTACAGTGTCAGTATATTTCAAAATGAAATTGTATGTACGTCTTGTTTTTTTCTTGTAGTGTATATATTTTTGGCGCTAATGAATAAATATAAATAAAATAGATATAAATGTATTTATTTTATTTTTTGAGAGGGGTAGGAGACTGCATCTCCGTTGAGCGTTGCCGAGCATTGTTATCTGACGGTGACACATTTGCGCGCTACGAAGACAGTGAAATCATATACAACGTGCTAACAAAAATCTTACTTTTTATTATCAGACTATTAGCCAATACGAGAACCACATTACAGCAACACGAATTTAACTTTGTGCAGGAATTGAGGTACATCAAAAACAGAATGTCTCAATAAAAAATACATCAACAACGCGTTTCGCTCTGCTCTTGACCAAGATGTCCTTGTTTTGACCTAGCAGCTCTCTGTCCGTTATTTTACCTCAAAAGCTTCTAGCGGGTTTATCTAGATGGCGCTTCTCAACACTAAGTTAGCAGCAGTCAGATGTGGAGGCTGCATTCTTACTTTTGTGTTTGTCAACGTTGATAAATGTTTCCCCTTACTTAATATATACCTAACAGATGTGAAGTTTAAACCAACAGAAGCGAACAAATCTCAAAAAAATGAAAAAGCAAGAGTTTACGTAACTTTCAATTTATCTGAAGTACGATACCAGTTAAATGTTATCTAGTTCTACTTGATAATTGGCGTGTGGGTGAAATGACTGAAAGATTCGAAATACAGATACGCAAGTCTACTGGAGTTAATGAAACTGAAGTCTTGAAATAAATGGATGTCGCACTTCCTGTCTCATTTCCTCTCTCATTATACGTTTTCTCACTAATAGATATAATGATCTGTCTAACGAGTAGCATTATTATCCGGCGGTGACATTTTCTGGGTGAATTACAGCTTTTCCTCATCAGAATTGTGATTAGGGTGCGTGGTTGCATGGTTGCATGGCTTCATGGCTGACTTCAGGCGTTTATTACAAAACCAGCAGTCTCCCGTGGGCTGAAAATAATACGCGCAGGTTGTGTAGTCGGATATAAAACGTCAGGTGTAAACGACGAGTCTCAAACGTGGGACGCGATGTAGTTTTTTTAGTAACGTACACAGTTTCTTGTCTAATAGTGAACCTATCTAATATGCTATTAACTATAGAATTTATGCATATATTTTTATATAATACATTATATACACTACCATACTATGGTATATATGCCTGTCCTCAGATCTTGCTGCCAAGAGTGAAAAACTACTACATTCACAGAGAAGCCCAGTGACCCAGTTCCATACAAACATATAGCAGTAGCAAGTACATACATATATTGGAAACTTCCAAGTGTACAAACAGATGTCAGCACCTACTTAGTGGTAATGAAAAACTAAAGTTTTCAACCTCTCTTGTAGACGTTGAGCCTCCATCCTTCATTAGAGCACACTAATTTTTGTGCCAATTCATGTTCTTCTTCTTCTTCTTCTGTTGCTCTAAACCTCTCTTGTAGACGTTGAGCCTCCATCCTTCATTAGAGCACACAAATTTTTGTGCCAATTCATGTTCTTCTGCTTCTGTTGCTCTAAACCTCTCTTGTAGACGTTAAGCCTCCATTCTTCATTGGAGCACACTAATTTATATATATATTTATGGTATATACTATTATATTATATGCAATTAATACGCAATATAATTAACACTATACCAATGACATTACAGTAATTTGCTTGTTCTCTCAGTATGGTAATTATAAATGTTGATTAAATAATATTGTCAGAAAATCTACTGTCGCAGAAGCGAGCATTTAATTTACTATTAATTTTGATTGGTAGTTTTAAACTTTAGTTTAAAGTGCTGACATCTGTTTGTACACTTGGAAGTTTCCAATGTATGAATGTATTTGCTACTGCTATATGTTTGTATGGAACTGGGTCACTGAGCTTCTCTGTGAATGTAGTAGTTTTTCACTCTTGGTAGCAAGATCTGAGGACAAGCAATAGGCTGAAACAGTGGTTTGGTTATAATAACGTTTTGACTCAGGCGCCATGTTATATTGGCTGATGGATTTTAACTTTTGTTTACTACTGTTGATTATGTTTACCATTTTCGTGTATATGTGGATTGACTATGAGACTATGATTTTGAGTAAAATACAGATCGCAAAGTTAAACCATGTTTTCATCCAGTGATTTCATCTGTTTAACACGAACATCGCAACAACAAAAACAGTCTGATAAACCTGCCAATGTCGGTTGTTGGCTCTCCTCAAAACACCCCAGCGACAACTTTAGCTGTCCTACGACAGCCACTTTTGTCCATTGGCATAATCTGTAAGCATCTATTCATTTAGCAAAAGATTGATGACATTTAATGCATGTTTACAGTTCCAATTTGGGTAATGTGGTACAATAGTTGCACTGCAGTTCTTTCGAAAGTCATTAAGGGAGACTATATAATTGTCTTCAAAAGTACAAAATTGTTAATTATAACTCAGTATGAATTTCTGAAGCCTGCCACTTTGTTGTCAACGCGCAAAGTCGTTGGGCCTAACTAGCGCGTCTAGCCATCATTACTGTCGAGAATATCGATAGCTTAGGATACTTTCTGCCTTTAGCAAACATGGCATGTGCCGTAGCGCATTGCTAGGACACCAATCATATCAAAAGCTTTTTGAAGTATTGACGCACAGCGTTTCCCAAATGATCTATTCTAAGACCGATTCTGTGTTGAAGAGCACGATTGGGCTCAAACATCCGCTGGAAAAAGTAGTGCTTACTTGCTATAGTCAAGCCCAACCCCAAGTACTCCACCCATCGCTAACAGTAATTCCTTAATAATTGCAATAATATTTCCGTTAATAATCATTTCTCTGTTTGCACTACATGTATTAATATATCGTTTCATAAATCATTTACTTTTCATTTTAGTAAGTAGCACTGTTACTAAAACCTAGCGAAGTGCATAAAAATGGAAAAATTGGGTAGTATATCGCTTTTGGAAGTGAAACTAACGTACTTTGTTGTTTCATATTTTACTAAAATTATGCTTTCCATGTTGGCAATAAGAGTGTGGGCTGGTGCACTGAAGCCTATAGAAAAGCAGACAACCCGTGATCGCACGGTAGCTGATGGAGCAAAAGTATCGGCGCACATTTTAAAATGACTCAATGAATCAAATGAAATTTCAGTCTTTCTCTTTGGAAGCAGAGAATGATATTTCACTTTGCATCCATTTCATGTGCAAATCTTGCACAAATTCTTCAATGGTTTTTTTTATTTTAAAACAATGCTTAAGCCTAATGTGACGTCACTGTTGAATTAATGTAGATAATGGCATCATAATGCTAGTGTCTTGCCATATTTGCGTATAAAGTTAATATATAAAGTTAGCAATATATAAAAACAAAATGTTAAATAAAAGAAAAAATAGATAAAAAACTCAGCCGAGAAATTAAAACACAATCTCATTACAGTGACTATTAGTTCGTGTGTCTGCTATTTTGCTAAAAATGATTTAACTACCATTTTCTTTCGTTCAAGAATCGTTCACTTATCAGTCAAAAGCCTTTCATGCGGAAGCTTTATTCTTAAAACTATTTTTTGGATGTCAGATTACTACCAGTATGTCAACAGTGTGTGAGTTAACCGAGTTTATGGAGATCAGAGTTAATCACATTGGGAGCAACAGTTATTACACTGTATTCATGCAACATTTAAGACAACCATATTTTCCTTTAAAAACTTAAACATATTTGTCCGTCCAACAAGTGAAATTTCCTTCTTTCTTGCCTGACGATGGCCGAGGGAGTTTCTTAATTTTCAGTTGTAACAATGTGTCCCTTACTACAACAGAGATTACCTGTTGTATGTCATAACCGTTTATCTTTGTATTATATTAATTCACGCTTTTTCTACGTGGCTGTAATTTCTCTGAATGTTTTGAACGGATAAATTAGTATTTTTACGTTTGGGTAGACAGTCATCAATAAAGAGCCCAGGAAGATGATACAGTGTAATATATACTTATCACGCTTTTACCCCCAGATTCCGTTTAGCTAATTTGTATAATCTATTTTGTATCTAGTTATATGTTTATTCGATTATTGTATCTATCACTCATTTATTTAACGAACGCGACGCGGACTTCTCTAACACTGGTAAGTGCTGACATCTGTCGGAGACAAAACAAGATGGTGAATCATACGTTGAAATATTAGTCTGGTACACAGTGAGTCTCAGTCTGGTTATAACTGATTCCTCTGTCGCTGATTACAGTGAAAGTGGCTTCAATTTTCTCTGTAGTTGATAGGTTGTGACATCTATCGGAAACGGACGCAATCGCTTAGCGTTTTCCCTAATTTTGTAATTACCTGGTTTCAGACTGGAGATTGATTATTCATAATGTGGCATTAAACAGAATTTAGCGTGTTAGTAAAAGATAACTTTCGGGGAGATTTTCGTGAAGTAAATGCTGAAAATCGCAATTTCAACTAATTTCACAGAATAATTCGCTAGTGGGTTAATTCAACGTGCTCTTGATTCTGCACCTTAGTTCTACGCAGCAGTTGCTGCTTGTGCTATTTGAAGATTTCCTGTATAGATGGCGACACGTGGTTGAAAATGCTTGGCAGAATGGTACGCGGGATATGTACATCAATAACGCGATAAATAATATAATTATATATGTAACATACATGCGTGAATTACTTATATTTAACACGACCCTAGCATACATTGTTAGTTATAATCAGATCAGGGACTCGACAAAGATTACTAGGATAATCAGAGTGAATTGCTGTCTGTCTCTTTAGAGTTTAGAGTATCTATTGTTGAAATATTCCGATCACGATGTTCCCAAATCACGTGAGTGTGCGTGTGGAGGGGGCGGGGCGTTATTGCACGTTTACTAAGCAGACGAAATGCGTAATTCTACCGAAGACAAAAAATGGTTGCGAATAAGGAAAGTGAGTGGGGTAGTTTAACTGCACGTATCCGCTTTCTAATCTGCCTCGGCAAATAAGCTCTTTCCATTTATTATGGATCAACTCTTACGACTGTTGAGTAATGGAATTGGAGTTTATGACTTAATGATTCAATTTGACTGGCAGTCTCGGCTGTCTGTCTCTTGATGTCAGCATTTCATAAACTGCATATTCTGCGCAAGTCGGAATCCAGCACTTGCTCTGCTGGGTCAAGTGATTGGGTAGGACCAGACGCAGCTAATTATAGGGAACAATCCTCTGAGATGGAACTTGGACTGGCTTAGCCACATTCACCTAAGGTCACTATTTCACTATCAGGGTTCCTGCTTATGTATGTCACGTGAGAGTGAAAAATAAATGTATTACATTGCATAGCGTTACATTAAATTCCGTACCATCCACACCACACTACACCATACCACACCACACCAAATCACTCCGCACTACACTACTCTACGCCGCATCACACTGCACTGAATTACACCACACCAGACTACACCGCACGGCACTGTACTGTACTATAGTATACTATACTGTACTGTACTGTACTGTACTGTACTGTACTGTACTGTACCGTACCGTACCGTACCGTACCGTACCGTACCGTATCGTACCGTACCATACCATACCATACCATACTATACTATACTATAGTATACGGATACTATACTACACTATATTACAGTACTCTACACCACATCACTACATACCACACTATAACACAACACCATACTACACATTACATTACAACTGCGTACGCTACACTGCACTACACTAGACAACACCGCACCACACCGTTCTCACCTGCACTACACTACACCACACTACATTGCACTACACTACACTATGCTGCACTGCGCTACTCAGTCAGGCGTCCATACGAACTTCCTCAGTAATAGAACGGATGCCCGGTTTAGTACATTATACGTGCCATCATGAACGATATAATTGTGGACTCGGTTAAGAAAATAAAGCGATAAAATACTGATATCAAATGTCTTCTTGGCATTATCCCTTCAACAATTACAAAATGCCATTCAAAAGACACCTTTAACAGACAGTCCTCAGTATGTTGTATTTCTACGTGGTACGGGACAAGCCAGTTCACATAAATTGAGCCAATTAAGATCCTGCGTGAAGCTCGCCAGCTATCCACAGCTGCAGTACTAAATGGCTTCTTTTGACTAGAACTTGTCAGGTTGGCTTCAGACAGGAGATGCTGTTTCTCTTTTCAATTGCTAGTCGAATAATTGCCATTTCGCATTTGTGTGGCTAAACTGAATTACACGGACGATGTTTTACATGCGTGACTCACAATTTTATGATATTGCCGTCTACGTTTATTGCAACATTTCGAGAGAGGGTGGACTCCAGTGACTTTAGCTCCTTTCCGAGGGCGCGAGTGAGCTTTAGGAGATAGAAATGACAGAACTGGATTTTTTCAACTGTTCTTACAGTGACCTCAAATAATTCATCCATATATACAACTGTCTATATATATAAAGATGAAAGTCTGCGTTTCTATCCAATGCTGCTGCGTACCCCCAAGTGTAGTATTCTATAAGAATCAGCACGCCTTGGGAAGGTTTTAGGCTATGTCAATTTTAGGTCACCCTCCCCCAATATGGCTGTCAAACTGGCGTCACAAATAGCACTCTTTAGGACATTCTGCTAGATACAGTCGTCAGAGGTGTACGTTATCAACAAACAGCATTGCCACTGGAACGTTTTAAGCTAATGTCACATTAGGTCATCCCCCCAATATGGCGGCCAAAATGGCGTCCAAAATACCATTAAAACATTCGACTATATAGTCGTCCGTGTCGTACCATAAGAACCAGTATAGTCGCGGCAAGTTAGTTAAATCACCGCCCCCGCCCTTGCCCCAATATGGCGGCCAAAATAGCAGTTTTAGGACGTTCCACAATATTTAGTTGTCTAGTATGTCCTTTTAGAACAGACTTCAAAAGGGCTGCTTGTGACAGATTAATACGACTATGATGCTCTACTGCAGTTGTGCTGAATTTGATAGATAGCATAGTAAAAGACCTCTATTACTGAGAATCCAATATTACGTAATATATTGCTACATTATGGGCTTCATATAAACCATGGTTTGCACACGTTCACGAAAATCAGTCAGAGGCCATAGAAAACTGAAGTTAAAGAAAAACCAGACGATTGTGTAGACATTAGTTCAGAACAAAGTATGCTCTAAAATATTGAAAACAACACCAGCTTTTTTTAAATCAATGCTTAGATTAAATAATAATTATCTCGGGTAGTTAAATTTTGTTAAATTTTCAAAGCTACGGGCGGCTGAACGAATCCACTAAGACTGGGAATGGCGCCTTTTTCAATGGCACATTCGCGTGGCCGACAAATTGGCGCGGGTACACTCGATAAGAATGATCATGAACTGCATGGTTCGTCTGTGACGTCAGCGTGACGTAGAGCTCATTTTCGTGACATCACATCAGCGTCTTATACCAACCTTTGCTTATGCAAACGTGGTTTACGCGCAGGGAAGATGCCTACCATTGCACAAACTGTGGTGAGTTTCTGACGTAAGCAATAGCTGTGTTCGATTGCCGTTCATTAACTTTCCAAGATAATTACTCAAATATTAGAAACAATTGCTAACTCACAGGCAAGAAAATGTATGTTTTGGGCGGTAAATTAAAACGAAATTGAATGTAATCAATCATTCGGTTTTCCTTTTAAAAATTATTGTCTGAAATAACAAAGGAAGGAAAGGAGGAAGGAGAAGCAAATGACAATGAAAAGCAAACACTGAGTGAATGATTAGTGACAGGAATGAACTCCTCTTCCATTCTCCCGCCTGTCACTCGATCTTTGGTCGATTTTACATCTGAGATTCTCTCGAGCTGTTCAATCTTTTTCCCTGGCGCTTCTCAAGTGCCTCAGTGAAGTGTGAGTGGGTGCTTAATCATCCATCTTTCTCTGATTACCCTGCTCGTGTTCTTATCTAACACAATTCCATCGAGTAATCTACCCAGATTAACACACAGATGAAAATTACACGGCTCAAAATGTGTGATTGGACTGTATTATGTAGGTTACAGCTAACATAAAATATCACTTAGTGTTTCATCAATGCAATGCACCAAGATGGACGAATATTACAAACTTTGCTTATATAGTTCTGCGTCCTGTAAAGGAAATAAATCAAGTTTACCCTCATTGGCAAGAAATACAAGATAAAACGTTGAAACAGTCTAGGCCATGTGTTTTACTTACTAATTTTACAATGTTTACAATGTTTTAATTTTAGCAATGTTTTACTCTTAATTGTTAAGCTTTTTATAGTCTATGTTGTGTAATCTCACTTATTGGTTTTCACTGTTATGATATTATGTGAATTAATGTTAAATTTCTAATCTTGTTCTATTTAAGTGCTTTAAAGGTTCTTTAAAAAGGAGTAAGTAGTACAATATGTAAATATAGATAATATTATTTATTAATTTTTCATGATACACTAACTGTATCTATACTAAAATTATATGAACTCTTATTTTTATGTGTGTTTTTGCTCTATAGCTATAATGTAATAGCTCTGTTTTGTACTTTTGTATTTTGTTGTTGTTTTGTTGTATGCATGTAATTGTAGTATAGCATATATGCCTATAATAAATTCTATTCTATTTAATTAAATTGCGTGTTAATTATGTATTGTGTGCATTATGGGGAGAATCTGTGTATCAGTTATGTGAAACCGTCTAATTCAAGTTAATAAACTATGTTTAAAATGAAATGACCCTATAAACCCAATAAATGGGATAAATATGTCTCCTAATTGCATTAATATGAGGGGCATAAGCAACTACCAGATGATTTGTTTGTTTGTTTGTTTGTTTCGTGTTGTGACGTGATGATATCACCATCTTGTATTAAGAAAGCTCATCATTATGTAGATTACAGACAACCCATTCAGCAGGTGCATTTGCAGGATTTAAATGTGTGCAAGATTACAAATGGATTTTCTTCGAAGCACTAAATCAAGCCTTGATCATATAGTTGCCATTTGACTGAAATTAGTGGAGAAGTCGTTTTGGAGTCTTGCGAGATTAGAATGGAGATGAGAATGTTCTTCGCGTATCAGTTACGCTAACACGTTTATGTGCTTTTCTGTTCGTTTATTTTAACGTCCTAATAACGTTTGGCCACCAGAATCTGGCTATCATTCGGATTTGTGACATTGTATAACATTCATTGTGTCGTATGGTAATGCGATGGCAACATTATTCATAACAAACAATGTATCTGTTTACTGATATATATATATGATATACTGATATATATATATATATGTATATATATATATATATATATATATATATATATATATATATTCATTTGTGCATCTATGTATGTATGTATAATAGGCATCGTTTATGTACAAGCATCCAACAACGCAAGTAAGGCTTTTTACAGCCACAACCGAATTGAATGTGTGACTCACTTTAAATGCCTGTGTGACGTCATACAAACGTCATATTTCTTGGAGAAGGGGTTCTCGCTACATTAATCAACAGTGAAAAAAATTAAGGGAATGTTGACACCAAAACGCACATGATGTCGTTTCAGAAACTGAAGCACTGCACTAATTTTATTTCAAGAGGGACTGGCTGGATGTATAAGCGTTGCCTAGCACTGCCGGGTGCTGACCGGACGTGATTTTGTTTGGCCAAGTTAATGCTTCCATCATCTCTTAAGAGCTGTGTGTATGTGTGGAGGTTGGTGCCTGGATCGAAGTATGTGTAGCGCACTTTTCTTCCAGACAGGCGGTCAAGAAAAATAGGTCGCTGTTGTAGCTCTGTGCATGGCAGTTACATGACTGACCTATCTTTTATGTTTTACAAAGAGGAACTATGTACTCGCGTGTAATGTATTAAGGCATATGTGTATTTCCCGCGGTTTACTGTGATAGGAATTGATGTTTGTCAGTGTGAGTACAAGGAGCAATACAATGAAACGCTGCGTTTTTATAAATGTCATTTGTACACAATCTGATACTAGCTGGCAGCATGAATCGCACGTTTCTCAATGAGGAACAAGTGGAGTTAATTACTGCGTCTTGATCATTCAAAGGTGAAGCCCTAAACAGGGAAGCCATGCGTAACAGGCGTGCTCACGTGTCTCCCGGCAGAGGACGTCTTCAGCGGGTTTCCTGCCTACCACTTACTAACTGCCTTCATTCCACGCAAGTGATGAGCAAATATTGGCTTCATTGTGGGATCGGGTTCAGTCGTGTTTGTTTTGAATGAAATCTGCCTCTTCTGTTTTTTTGAAATTCGCAATGATCGCAGTCTGTTACTCATGGTACGACTAGGCACCGATACGACTGCAGTGAAAAGTTAGGAAGAGAAGTGGAGTTGCGTCTGTACGCATTTGCTTCGAAGGTGCTGCCGTCAGGAAATTATTCGTGGTCTGAAGGCTCTTTAGAAAATTGTTCGCATGTGGAACGGAGCGAACCTTGAATTCATGCATAGTAGCTCCAGTGATTTATGCGAAACTACATGTATGTGGATTCTTAAACCTTGCATGAAATCGTAAACCAATCGTTTGAAAGTATCAGAACGACTTCGGTTTTGTGGTTTGGAAGCATCTAAATTTCTACGTTTTGCTCAACGTGTCATTGCAGTTCAGCTGTTTGTGAGTTATCCCGGAGCCCTGTGAACGCGACAAGTGTGAATTTGACTCTGGAACCCAGTGAACGCAGCAAGTGTGGACTCGACTCTGGAGCCTTGTGAACGCAACAAGTGTGAACCAGACTCTCCAACAAGAAAAATGGGTACTATATACGAGGAGGATGTGCCAGTGATTGTCCGCAGGCGTGGATGTACCATGAGGATCCGAATAGGAATGTTTTCATGGGATAACACACCAGAGACGTCTCCAGCCACAAAAGTATACTACTTTTCCTTAATTCTATATGTTGGAAGATAGTTACATAGATTAGCTTGTATGTGGCAACTCATAGTAACAGTACACTAATTGCTCTTAAATATGATTTACTTATTAACTTTTTAATGTAAAACAGACATAGATCTTTTGCCCGACTATTAGAATCACTGTGTTTGTGTTTTGTGATATTGACTAGTTAAGCAAAGTTGTTTTGTGATACTGAAGGGTTAAATAGACAGCAAGAAGACGCGTTAAAGCTGTACAAGTGTTTTTTTTGTTTGAGAGGTTGAACTCCTGCTTTAATTTTAGTTCATTCCATCAAGTCTGTCCAACATTAGTTGTATTTAACCGGTTTGTTGCTATGCATTTATCACGCCAATTTACGAAGCTACCAGCTTTCTAGTTTTTGTGGTATTACAGTTTTAATTGTTGAATGTAAAATAGTTACCACGATTATAACCGAATTTAGTTTTCAGTAACTTCACTACATTGGTAGTGGTCTATAACTGTCCTAGTTTATGTGATGTTGGAATATGTATGTTAGTGAGATGTGTGGTTGAGTTAACAGATCTATAACACTATCACAGCATGTAACACACTCCATTTTCAGCCTGCTACCCAAACACCTTATTAACACCATATTATGCTTGTATTAGTGTAACAGATATATTAACAGGTGTGCACAACAAATGCCGTTACATCTTATAACAGGTTTTTAATAGCTTTTGTTTCAAATCTGAGCATAGGTAAATTTGTTAACTTTGATTGTTACTAGGTTCATTTATTGGGCTTATTTCCCCGTGCAAGCGATAAAGAGATCTATTTAGTCTCAATTTTGTTAATATGCTCAATCTAAATGCTTTTACCATCAGGTTAAATAAAAAAATCAGTCACTAGGTGGCTGAACTCCTGTGACACGAAGTTCAGGTTGCAACTAAATCTGTCGGCTTTACTTTTGATTATTTATTTTACTTTAAGAGTTATTATGTTCCATCCCTTCATACAATAGTCCTTGGCGGATAATGATAGCTGACCTTTACAGAAGAACTGTTGCTTCTCCAAATGAGCCCAAAGACATCTGAGACTCTCAGAGTAGCAGCTTCGTGAAATTTCTTTTGCTTAAGACTCGATGTAACGCGTGCCTTAATTTGAGCTAAACATCTGAGCCCAGATCAAGGACCCCCAGGACAGATTTGTTAACGAGCTAGTAACATTAAGTCTAACACTAACACTTTACCAACAAAAACTAATTCCAATTTCATACTGCTGTCATGAAACATGCATGGACATAGACAAAATGCTTACAAGCTCGCATTAATGAAAATCTAGTTATAACTGCTAAACTAAAGAAGATTATTCAGCACTTGTTGAACTACATTCATAAATACATTTTGTGTTACAGTGTTAAAAAGTTATTCCATTTCATCGTTAAACATTACGCAACAAAGCTGATATACGTAGAAACCTTCCATATCCCTCCTGTCAACAGGTTTGCTAAAATGATACTTAAACCTCTTAGAAATTATGAACCTCGTGTTCGAAATAAAATAATTACTTACTTTACTTTAGAAGAACCTCTAGAATGGTCGTCTGCAATGAAACTGCGAACCTCTTACAACAGGTGTTCACTTTTAGTGACCACATACGTCGTCTTCCATATCGCGTCTAACTGAAAATCGTCTTGAAATTTTCGTTTCAGTTACATGCTGCCTTATTGCGCGCAGTGCTTGTATGGGCAGCAACGCTGCTTAAAACTTGAAAAGTCCCGCGGTGACCGTGAGGTGCATTTTGACTGTAAGTCGTTTCGAAGAAGTTTAGATAACATTACATAAAGTTTGAGCAAATTTTCAGAGCATTCGTAGCGCGCATGTCACTCGCTAAACTTTTTGAATCATTGAGAATTTTCGTTTCACTTACATATGTCTTTCAAACTGTAGTACGCGTGATTAGCGTTACAACTTTGTAAGGAAGGTTTGTAACATATAACATTCCCCTTTCTTCTCCTTTAAAACAGTTACCTTAGTACAGAATACTTTCGTGAACTTTTAGCGGTAATTGCACGATTTTTGTCATATTTCTCACTCTTATATTTTGTGGCTTTTATTGCAACCAGCGATCCATTATTGTTATGACAGCTCAACTTTGCCCTTTTCTATGAAGAAAATTTCAAAATTTAATAGTAATGTAGAGTGTCAGTAGCTGATTTAGTTTTCTTAATACGCTTTACTATCGGTTCACTGGCTTCTCAAATTCAATCTGCAAATGTTAAACCTAAGGCAGGGCTTCTTCTTAAGGCGATACGAAAAAAATGGTCGGCCAGCAAAACGTGAAAATCAGTTAAGTGCTGCGAGGTTATGGTGCAAATCCGTTTAGTAAGTGAAAATGGCCAGTATTTTGACAGTTGTCATTTATTATTTATAGTACAGGTTATCCTGAACACAATCTGCAGTGAAAGTAAATTGGCTTCTCTTTTACGGCGGTGGTGAAAAACAACTTGAGAAACGAAACTGCGTTTAAAAGCAAACGTGCCATTCAAGACCCCACATCTGTGGGATGCTGAGCAGAGGGTATCTCAATATATCTCTTCTTCTATATACTGGAAGGCGTGCATTCACCACTTTGTCCATACTTGTATTGCGAAAGACTATAAAGTGGCGTTTATCTAGGATCCCGAATGTGATTATGCGTTATCCACTTGCAGTAAGGCTGCGTATAAAAAAATTAATAGGAAGGCAGCCAACAGCTGCAGAAAAAATAGCGCATAACGCAGGTCTGATAAACCGGTGGATTGAAAACAATATAATACGGATTTTATCTATTCCGCAAACGCATAACACATACGCATTTCGGATGCTAGGTAAACACGACTTAAGTTAACACCTACCAAACGAGTTGGCAACCCTGTAAACAGCACCTGGACCCTCCCTCCTTTTTGGCTTTGTATACACTTCTCTCTTTTGTAAGATTAGTTCAAAGAAATGCGTATGTTCTCGTTTGATGTGGCGAGACGGTAACTAATAATACGTATGTTTCTTCTGTAAGAAATTGGATGCGCTCATCTAAGATCAGAACACGAGTCAAGGCCTAATAAACGAAGCCAGAGGCTGATGACCAAGAGATGAAGCCCCACAGGTAGAAACAAATTGCAGACTACCTAAAACTTGTGCATGTGAGACCATTCAGTGTTACTTGTGGGTTTCATCTACATGCAGCAGTACTAGCACAATTTTTAATGTAATGTGACTCAGTATTTTAAAATATTCACTAGTTACACAACCTCGTAATCAAACCTTTACGACGTGAACGAATGTATTATTGGTGTAATTATAATTTTTCTTTGCCAGTTTCAGTAACAGATGTGTCTTCTATGTATGAAACCAATACTGGTGTTTAGATGTTAGTACATTTGTCTGGCATTGTCGATTGATGCACACAGTTATAGTAATCTAATAAACTGGAAGTATTGCTGTAGTAAATTCATATTGACTCGGCGTAATTATATCAAGTCATTCCGAGATTTGTTCGATAACTTCCACATCAGCTCATATTGCATACGTTTAAATACACCCGGTTTATGCCCAGAACAGTGTACCGCAGAAGAAAAACTGCCTTATGAAATCTACTGGTATTATCAACGAGGGCTAATTATTGAAGGTTTCACTCGAAATGAACTGAATGAGATGCTTTTATATTTAGTAACTAACTAGTTCAAAATTGTATGTATTGTATTATTTTTTGTATATATTTCTATTGTTACTTATTTTATCTATATCCACCTCTGTGTTGTGTATGGCATTAATTTGCGAAATAAATGATATATATATGTATAATATACCCTGGTTTCCATTCCAAGTGTCTTAGCGGTTTGTAATTGTAAGCTCACTTTAACTTGTTAGATTGTTTTAATCTATTTAATTGGTGCTTAAGTAGTTCTTTCATCTAATACAGTTGGAATAGAAGCCCCCATGTGCAACTTAGTTTTGGTTCTGTAGTTTTTTAAAGCTTCGAATACGAAATTTTTTGCTGATTTTTAAAATTATTTTAGTTTTTCTTAGAAACTAAATTGGGCATAACTATGAAAGGTTGTAATTGCATTAAAAATATAACATCCATATTTTAAATGTTTGGTCATTAATTAAAGTTTCTCTCAGCGTGAAACAAGTGATTACTGTCATTGCTGTTAAATGTTTAACGGCATTGTGGAACGCGTGCGCAAAGTAATTGTTATCAAGTTTAATTTAATGAGTGCGCGAGGTAATTGTTATCTTAATGTTAAGGCACAAGAAAACGCTTTAGTTACACAAAGATAAAAATTCGTCTTGAAATTTTGTATCCACCTGCGTACTGCCCACGATGACCATCATTTTGACGGTAGGTCGTTTGACACAAGTTTAGATAACATTTCGCAAATTTTGAAAAAATAGAACATTCGCAAGAGCACAATTTACTAACTAAGCAAAAGCCTAATTTACTGTATCTTGTCAATCAGATTAAAAATACGTTCTTGGTGAGTCAATGGTGCACACTGGGAAGGCGATTCAGTGACACTTGGCTCAAACATTTTAACTTACTAAGAATGTTGTTCTTTAACTGCATAAGTCTTTCAAACAGATAAGCGTAATATTAAGTAATGTAACATTGTGTAAAAAAATGTCAGGACATACTTTAAATTGTCTTTTGTTCCCCTTTAATTATTTTAAACAATAATGATTTACAGCCCCGGAGTTTGGATATTTCTTCTTCAAAGCGTCATTCCATCTATTGTACACAGTGAGGCATTAACATTTATTAGAGTTTTCCACTCACTTTTATCTGCAGCTAACAACGTTAGTTCTTCTATTCCTAAAGATAGGTTTGGTTGAAGTTGTTGAACATCTTATCTTACTATCCAAGTTGTTTTGAGTTTGCCACGTGTTTTTTTTGGAAGTTATTAAGGCTTCCTTTAAGGCGATTCTTACTGGAGCTTCACTTAGAAATCTTAGAAGATGTCCTAGCCAGCTTAATCTTCAGATCTTGACTTTTGAACTCCAAGGAATTTCTTTCGCTCTAGTGTATAAGTCTTCATTTTTTTATCATGTATGGACAGGTTGTTCCTGTTATGTTGTAAATGATTTACGTTGTCTGCAAAGTCCGTAATTCTTTTGATTGTATTGCAAAGGGCTAAACTTGAGCTTGTATGAGCATTCATTACTCCTGTTTTGTCCTTTCTTCCCTTATGCGTGTTGTGCATGTGGAGTCGAGCACCCTAAAACTTTTTTATGTTTATTTTATGTGCAAAGTGTAAACAAGCTCAAGGTTTGCGCTAATATAGTCCATATGGGATGTTTTACTCAAGTTGAACGAACTGTCTACTGGCAGATGTGAACATTGAAATCACATATTTTTAAAGGTACTGCAGTTTATATATGTTTATACGTGTACATGGACTTTTAATAGAAAGCGACACAAACGTGTAAAGGATGTGCATATTGTGCAGAGGGCAGTGACATCTATTGACAGGATTGGGAATGCAAAATGGTATTGTTTTTGAGGAGTACAATTAGAATTTTTTGTTTGTGTTATTTAGCTCACCTGATCTCGGGTTCGCCTGTCATCATCATCATTATTATTATTATTATTATTATTATTATATTATTATTATTATTATTATTATTATTATTATTATTATTATTATTATTATTATTATTATTATTATTATTATTATTATTATTATTATTATTTTCTCGTTCGTTCATTTAGTTCATGCGGTAGCATCAATGATATTTTAGCGTAGTCAATTAAGCTGCTGTTCAAAGCAGATAGCTTGTTCAGTTTAATAATGTAAACATTGTATTCTGTACAGTACGGCATGTCACAAGTTTGGGGCTAGCCGGAATTTTATGCCAAAATTGTTTTTGTGGTCAGTTTTGTCGGTTTGGGATGGGGATTTGAAAAACGATTGATGCCATTTTTTCGTGCACACATTCGGCTGCCATCCTGGATTTCAAAATGGTTGTCACTGACATTTAAAAATTAAGCTTGTTCGTCAACTTCTCTAGTGATTAGGAGATGTTTTACGAGTCTGCAGGTTGGTGGTGATAGACGTGCATTAAATATTCTTCAAAAAAGTGGGCGTGGCTAAATCGTTATTCACCGTTTTGATTATTTAATTTATCTGGTTTTTCGTGGTTACTCTGTGCATTTTGCCAGTTTCTGGGAAAACATTTGACATTTCTCGTTCGATAAACTGATTTCTCTGAATTTTGTCTGAGCACTGTAATTTATAAAATTATCGGCAAATATTATCGTTTTTCGTTAGTCTGCCAATATTCTTGAATTCTGAACGCTGCAGAGTAGCAATTTGTAGAATCGCATAATACGCATTCACTGCCATTCCGAATTAGCGAAAATGCCAAAGAACGCATTCACATAAATTTCTTAAACCGAAAATGTCTAAATTCTTTAAAACCTGGCGCCAGATGGCGCCACCATGTTAGCTTGTTCTAAAACCCTGTTCATGTTTTGGGGGATTTGAGACTGTTACGTTTAAGTGCAGTGAATGACAACCGATAGGATTTCTATTTAAGTAATTATGTAATTAGTTTCCTAGTTAGAGTCCAAAAATGTCCAACTTTTTGCCACTTGGAGTGTTTTAGGCGTTTCCAGAATCTAGAATTTGTTTACAAATGACCACTGTGGCTAATGTTGTCAACGCACTTTGTAATTGTAATGCTATGAAATTTAGCGTTACGTCAATCTGGCACTTTAGCGTAGTTTTTAAATGGCAGGAATTATTGCTTAAAACTGGCGGTAAGGCATAATACGCTGCTGGTTAAAATGAAATGGACAGTAATAAATCAGACCAGAGTTTTTTACAACCTAAATCAGACCAGAGTTTTTTTACAACCTGTATCAGACCAGAGTTTTTTACAACCTAAATCAGACCAGGGTTTTTTTTACAACCTGTATCAGACCAGAGTTTTTTTTACAATCATATAGGTTGTATATTATACTCTATTTTTACTTCTTTGCCGACTTCCAATGATTGCACCTTCGTTTGAAATCGATAGTTTCGCTGAAGTCAGGCAGTTCCGAGCAGTTGTCGAATTTCGTTCATTGTTTATGTGATCAGTTTTTCGTCGCTGGTTCGGGTTTCTCGCTTCTATGCGTGCCTTGTTAACCGAGCTTCCACAGCTGTTTGCGTTATCACGATTTCAACTGTAGTCATGCGTTTCATGTACAATTGTGTGGTGCTGTGAATGCTGTAGCTTCTTTGATAAGTGTGGCGTGTGGTAAGTCTAATTATGTGCCTGCAGTATACGCTTTGAATTTTTAAACATTTTCATTTTGTGTAAGGCTTTGGTAGTATTAACTTGTAGGCAAGTAATATATTTGACATTAGCGCGAATTAGATTTAAATTTTTTGGTTTTTACCGTGTAAAGCGATGTAAAATTTTTCAAACTGCTTTTAACGTCGTTGTTTAGGATTTTGAGAGAATGCGTTTCTATCTAAGCAATGGTAATGCATTTCACTCATTATTATAGGCGTTCAGTATTATTCAGAGGTTCTCAGACTATGCAGCATTTTTTCAATACAATTCAGTACTTTGTAAGCCAATTTCCAGCAACTGCAGAGCCTATTAAAGCAAATGGTTGTGGCAGACCGGAATATAGGTCATTATCATGGATAGTCCTAATTGTCCTTGTAATCGCATATCCGTTCCCCAACGTAGTTTGGCATTACTTAACTTTGGTAACTAAACACATCCATTATTGAATTCTTTCCGTTGCCGTGTACTATGCCGGATTACACAAAGTAGTTTTGTTAAGGAGAAACAATGCTAGAATTATTAAATTTCTTGAAATTAAGTTGTGAATGCAAATGTGAAAAAGTCTGAATTGCCTGGATTTGAACCTGGAGTTTTGAATTACAAGCTCAGCTCATGTTGAAACTTATTTTGTACTGTAGTCTGGCGGTCCTGGAGTTGATGTAGTTGCATTTCAGAAAAACTTGATTATTGTGAGTTGCAACCAATGACGGATTAGGCATTGGTTGCAACTCACAATAATCAACTCACCAGGTCATTGGATTAGGCAACCAATGACCTGGTGCCTCTAGGCTAATGAAATTACGGGATCCCCTTAGACGGACCACCTTGTAACTCGCCTGCATCCGTTTTGAATACTTTTTACTTTATTATATATTTCAGTAACATGCAAGTAAACTTATTGCAAATTTTTTAAATGTAGGGTCTCCATTTTTTAGGCTGCTGCCTGTAATAGGCTATTAGACAATCCACCCCTGCTTGCAGCTCAGAAGATTGTGTTGTAGGGTCTACTAATCGTACTCTACATTGACTAATATTATGAGTAATTAGATCTTGTTGTTATTGCTAAGACAGTGAATTTCGACGAGTAGAAAATACTAAAGATTGTTTGAAGCTGGCAGAACAGCAAAATCGACTTACTTGCCAGCAACGTCTTATTGATTTAGTATCCTATAGCAGTGGATGTGGGACACATTATATCATTCTGGTCCAGAGCCCCGGGAATAGACGTTAGATGCCTATGCGAAGTTGATATCTAGCCCAAGCGTGGAGGGAGGGTTGTAATAGGGAGGGCGTCCGCTTCTCGGGGGTGCATAGTACACTGCATCATCTTTTCCCAAGTGTAGCTGCGGGAAAACCGGATAATAATTTGGTTTGTGTAAATGTTAGTTGGTAACCCTCACCAGGTAAAGCTGGAGTACAAATTGGCCCAAACAGGCTCATTTGTGTTGAGTTTTTTCCGTCAAAACATTTTACATATCGTTTGTAAATTGCTGCTTACGGCCACAGTAGCTATTCACTTTAGATAGGTATCTTATGTGAGCTCTTTCAGCAAAACCAGTAAATTTGGTTTTCGAATTTCGTTTTGGACATAGCAATGTTTTGGCTGTACTCAACCAGTTACCTGCATGCTGTGTTCTGTCATGTGTAGCTCAGGCCTGTACACGTCAGTCGTGTTCGGGTTCTGCATGGGATATAGCACAGGGAAATGAATGGGTAACAAACACCTGTTTCTGCACACAATGCAGCTCAGAACGAGCTTTCAATTTTCAGCAGAAAGAAATATTTTGAGTGTTTAGATGTAAACTAGGTCAGTGTTAGAAATTAGGCATCGTGTTGCTTATTCAGTGAAAGTGGAATGTGTACGGTGTGTGTGCCGTAGTTAATCAATTCAAGACGAACATTGATCCGCGTTGTGCTGGATCGTGATTAGCTGAATATACAAGAATTTCGCTAGTACTTATTTGATAACATCTCGATTTGTCGTTACCAGTATTTGCGAATACACAGTTACCAATCTACGTTATGCTAGAACTATATTGACTCAGCCACAGAAGTTTGATGTCAGTTGCTGTGACCAGTGTGATAAATTGTTACGTGTAGTAATGTTGCTATCTATCTTGCTATGCCTGTTCATGGACTACAGTTAGCAATTGCGAATATGTCTTCATAAGGAATTATCCCGGCTTAATGATGTAGAGGCTGCTCGAGTTCAAAAGATTGCTGACTCGTCATTTGTATTGTGATTCGCTTTGAAAGCCTTTCCTGCTTGTGACATCGCCTTATTTTTGCAGCTCAGCTGGAGTGTGCGTCTGTGTGTGTCTCTGTGAGGGGTTACTCAGGCTAATTCTAAGTGTTCAAAGACCTACCAAAATCTATAATAAACGCGAAGAAAAAAACTTTTTCTGTTACTGGTACGTGGCCAGAACTAGGCACTACCTCAGTAACTTCATTGAATTCTATCTAATTCAGTATGCTTATATAATTGCATTTTAATAACTGTAGGCTGATTGTCTGTTGCTTGCTATAAATTTCAAAAGAAACCTGATACTGTTGAAACAGCTGCATGTTCAGCTGCTCCTGTTCTGGAAAATCCTTTCGTTCCTAGAACTGACGAGAAGACGGCGAATTTCCCTCTTCAGTGCAGAAGCCACTTAAATCTCTCACTGCTGTACCTCTTTGTCCTGAAATGAACGGTACTTATCTTGACGATTGACGCTCCGCCATTTCGCGTGAATAATACATGCAAAGTGCCCATCTATCACGAGAAGCCCTGCTGTAAGCCTGGGGAAGCCGTTGTGGTACGAATTTAATCAAAAGGATTGTGTCTGGGGTCAACGCTTGGTTCACTTTTGTAAGAGCTTATAGAAGTTAAAGTTGTGTTGCCACCGTTTGTGAGTCTGTGAGTAAATACTTGTGTGTAACTGTGCTGTTTTCTGATAGCTTTATCAATCGTCAAATAGGCACTGCAGTGACTACAGGGTTCTGTATATATGGATGCCTGCAGCTGAATATTTCAGAAGTGCAATATCTGGACACGGGAGTTGGCAACAACATTGATCAGTGCTCTTTCCAAACTCGTACGGCGATGCTCAGATGTCTCTTGGATGTTCTTCGAAAAGTCCAAACTACAGTTGATGACAAGCGGTGGACTTTGTAGCAGGATTTTTGTCAACTCTTCCCCGTTGTGGCATAAGGAGTGAGAGTAACTTACAGAGCCTGGAAGAATATTTCACTTTGGCGATTTTTGATGTGAACCTAACATTGAGGAAATAATCTCAAAAGCTAAATTTGTACCGTGGTAGTCAGCCTAATAGTACGCAAACCTGAAGATAAGCTAAGAATCCTTAAATATAAAAGTGAGTTATATGCACCAAATTTACAGCACTGCACTATATGCATATTTTTGGGCAGTACTTTGTAGCTCCCAACTTACTGAAGAGAGTGTTCGTAAGCTCTCTTTGGTTTTATAGACATTTATAGACTAATCAACTTCGAAAACAATTATAGAAACTTTGTGCCAAGCTTCTCATTTTAAAAACCATTTTTGCATCAATACTCATTACACTTGCAATAGTTAATGCACGAAAAGAAGTTAAATAAGGACAGTGTCGGGCCCAGTGCAACGATTAATATGCATTATTGAAAGACACGAATATTCGCTTATCGTAGCTGCTCTGTACATACTTATTCATCGGTTATTCAATACAATGCTGTAGACTGAGCTACATTAGCATCTCCTGAAGAAACTGGACCCTAAGATTGTGGTTGGCAGGTTCTGTGATAATGCTAAAGGATCACTGCTCTAGTTTGATTTGTTGTGGAACACTGGTACCGCTGAAAATGTTTAGTTGATGAATTCACTAGAAAGGTGAGGTATTTAACTAAGAAGCGCCATGGATGTTTTGGAAGAGGCCATTAAGTTCAAGCGAAAGATAAATCGACCTCCTCCGCTGTCTGGTATATTTGAAGCTGAAGCTGACATGCCTGCTACACCTGTTAGATTGAGGCCCAAGAGTCTTAATTATCAGGTAATAACAGCAGTAATTAAGCTGTGCTTCGTGTGTAATAATAATAAACAAAATCCTAGTTTGTAACTAGAATTGGGCACCATCATTATCAAAACAGATGGCAGTGAGAGTTTTTTCTTTGAACTCGTCAGTCTACAGACTGTAACGTTTGAAAGGTAGAAGTTCTTGGATACATATTCATTTGATCTGTTACCAAGTGTTTGGCGGTAGTATTAACAAAAACATCGTGGCTTTGCATTCTTTGAATACATGGTTACAAGCTTCAAATGGCGTTCTTGTGGTAAAGTTTGGTGCAAACCATGTGGACGCTATTATAAAATTTGGACGTTCTATTAGCTTGGAACTTGTTGCACATCAAACTGCTAGCCTTGAAGGCATAGTTCATTGACTTGTTTTTAATAGCGTGTTTGACGTCTGAGCATTTACTTTTTGCATAGCAAGTCCAGACAGTATAAAGCCGGTCTTTCTGCTTCTAATGTATATGTGATTCACATGTCTTTACTTTACAAAACTTTTCTGTTCTTTTACCTTTTGTTTTTCGTTTACTTTTCTTCTTCTTCACTCTTCTGTCTTTTTTCCCTTCTCTTCTCCTCTCTACTTCTCTTCTCTCCTCTCTCTCTTCTCCCCTCCCCTCCGCTCCTCTCCCCTTTCCTCTTCCTTTCTCTTGCCTTGTCTTGATCCGATGGTGATGATTGGATCTTCATAGTATAACCAATAATAAACTTTTAAATAAGATACTAAATACATTTCACTATTTAGGTATAAGAAAACAGTCCTTGATGTGTTACACTGACTTTACACAAGCATAGTATACTGATCGTCAGTGTCTATCAGTAATGTCTAATAAAATTTGTTGCCCAAAAATCCCAAGCTTTTTTTATTTTTACAATTGTTATTGTAGAATTTGTTAAGTGTTAGCTTTGCATTGTACAAAAATGCGTAATTTAGCCTAAGCAAAATTTTTATACAATGACCATTTGTTGGTGAAAGTCTTTTGTAGAAATTTTGTGACTAGTGCTTTTTATTTCAGAAGAAATTTAATCAGTAATCTGCCACTTATAGGGCTTTTAAGAAATTTATGATGCGTAAAAAGTTCAGCTTGCATTAATAATGATATTAAAGTTCTGCGTTAATGGTCTGATAGGGGTTGTATTTGTCCAGAATTAGTTTCTTTGCTGATAAGTCTAGTCGTATATTTGCACGTTCATGGACTATGAGCTTTGGCTCTACATAAGGTGATGTGGTGTTACTGGAATATTGGGTTAGAGCTGGGTGTAAATATTTATAGTTTGTGTGTATTTGCGTGATTATGTATGGAGGAAGAACAAGTCATGAATCTGTGTCAGTTTATTATTATTATTGCAAAATCTCTTTTACACTATATCAGCGGTCTAATAGGTAATATGTTAAACAGATTTAGTTTCTTAGCGAATAAGTCTGGGTGCACATTTGCATATTGTGTATTAGCTTGTAGTCTATATAAAATGATGTGGTATTATGAATTAGCAGTGGGTGTATTGAAATTATACGTAATGCAATCTTTTATGTAAATCTTGTATGCAAATATCAACAATTAGTATGTACTAACACAAGTTATATAGTTAACATGCTAATGCGTCTCAATATTAAAATGAATAATAATATTAAAACAAAGGTATGTTTGTTTGTTTTTAGTCGGATTATGCATATCATGGATCGCTCGGATCTCCATTGTCTCCTATTCCACGCCGGCAGAGCTTAGATCAGGACTTGCCACGACAGATTACCAAACATTTGCGGATACATCGCACGTCTGCTGAAGAGGCGCGTCTCCGTCGTCAGAGTATCGGAGGATTTCCTGCTCAGCAACACCACCTCCTTACTGTCAATACTCAATCTCCTCATGGTAAGGAAAAGTGAAGTGTTTGTTTATAAAGTTACCACAATCTAAATTGAACTTTAAATAATGAAATCAGATAACTCATAACTTAATTACATTCATCATTTATGATTAAAATATCTCAAATAATATATAATTAGCTTAGTTTAACTGCAATTTCTTTTCACAATTTTTTATTGTAGTTCTTACTGCAGAACAAAAGCAGTCAATATGCGTTGCTGATTTGTAATTTTTCCAAGAAGTCTTTATTAATGAATTCCAGAATTCGAATTCGAAATCAGGAAATTTGATTCAATTTTTATAGCCAAAAATGTCAGCTTGCTTCAAAATCTAATTCTGTGAAAGTGTATTCTCTCCTTTATTGATTACACGTGTGATTAAACAAAATTATCTTTCAAGTACATGCAGGAAATGTTTTTGACATTTCTGTTGTGGATATATATATATATGCCCGCTAAGCAAAACCTGTCTTATTCGAAACATAACAAAACTACTGACTCGTCACACATTGACATTGTATATCAACTGCAGTTGTTAGTTTATCAAGAAAAATGTGTTTCTGCTAAATGAACACCATTTTTGCACTATTCCATTGCCCTCTTTGGTGAAAACTCAGAATTCTGTGATTTTCCTTTATGCTATACTTAATCATTATGATGAGTTACATTAACTTAGTGAAATTCTATAGTGTAATACAACAAAATGACGCTGTAAGTTTTGCAACAAACACTTTGCAACCAATGAATTTGAGTTAGTCCTAAGTACATTATAACTGTACATGTGCCAAGCTTCGGGAGCGAACACTGATGGCGGAGGAAATGTACTTCCTGTATTTTATCAGCAACCTTGAATTTTAGCCAGCTGAAAATTTTAGCATAGACATCAGATTTTGGGAAGTTGACACACACATTTGTGTTTAGTTTTTATTAGTGGGATTGTGTCAGAAAAGTGCCACCAAAAACAAAGCCTGTAGGGAGCCTGAGAGTGTAACCATGCTGCAGTGGCGTTTTTTGCTTTGTCAAACCTCTGTGGTGAATAATTTTCTCGATAGATGGCGCGGGTATGATATTGATGAAGTGGAATGACTAACCAAGATGTGACAGCTGATAATACACTTGCAAGTTGGAAGTACAATTGTGTACATAATACTACTGTATTGCAACATTGACACGTGAAACGTATCCGGCACGTTGTTAGTGCTTAACAATGCAGGATGTATGATAATATGAGTTTGACTGCTTAAGTAGAAAATTAACCTGTAAATAGGCCTATTATTAATTTTAACGGCAGCTAGTTAATGCCTATAGCTATGCGATCGTATTTAAAAGAATCAGGATTTAATAGTGTTGGTGAGTTCATTAATGTTTGTTATTATTAATATAGGCGAGAAAAACGTTTTGAAATTGAAATTTTAATTATAATTTATTTTAATTTTACATACTATTAAAAAATAATAGTTTTTCTATCTTTTATATCATCCCATATATGAGCTTCATTCATTACATCATTCCATTTTAAGCGCTAATGTTTTTTTATCACGATTCACCTTAAATTTTCAGATTATCTCCATTACTTTTTTTCTATCACTGTATGGGACGATCTAACAAGCCCTGCTTTTTGATTGCCCGCAACACATTTACCTTCGTGTATAAGTGAACAGTGTTTGAGGCCTTTCCTGTGCAGTATTTCTTATTTGTATTATATCCATTGTAGGCCCTTTCACTAGATATTGTATATGTAACCATTGTAAATGTGTAAGGTGAAATAAATGACTTATGAAATAAAAGTAAATGAACTAATATGCAAACTGCCAAAGGATGCTATAAACCGTTTATAACACCTAACTCTTTGAAAATAGCATATTTTAATTATAATTATAATTAAATAACCTTGGTAATTACAATTAAATTATGTTGGTAGTTTAGTTTGCATATGATAGCCTTTGTTTGGCTGAGAATAAAAGTACTGCACAAACTCGATGAATGTGGATCAACTCATAGCCCAAAAATGATTTTTGAACAAGAGCTAGTCAGCTTTGTAGGACGTAAGGGTCTCCCTGTTTTTTTTTTTATTAAACCAAGGGTCTCCCTCTCTGCCTTGCCATTCTTCACAGCTCCCACGCTGGTTTCTCCTGTCTTTGCCTGAAGATGGCAGTAGTGATGTAACTATTGTTTATCATGCATTCTTATTACCATATTTTTTGATGTTGCATTTAATTAAAAACTATTAACAGTTTAAAGAAAAAACGAAAAATGCAAAACTCTTCAAGGCTAACTTACGTTTCTTGTAAGAAATGACTAATTAAAAAAGTTTTTTAAAAACGTCTGAAAATTTGCTGTTTTTAATGAAGCTTTCTGTGGTTGAGCTAATCTTGCATTTTTTACAATTGTATGTTTTGTGGCATTGCTTTTATGATTTTGCTAAATTTTCCGTGTTTTTATTATTTTTTCTTCTTTGTCATATTCACTGCACTTTTAATCAATGTGTCATGGTCTTATAAATCTTATGAAATGATTTTTTAATAGTTTTGAAGTATCTTTTATTTGCAAGATGCATTAGATCATCATGTAAAATGCATAAAAACATTCAATAAATTAATTGCTGTTTCACTTAAATTGGAATCTAAAGGTAAAAACTGCAAAATGATGAAAATAAGTCGCTCGTTTCTTTCCTTTTAGTCGTTTTTGTGACTGAATAAAATTTAAAGAATGTGTTTCCTATAAATATGTGTAACTTCGTAGTAAAGTTATGAAACTGTATCATTACTCATAGCCTACCTATAATAATTCATGTTGGATATTTGTGTTATTTTGCATATTTACATGTGGAAACATATGTGGTTTATATCTGGCTTGTCCGAATAGTTGCGTCAAAACCTGTTTCCTGAATTGGCCATTTAATTCAATTCAATTCAATTTATTTACTGACTCCGCAAGAATGGTCAAAATACAGTATCAGGAATACATGCAATATTTCGAAGCAAAGGAGAAGGGCAGCGAAGAACCCGTAGGTTATCTAGTCAGCCACCCTTAAAATGGTTGTGATTAAATAAAATTAATTATGGCATCGTTCTCATTTTAAATATGTATTCGGTTGATGTGTGTAATTGGCAATTAAATGATGGGTATCGTAATACTGTAGAACATAATAATTTAAATAACGAAAGATTTACAATTCTAAAATACTGTGAATCATGCGAATTTAACTTTAACTTCACGATGCAAATCGGCCAACTCAAAGTCGTCACTCTTTTAAATTCCAAATTTCTCTTAGTTCATTTCTTGATTTGCGTTCAACACAATTTTCTATCCCATGTTGACCATTTGAAAACAATGAGAGAACGATGGATTAGCTTAGACTCTTGTTCCACTGTTGATTCGTCTTTGTTTAATGAATGTGGTGTATTAATTCTTGAAGACTTGATTACATATCACTTGTCTATCTATATCTAACAGACATGCTGCAACTTGTTTCCCAGTTCCTTTACAAATCCAATTACTGCAAATCCTAAATATCATTTTACAAGTACAACGAATTGCCAGGCACTTTATTAAATTCGCTGGAAATTCACAGCCCCAAATAACTGGAATAAAATAAGTGCCAAGTAAAAATACACAAAACTATCATAAGTGCCAAGTAAAAATACACAAAACTATCATAAGTGCCCAAGTAGAAATACACAAAACTATCATAAGTGCCTAAGTAGAAATACACAAAACTATCATAAGTGCCCAAGTAGAAATACACAAAACTATCATAAGTGCCCAAGTAGAAATACACAAAACTATCATATGTGCCCAAGTAGAAATACACAAAACTATCACAAGTGCCCAAGTAGAAATACACAAAACTATCACAAGTGCCCAAGTAGAAATACACAAAACTATCATAAGTGTCCAAGTAAAAATACACAAAACTATCATAAGTGCCCAAGTAAAAATACACAAAACTATCTATAATTTCGAAAAACTTATTTTGAAAAGAACCAACGTACAATTATGATGCTTCCATGTCTCATGCTGTCGCAATGGTTGACTTTCCATTATTTATAATATGCTTTTTTAATATAGCTCTATGTAATTTAAAACATTGTGGTCGTTTCCTCCCCTCACTTCTTCCTATCCCTAATCTTACTATTTTTTTTATTCCATCATGTCTACTAACCCTAACCATTCTTTTACTCACTCATTCATGATTCCCTAACAAGCAATGCTTTCAATGTTCATGCATCAATTTATTTATTTGGTTAATTTGCTTTCAACAATGATTTTTTTTTACCTAGTATACTGTTTTTTATCATAATATTGTATGTTGATGTATTGTATATGTATTGCTGGAGTGAAATCAACTGACTTGATTTTTATTTGATACTGCAATAACAATTGTTTAACTTCAGGTAGCTTCATCTGTTGTTATTATTATAAGCACGGGAACATGAAAAAAATGCAATTAGAAAGAAATCAAAAGAAAGGAAAAATAAAAGGAGAAGAGAAGATTAATGCTAAATTTTAGTAGGTCTCATAATTACAGTATTTCCAAAAATATAGACCGATACGATTTTGGGATGCCAAAAAAACAAGAAAACTACGTAATAAATGAAATCAGGCATAGATTTAACATAGCTATCTAACATTTAGCTGTGAATCACTATATTTTTTTATGTGTACATTTGTACTAGTAGTATGTGATTTATTTATTTTGGACATTCACTCATCTTATGTACATACACATTTAGGACTGCCCAATGTCCAGTTGTATCTCCTAATTTCAGACAATTTAATAATGGCTTTTGCCTGTTCAAACATTCAGTCGATTGCCATTTACTCTATATACGTTTCCTTGGCAAACATTGGCTTTTAATGTTATTGAGATAGTAGGGAGTTCCCATCAGGAGCTCACAATTCACCAAAAACGATGTGTGCTACCTTCAAAAACCCGGATCTCAACACAGAAACTGAACTACATGCTTTGTCATCACGTGTAGAACCTGTATTCTTGTGTAATTCTGAATTGCGGACAGTCAAAGTTTGGATAATGAAAGGATAATGAAATTGATGCCATTCCAAAGACTTCTATACAGAAAGATGTTGGGCATAAAATGGAAAAAAGAAATTCTCAAATCAGGTTCTATATAATGTAACGAAGAAGAAGTAATGGAGTGATGTCGCACAGAAGCATCGGCTTAACTGGAGTGGACATGTTAGATTACCAGAGGATTCTCCATTCACTGTAACAATACTTCAAACACTAATACTGGGAAGAGACCAAGAGAAGGACAGCTGATCACATATTTGGATGTTGTGAAGAAAGACTTAGTAAATACTCCACTTGATTTAAACAACGTGAATACTTGGCAGTAGATGTTACAGCAGATCGGGGGACATGGCACAAATTATGAGTGGTGCCGTGTTGCATAACAGAAGCACCTAAGACAATGATGCTATGCTACGTCTCACTAGTAAATGGACCGTTTAATTTTTTTAATCCTCTTTCTCAAGTATTTTTTGTCATGTACAAGTAACGTGTCGCATGCATTGTGGGTAAGCACAACGCAATATTTATTGTGCAACACAAATATGACAATGAAACTATTAGTTGAAGTTCTTCAAATTCTGCACGTTTTCTTATTTTGTTACTGGTCATTTGTATTTGAAATTCTAGCATCGTGTGGAAGTAAATCAAGAGGGACATTTTATCATTCTTTAAATAATCTTAGTTTGTTGAGCTAGAAACTGTAAATCCTGTGATGCTGTCTCTCCTTCGAAAAATGACTGTTCTCTAGACATGTACAATTTATACAATTGAACGTAGAGTGACACGTACAATTTATGATGACAACGTGCCCACCAAGTCTCTATCCAGACTTGCCCTTTTCTGTCCAGGTTAGCAAAGTGTAGATAATTTAAATAAAATCTGTGACTATGTAGAGTAGCGATTACATAGCACATAGTAACAGCAACGGTTTGTTAGAAACTAAGTCCTTTCATTCGATAAAAATGCATTAAAAAATTTTGTAGTGCTTAAAATTGACTATTTAGAACATATTTATAATTTAGTTACTTGATACCATGTTTAGTGTTGCTAACTATTTTCTTAAATTTATATTTATATTTTATATTTTATTTGGTAATCACAATTGCAAATCATACAATGCACACACCAACTATTAAGATACAATTACACACATATACAGCGCTACAAAAAACCTATACCACGTTATCATGAACATCATTAGTCAAAAACTTAACAATTTAAACCAAAGACACAACATCAAACCTTCATGTATGAACCCAATGGTACAACATGAATATACATAAACACAGGTTTAAGATAGTTGCATACACATGTAGTATTTAGTTTACATAAGTGACATTAGTTATATATATATAACTGTGTATATATATATAGTTCGTTTATTTTCAATTTATAATAACTACATTCTGGAACTGACACATTTTAAAACAAAATTACAAGCAATTTGGGAGATGATCAGGATGACTCTACTGTAGCACCTGTGTGCATTTGATAAAGACAAATTTGCTGGCTTAAGCAAATAAAAGTTAACTCTGGTTTTTTTTGCTTTCTAGTTTGCATACCTTATTTTTTTATATAATATTATGCTTTCTCTTTCAGGTTCAACATCCACGGAGGGCTCAAATCTCTTGCGTTTACGATCATCTCTGTTAGGTCAGTCAGCTCCGTCCCTTAGTGCAAGCATGGTAAGTTCTGTGACATCAGATGACTGCCAAAAAATAGGTTTGAAACGTATCGTTGACTTTTAAACGGTTCGTTTGAAAATGTTTTCCTAATAACCACCAGGCATTCAAATAACTGTCAAAGCAAAACAGTTGCAGCGGAAAAGAGCTGGATAAGCTTGAATTATAATAAGTATATTTTTCTGTTTTTGCTTTACTTTGTTATTTGAATGCTTTCAAGATCTCAATTTTGGCTCTCGGGGAAATTATACAATTATCCATTCTATTCTTAGGACTTCTATGAGCTTGTTGAAATAAGCATTAATTGTTGCTGTCTGTTTCATTTTATTTTCTTTCGTAATTTGATTGTTTCAGAATGCATGCTTTCAGTATATACTGTGATCGATTTTGGCTGTTGGGCTGTTACCCAGATATCTACCGTGTTTATGGGGTACTATGGACTTGATTAAATAAACCATAATTGCTACTTGGTGTTTATCGTTGTATATTCACCACTGCTATAACTGACTTGTGCTCTGGTCAAATGTATCTTAATTCATCTATTGGTCCATTTAGGTCAGTGTGATTGTACGATTACATCAGATATCTGTGCATGCAAAGTGGCTCGCCATAGTCCACTTTGTCTTCGTGTCACGCTGGATGTCAAGTATATTAATTTAAGTGGTCTGCAGCTGATTGAATGAACACTTGAACACTATCACTAATGCCTGTTTAACTACCCAATGTGAATCGATCAGCTATAAAATCGTTATAATAAAAACATTCCACGGTTACGTACAAGGTAACCAAACAATGCGTCAGATGTTCAGAAAACTTTTTTAATAAGGTAGCCAGTTTTTAAGTGAACTTTTTTATAATTTGACCTAAAGTAACAAAAATTAAAAGTGGTGTTTCTACATTAACTTTTTGAGACTTATTTTACTCTGTTGTGGACGTGCTTTTGTTTAATTCGAGTACTGATGTAGTTTCCGAAAAACTTAACATCAGGTTTGTTGCATGGACGTCTTCCAGAATTCTAAACCGACAACAGTAATCCATTTTCGTGGTATACTAGTTGGAGTCAAATTTAATTTCGTCAAAGAACTTGTGGCCCCTTCCTGTCATTAACCCACTCCATTTGTAATCAGCCCTTGATTCGTTGTACTGAAACAAAATGAGTCAAGTTGAAATTGTCCGATTTCTAATTGAGCAAATCATTGAACGGTTGAACTGGTCATTAGCGTTGCTTTGAATTGTGGGATTGAATTAATGGTTTCAAGAGACTGGGAGGCAGAGCTATAACAACATATTCCCGTGGAGTTTGTGCAGAGGCAAATATTGAGAAAACTATCTTTGCGCTAATGTTTGCTGCTATTACGTGGAAGGGAATTTCGAGCTTCGCAGTGGAAAGTTGTGTATTTGTTGTTATTTCTTAAAACTTTCTCTGTTGTTGTTTTGCGGAGTTTCTTTCAATGTTAGTTGAAGGTCTGTGGCATTTTTTGGATTCTGAGTTGAATCTGGAGATCGGATCCTGTTGATATTGATTTTTATACACGTTTCCTGGAGTTCTTTTTGTAATAGGTAAGCAAATATGTAAATTAATCATTATCATGAATTTTTATATGTAAAGAACTAACTGGTGCAGTGAACATTGGGTATCACCTATTAGGCTGTTAAGGATGAGTTTAAAGAAAAGGCATTTGCTCTTAAGTAGTTATTATTATTATTATTATTGTTATTATTATTATTATTAATATTATTATTATTATTTATTATTTTTTGAAGCCACATATACTGCTAGTTGGCTACCTGTGACTTTTAAGATTTATTTTTTATTAGTAGGTAGGTGCACGTTTTTTATCAACCAGCTTAAGACGATGAATTGATATGTTAACTATGGAGATCAAGAATTCTTGTTTATGGAAGACCATTTCAAGACAACCTTGGGTAAGTTTACACATTGTATAATAAACTGCCTTAGTTACTGTAACATGAGCTGTAAGTATGAAGCAATGCATGTTCAACTGAAGTAACGCAGCCGGGATTTAATAGACTAGCGTTGCTTATTTGTATCCTGCGTACGATCTGATAATGTGCTTTCCTTCAGGTACTCGTCCCGACTATTGACACATAATGATAGTATTACGTCTTCGATTACACCTATCATTTTCTCTTCGTCTTCTGTTTTCTTCATCACTATCATTTGCTTCCCAATGCTGGTAATCAAGGTTTCGTAATTAGCCCCGAGATCTAGCAAGCGGTCACGTTTCAGTGACATCCCGTCATGTGGGGTAACAGCTTTATTGATACACTCACAATACTGCATGTCGTACATCTAGAATTAATGCAAGATTAAGTTATGATGCTGCTTTTGCAGTTAAACACACAAACAAGCTGCCCGGCAATTAAATTGTGGGGTTTCATTGCAAAATCTCAAGGTTTCTTCAATAAGAATTTTTCAAGGAGAAGAAATTTAAAAGTTGTGACATATCAGTTGAATGGAATAGAAAAAAAATAACTATTGCTAAGTAGTTTTAAACATCATTATACAGCACAGGCCTAGAGGTAATTGTCGACTTATGACTATAGTCGGTTTGGTCGAATTGGTCACAAGACGACTAGGATGCAAGTTGGACTCGTAATGGTCATATATTTAATCGGTGCACCACTACATGTAAGATGTTGTGTGTGTACCTGCGTGAATTTAAGCGGTGCCTACGAATTAATTTTTCACAAAAGGTAGCGATTTAAAATTAATTTGCTTAAAAAGAAGAAGGAAATGTTAGCTATTATTAGTTTTGCGTAATGTTAATTAATTAAGTTGTGCTCGGGTCGTAAAGTCGAGCAGTCGTAATTTGCATAGGACCGTAAGTCGATCATATTTCAGATAGATACTTGAAATGCTTGTCTGCAGTGGCTTTGGCCTATAACCCACTTTAGGAAATTGCTTATTTTACTGGCCAGTAAAGAGATAGGGTCAGCTTGAAAAACCGCTTCTGGTAGTTTTATCTGCCCACTGCTCACAACTGTTTACTTTATAAAGGAAGGACATATATGAATCCAAAGATGACTAAGATATCTTCCAATTTATCGTCAGTCTTAGAGAATTGTCCTCCACAGTAACATCTACCATCTACAACTGACACTTCCAACGAGTGTTTAGTTTAAAAATACATCTGATGTTAATATGCGGCCGCTTGACATTAAAATGACAACTTGGGTGGTTTAGTTTACTTTTTAGTTTTTGTGTTGTAATTTATTATACTGCCATGAGTGTAACCTTATTGTTTTAATTATTTTTTCACGTATAAAATAATAATTATCGTATTAATGTTACTCAGTATTGCTGTAAGAGATGAGAGTGCATTAAATTTAATGTGCCTAGGGTATGCTTACATTTGAATTCCAGACACAGATGTCACCGAACTAAGTTGATAACTGTATACACTCTAAGCTTGTCTTGCTAGTATGTAATTCTCTTATCTTTTGTAAATACGTGACCATTAAAAGTGTCCCATAGGGAAATGAGGCGATGTCACCGCTTGTTGTCTAGATTACTAAGTTGAACCTAGGTAATGGTTTGGCTCGTTGCGATCTCTCATTGCAGTTGATTTGATTAAGTTGAAATGGCTGAAATGCTTAGTAGTGTTAAGCGATCGTAATTTGTATGCAGTAAGTGGTTAACTAAGTTCAATGGCTCCCCGATGACCGTGTAAGACAATGGAGGCTGACTTCTTATCTCCATTTCACCTTTCTGTATTACTCTTTCGGTCATCCCCGCTTCTCGTCGGAAGAAGGAGGGACGCCAAAAAGGATTTCCAGACTCACAAGGTGGAACTGTGGTGAAGTTTTTGTCCGCAGTGTTGAGAAGCACTTATAGCTCTTCTAAAAAGTGTAGAAGCAAATCTAGTACCATGCTTGCACACTTGGCAGATCTGCTTGCTGTTCTAAGTAAGACTCCTCCTGTACGCTTTCTAAATCTATTAAATAAACCCTTTTTATTATATTTTAGGCTTGGTGTGCAAACATTGGTATCAATCCTGCACGAAATATAATCACTTACCACACATGTTTGCTGCCTAGTATGAATACGAGCACTATGATGTATAACACAAAAAAATCAACTGCATAATCATTATAATTTAAATTATGCCTGGGTGTTGTGGTCACTGCCTAACATACACTGATTAATTCTAAGATTCAAATGTAAAATCAATCTAAAAGCGAAAACTAAAAAACTCCCAGTGTCTTGCCTGTTTTAGCAGAATTAAGCTGTTTATGTAATCTTCTGCTGACAGTATTGTATAGATCGTATTTAATTATTGTTGTAGTTTTCATTATAACATAATTTTTCTTATTTTGCTCAATATAATAAATATGGCTTCTCTTGTTATTCTTTATTATCAAGTATGACAGTGTTTAGTTTCTTCTTCTTTGGTCAGCTCGTGCCATCGTCAGTTTTAGAGGATGCAAAAAATTTACCGTCAGGCGCTTGTCGCTGCTTGTTTTAAACTCATACATCATGTTTTTTGTTGCGACTGTGCTGCCGTCTCTTGTAATTAACGTCAATTATGTATCAGCGTCACATGAAATTTGAAATGTATTTGCTTGTTAGATTTCATTATCTTTGTCTGCAGTTGCGTCACCTCATGATTCTGCTGTTTTTTAACATTTTTATCTTCTGTAATAGGCTTCACTGGCAAATTGCTACAATTATGCTCGGGCTACTTACAGGGCCAAGTTTGCATACCAATAAATTGGAGTACTGGTTCGATAATAAAAATACCCTAACCTAAGTGCAAAATCACTAGCCAAAGTAAAGAGGACTACTGTTTCAAAATGAAAGTTCAACTAACCAGAGCAAAGTGGGCTACTGGTTCAATGTAAAAATTCACAAACCAGAGCAAAATGCACTACTGGTTCAAAGTAAAACACACTAACCAGAACAAAGTGCACTACTGGTTCAAAGCAAAACACACTAACCAGAGCAAAGTGCACTACTGGTTCAAAGCAAAAACACACTAACCAGAACAAAGTGCACTACTGGTTCAAAGTAAAAACACACTAACCAGAGCAAAGTGCACTACTGGTTCAAAGTAAAAACACACTAACCAGAGCAAAGTGCACTACTGGTTCAAAGTAAAAACACACTAACCAGAGCAAAGTGCACTACTGGTTCAAAGTAAAAACACACTAACCAGAACAAAGTGCACTACTGGTTCAAAGTAAAAACACACTAACCAGAGCAAAGTGCACTACTGGTTCAAAGTAAAAACACACTAACCAGAACAAAGTGCACTACTGGTTCAAAGTAAAAACACACTAACCAGAACAAAGTGCACTACTGGCTTAGTGTAAAAATTTCTCTAACAAGAACAAAAGTGGATTACTGGTTCAAAGTGAAAACACAGATATACTGTGTGTGTGGGTTTACTAGCCATCTACATTTCTGGGTTCAGGTCACACTTGAGCTAACATTTCTAGCATTTCCAGTTTAAGCCTGCCCTAATCAACACAGATCAACTGTAACCTAATTAGCTGAAGGCTTCACTTAATACATTAATAGTTTTTCTCCTATACCACTCACGTTGTTGTTAGACGTGGATTTATCACAGCTTCCAGACGTCCTCACGTGTAATTAATCTCTCATTATCGGCCCAGCCTTTAATTACACCCCATCAATCTTTGAAAACTTCATTTTTGTGAATGGGGCTTTTCAGACTTCTTAGTTGGAATGTTGCGCAATGAGAAAACAGGAGGGATTCTTTGGCTGATAACTTCCAACAATGGTTGCCAGGATTTCAGGAGGACGAGATTAATTTGACATGAAATTTTACCGAAGTTTAGCTCTCCAGCTCGGCTTTGTTCGCCTCTTGGATGTTTTATCTGTGCCCGCGTCAGCTCAGGATGGTTTTAAAAAGATTGATCTCTCTATACATTAGGGAAGAATAATCCATCGATACTTAATCCTAACTACGTGCTGAGATTTGGTATTGGATCTTCACTTAAGGTTTGCTTCAGCATCGGAAGTTTTTATCTTATCGGTGATTTACAGTCCATCTTGCGTATTTACTTCGAAACAGCTTCGTTCAGCATTTTTTGCATTAGTCTGTTTGTCTACTTGTTTGTCTTGGCTGTCTTCAGTCTTCTCTGGATTCACAGTCTGACTGTCACTTGCTGCACGGCCTGTTTTTTCCTTATGAAAGTTGAATCTGCGTGTATTTAAAGTTGTCTTCTATTTTTCCTATATCTTACGTCAGCTTAGTGTTTGTGATAATTGGCTACAGTTGAAATTCTACGATGTTGTTCAACTAATCAACTATCATTTTCTTCGCATGTTGTTTGCACTTTTTGTCACTAAAATGGAGTAAATGAAATTTAATTGCTACTGACGTATAGGCTGCCATAAGATGTTGGAAATTAGCAAAAATTGGGTTAGACACGAATAACTTTGCCGATTTTGTCAGGTTGTCACAAAGTGCACTTGGTAAACAATGACTTGTGTGCGTTAATGGAAAGTAGACAAAATATGTTTTATAAATGCAAGCGGCTTTAAGATGGCAGGGGTTTTGGATGGCTATCTACCTTGCATTGTTATGGTGCATTCAAACTACCGAGTTTTCTGTCACGAGTTTTCTCGCTGACAGCAAACTCGCAGGTGTGAACGCTTTGCGAGTTTTACTGTTGGCAGGTTATTGGAAACTCCGACAGTTACTGTGAGTTACTGTCTAGTGTGAATGCCTAGTTACTTTCGGCACTTCTCACAGTGAACAGAGAATGGGGTGTGAGCTCGCTCTTATTACTGGAGAATAACTTTCAGCAAGTTTCGTGTTTGGGAGTTACTTGGCGAGTTAACTTTATGAGAAAACTCGCTAGTCTGAACATGCTGTTAAGATGTAACGGTGGGTCACCCATCCATCCCCTAACTTGATATTTCAAACTTTTGTACAAAACCAGCAGCAAACGTGTGAAGTTTTCAGGTAATTTCTATGCATATGTCTAAGGAAATATTAAAATTTTCTTGCAAAAATTTTCGAATTGCCCAGTATCTGTCCACCAAGCACACAGTCGCATCCATATAAGAATTGCAGAGACTGTTAAATTGTGAAACGAAATAGAAGTACCAGGTAAGTTCAGGCCATTGATGGTACTTTTAAGGTCATTGGTGAACAAGGCCATTATGAAGAAAACAACTCATTTACACAAATAAAAGATACGCTTTATTTTACACTTGAGATAGATAATGTGGGTTAAAAAAAATTATTAACTCAGAAAAAAATCAGGTATAATCTAACCTGTAAAAGTACAAACTAGTAAAGCATGTGAAAGCACAAATTAATAATATGAATAGCAAAAAGACCGATGTGCGGTATTTGCTGCTGCTGGGAAGCTGATGCAATCGAATTTTGATTCTTTGGCGGTTTGACTTGTAAGATTCATTGACCAAAATGTGACCTGACTGTTACAGTTTATGTGCACTGTTTTAGTCACGTACTCATGCACTTCATACTTTGCTTTTTTGAATGACACAGTGACACTGTAGATATGTATGTTCACAATACTATTAAGCTTTAGTATTACGGCACATTCAGACTAGAGTTTTCTCTCGCAAGTTAATACAGACAAGTGTTACGGCACGTTCAAACCAGAGCGTTTTCTCTCGCAAGTTCTCCGTGAGAGTTCTCGCAATGAATAATGCTTGTCTGCAATAACTTGCGAAAGAACTTGTGAGAGAAAACTTACTAGTCTGAACACGCCGTTTGACTAACACAAGTATGACGCTCCCATAAATCCTATAACGTCTAGAAATCAAAATGTAAGACTCTGTTCTGTAATTATTATATCTTCCGCTTATGACGCATACTTCCGGCACAGTTTTATTAATTTCTAATTCATGTTGCATATATATATGTATATGTATGTGTGTGTGTCAGTCTATCGGGTATATGTTTATTGTAAATTTTTACTGCAACCATTTGCATTTCTGTTTTTTTCCTCAGTCATATGGGGATTAAATGACACGTCTATCTCAGTTGCCATTGAAGTTTAATGATCATGAACTGTGTCCTCTAACGTCCACTTTTCACTCGACTCTCATTTTGTCTCACTAATCACGTTTTCAGTGTTTGTCCTGGACTTGTGTCTGGCTTCATTGCGCCAGGTCACGTGGTGTAGAGTTGTCTTCTGGAATGTAGCTATCTAGCTTTGGTCATATCGACTCTCTGTCTGGCTTCTGATTGGTTGTTGGACTTTTCTTCTTTGCCTGACTGAAGCAAGGCGGGACGTAAGCTAGCGAGGTTGCAGTTTCACCCAAGTTTTAAAGTAATTTCTGCAGTTGATAGAAGAGAGTCTGGTTGATTTGGTGAACACGCGATTTTGATCTAAAGGTAACAAGTATAAAATTGTTGTTATGAGTAGGCGCAACGTTAAATTGGACGTGATAGTTCAAAATTATGCGTTTTAGGAGGAATAAAAAACTAAACAATTAATTTTTGAAAATCTTTTAAAATTCTTATTCGCAATTATTGAATTTAGGTGAAATTTGTGATTTTGTGTGAAATTGAGCTTCATTTGGTAGTTAATAACGATAGGTTCTGCAAATCTCACCTAACCAAAAACATTTTACACATGTTCACACTCCGCAAACACTCTCATTTATGGTTGTAGTGGTACTGGGATCTAGCTAATTATCAAGAATAATTATCTAAGATAAGATACTGAATCAGCGGGTTGCAGTATGGCAGATGAAACTGCCCAGGAAGCATTTTGGTGCAAACCCATCCATTTACTGTCAAGGCCTAATGTTGGTTAACTTTGATTACTAATCGTATGATGTGACAACTTGGCTATTCAATAAGAACTAAAATTCTTACATTAACATTAAGTGAAAATGATTCTTTGCGCTTTTATGATGAGTTTTTTAAGGCACTGTTTTTATTTTTTGCTAGAAAATCTTTAAAGTAATCTTTGTGGTTAGAATTATTTTCTGGAGTTTCGTGAAATTGCAGAAACTTATTGGTGTTTTGCTTTTGCTTTTCTTTGAACATATAAATTACAGTTTCTTTGGTTTTCTTTTTTGTTCAGGGAGGGTGATCGTATACTTACCATCTTTATGAAATTGAATTTTTTGCATGTTCACATGTACTTTTTACTAGAGAGTACATTTTTAACCGTTTACGTAGAAGCATATACATCAGTGTTGAAAATGTAGGCCATATTCAAAAATCAAAGTTAAAGTTTTTGTTGTTTAGCACATTGCTGCTTATTATTAATTAGGCTGTGGCTGCTATAGAACATCTTTGACAATAAGTTCACAGTAATATGGTACCCTTGTTCTAACTGATAAACTGATATTGATGACATTACATTGACACAAAGTTACATTGAATTTTATGACTAGAGAAAAGCAGCTACTACTTAAATTTATGAGCACAAACTGCTATTTGATTGTGACATACTGCTAGTGTGAGGTTCGCCTGCCCTTGGCATTAATGCTAAAGGTGGAATTTTAAATCAGAAAATGAAGTATAAATCATAAGAAATGACTTAATGAACTTGTTTAATGTTGTAATGTGTTCAGCTGAAATTATTTCTTTGAAGGAAAGTACATCTTGTTTGCATGTTATACTCTCTGAATCCCATAATATTCATGTTTAGCACTTTATTCAATTATTATTCACTACGTGGTATAGCAATGTTTCTTTGCATTTAGTATTCTTATGTAGAAGTTTAAGAAAATGTTTTTAACAGTGTTATGAGTTGTAGTAGGTTACAAAAACACTTTGAACAAAAACGGAGATGCATTTGCGGCATTACTTCTTTTTTATTGCCAGTGAACACAAAATAACAAAAACAAAACACCAGGGCTGTCATCCTGAGCAACCGACATTACTGCCACTTCTATAACAACTAACTAACTAGGTTAAAATCAAGGTACAGAACACAGGTGAGAAGCCAACCAGTCACTTAAATTAGAATCAGCAGGCGGGGTCATAACTGCAGTCAACATATTTTGTGTCAACATATTCTATATATATATTAACAATTCAATTGCTCAGGAAGTCACATAAATATTTTATTATTACACAGGTACAAATGCAATGATGTGATGTTCGCCACATGACAAAGCCGGGAATTTCTGGCATGAATGGAAAAATGGCTCTCGGGACTTTCGGACGCCGACAGGCCGAGAGACCAGAAGAGACAGTCAAGTCTGTTGGATTTCCGAAATTTGATTTGTCCATGAAAGGCCGCTTTTCTAAAATGGACTGTCGCGAGGAGCCGTTTCACTCTAAACTTTGCAGCTCATGTACAGCAAACAGCCCAGTTCTACCCCTAAAATGTCTCAGTCCGGTGCTGCATAACCGATGCTACAGCCCAGTGATTCCACTCCGATGTTTCAGCCCGTTGGTATGCAAGAGGACCACCAGTACTCCTGAAAATCTCCGTACTTTATTGAGGTATGCTATTGTTCTTTAATATATCTTAGTTTTGCACGCTTTCTCTTTTTTGTAATTCTAGTACGCTTGACATCATAAAATTAGCACTAATAACAAAATAAGGTAGAAGAACAAGTGGCTTACAAAAAGTAAAAATGGAAAACTTTGGGTGTGCTTTGATATCTACCCTTTGTTTTCATTTCTCGGATTTATTAACAATGGACCTTACATGTCCATGCTAGGTCTCTACATCCACGTTTTTTATATCGTCGTGACCTGGACACTGGCTATTTGTTTGTCGAAAAATTTTAATTTCATTCAAGATATGACTGATTTTTCGGCAGTTAAATATCATTTCTGTAGTAAAAATTGTTTAAGCAGCGTAACAGCAGCAATGATACTGTTTCTGTTTCTAATTAGATGCAGATGCTTCTAGTAGTTAATAAATAAATTTCACAGGGCAAACTAAATGGTTAGAATATGAGAGGGAGAGGGGGTGAGTGAGAGAGAGAAAGAAAAAGAGTGGGAGAGAGAGATGTCAGAGAAAGAGGGAGAAAAAGGGCACAGAAATGGAGAAAGAGAAAGAGGGCAATGGAGTGAAAGCAAGAAGAGGGAGAAAAAGATAGAAAAAGAGAGGAGGGAGAGAAGTTTAGAAAAGGATTTGTAGTTGGGTGACATAAACACTGAGCATAGCGAACAAATCCAAAAGTCATTTTGCTAACTGTACTTAGTGGTCATTTAAGCTCATTTTTAGGAATCACAAATGGCAACGTATTATCATAAAAAAGACCAGGAGTTCATTTTCCACAGATTAAGCATTTTTGACTTTTGTTTATTGTTTTGGTGGATGATGAGTCTGTAGCTTAGTTCTCAAGATTAGAATGTTTTTATCCGGGTGTTTCCCAAATCTGTTTGGGAACATGTCGTATTACTTCAAGCAAAGTCCTCTACTAACTTTCTGCAAATGGACATTATAAGTTGTGGCGTAGAATTTAGGGACATCCCAATCTTGTTTATGTGAAAGGACATGTCAATGCATGCTATTCCTCCGGATTTTCCTGGTTGGCTTCTTGCTTTTTAAGGCCCTTTATGGTTACCTGATTTTTTTTGCAAAGCTCCAAATTTTCAGTTAACCTTGTGGTGAGGAGCAACGGGCCAGCCACTTGTTTTGCTGAGTGCTGAAAGGGTACAGATCAGGTACAATTCCTTCTTTATGCTCTGTCAGCATCATGAACCACTCTTCTTCTTCATGTGCAGGTTACTCATGTGGCCCAAGTGTTCCATAATTAAGTCATAAATTGAGAATTGCTAACCAAAAAAACTAGCAAAACAAGTATATAAATATGATTAAAAATGCCAAATTTATTTACGTGAAAAGTTATATGTGTATTGTGTTCACATAGTGTGCTATTTTTGACCAATGGCTAGGCAGTATTTTTTATCCAAGATCGAAGGTCAAAGCTCTGTTGCTCCATCTATTTATGTGTTTCCAATACAATAAAAAACAATAAAAACTGTTAGAAGATCTAAGTCTTGGGTGTAGAAATAAACAGTACAAACCCGCAAACATGGGAATCATAGTGCCGTAGTTCGACAAAGCATTTTAAAGAAGATAAAAAGTGTGAAGACGTTCATCTCTTGATTCTACGTTAATTAAAATCTCTTAATTCTGCGAAGCAAACGAAGTTCGTCGAACTAAGAGACTGCTTAATTCCACGAAGAGATTACGCAATGTGCACACTTGCTTTGTTAAGTCGAGGATTTCTTTTTCTTCATCAGCATTCCGGCCGCGTGTATGCATGGATGTTTTAATTAACACTCACTAATGAAGCTCATCATGGCTAAATTAAATTATATTCTTCAAATTAAGTCACCGCATAAAATGCGGGAGTCCAAGCAAAAAAGATAATTTTATCTAAACAGCAAAGTTTCCATAAAGGATCTCAGTTATTATAATTTAAAAAATGGTAAAATTTCATTTGGGGAGTCTTTAGACCTACTCTGTAGCTAAAATTTTTGACACGACACCTCGGTTTGCACATGAATGTTCCTTCACTTCCTACAATTTTAATAGTGTAGTTGCATGCGAATTTGTAAAAGTTATTCTTAAGTTCTTTAAATGTACAAAACTGCCAACTGGAAGGAAAAGTGGCGAGTTTTAACATGGTATATTAGCATGTTCATCTGCACTGTCAAACAAAACTCAATCAGCCGTTCATATACACCTATATATACTAATTTTAAAAACTTCATTATCAACAGTGTTTTCTCCTTAAAATAAAAGGTGACAACTGCTCCATCTGGTTTCTACTGATAGCCTAGTACGTGGGTGCACATACATATCAAAATTTTTGTGATTGCCTCTAGATTGACTAGGGTAGGCTTAGAGTTGCTGATTCTATATATTAAGCAAATTCTGTCTGATTGCTCTGATCCACTGTAAATATTTGACCATAAATGCATAAAGCGTTGGACGTTTCTGGTGGAAAGAAATAGGATTTCTGGCAGTTATTGCCTATCGATATAAAGTGCAGCTCGTTTTCGCAGTTGCCTGTTTTCCAATGTAGATGGTGTTGTTTTTCACTAACTTCTGCATAAATATTTGCAATTTCTAAGCGGTACTAAAGTTAAGTTTTTATGCAAAATTTGATGATTCCAAATTAATTAGTATAGAGCTAAGAATATTTAGTAAATTCATTATATTTGAAAACCTTTCTGGTTTCAAGGCATGTTTTTATGAGAAATCAGCCTTGAGTTTTATAGTTACATATATCAATATTTGTTCAGAATTTATGTAGGTTTTTATCCCACACGGCATTTCTCGTAATTATAAACCCTTCGTCTTTCATCTTCGAATATATCTCAAAACCAAAAATTAACATTTCATGACAAGTTTCATCTTTCATCTTCACATACATCTTAGAACCAAAAATTAACATTTCTCAGCATGTTTCATCTTTAATTATTATTATTTTGAACAATGAAAACAACAACTTATGGACATTTGCCACATAATTGCGAGCAAGAGGTTTTATACGTGGTGCTAGAGACCCTTTCCTCTCATTCTGTACATTATATAAATCACTGCGGAAGCTTTCAATTCCTCGCATGTCGTCTTACTGAACGAGCTTCTGCATTACATCAGAACCGCATCAAACTCTGGCACCAGACAGACGGAAGGCAACATGACCAATTGAGCTTTATTGATTAGCCCATAACAGGCTATTATCATGTTATTACGCCGGGCATGGGAATGCCAATTTTCACAGTAGACGATTTGACGAATTCGTTTTCGCCTGAGTTATTGTAAATGGATTTCTTTGTTATTAATTTTGTGAGAAGCGTGCGAGACCGGCGTCGGTGACTGCTTGCCAGTAGAGCATTGCAATGTATTCTTGACGATTTTTAAATGTACATTCTTCTTTGTTTTCAGCGAGAAGGAAGAGTTTTGCTGTTTTGGCAATATGGTGTCACAGTCGCGGTGTATTTTGATTTGGTGGATTTGAGGTATTAAACTGCCAGTAATTGCAGTTAAGAATTTCTGGACTAAGGAAACAGTTGAGATTTTCGCCTGTCTTTTGGCCCTTTTTAGTAATATATTGCAAATTAGAATTTCAAAAATAATTACTTTCGGCTGAGTATTAAGAAGTCCTGTGTGGACATGTGAATCAAGCATCAACTAGCTTTCTTTGAAATAAGTTGTTATGAACATCTCTTGAAATCCACCTGCTTCTTATAGTTGTACTATAGCAAAGACCAAGGACTTCAATCCTAAAGACACGTATCCTGCATCTTACGTGTCACTTTACAAAGGGAATCCCTTGGAAAGTGACAGGAATTTAGCAACAGACAATTTCCACTAATGCGCAAATTATCCATTTGCGATTACAAATCAATTTCCGTTACACCCCTGATCCAATATCAATAAATGCCATGATTTTCATGTATCACACACAACCTCGTGCCATTGCCTCGAAATCCCAATATCCATTTATACCATTTACTCACAAGTGGCCTGGCTTCTTTGCAGCAATCTTTTTTTTCTGAGTCCCCGCACGTCGTTTCCTTCGAGATTTATTCAGTTTGTGCGAATGTCATCAGTACTCGATTTTTTCCTGCTAACACGACTGATTACATCACTGATATGGAGATTAGCATTGATTGGCCGAACGCGATGAGTCACTGAATCGTAATGAGGAAGCCAGCGCTATCTTGTCTGATGCAGTTTAATAGGAATTCACATTTGCTATAATGCGGTGTCTCAGCAGAATCGGACGTGGCAACTGTGCGCTTTTTTGAATAAGATTTCTCTTGGCTGTCACTTCAAAAGATAACTAGACATTAAGAAACGATGATTATGATACTGTGGGATTGCCACATTTATCTTATTGTCTTCTCCTCTTAGTGCGGCAATACCAAAGCTCTCGTATGCTGTTTGCCACAGTACAAGCATTTATTTTTAAACGCACAGTAAAGAAAAATTGCAAAATGGCAAATCCAGATTGTCTTAGAGCCAGAAGTTTAAAAGCAGAGTTACAGGGTTAATTTCTGTAATCAGATTTCGTGACAGGATTTGGTAGCCCTTCTAAGTGCATAACAAGTTAAATGTGTATTTTTTTCTTTCATACATCTGACAACTTTTGTCGTGTGAGTTTCCGTTTTCCGTATAACAACTATAGCTTTTCCATTTTTATTAATAAGTATTCGACCCTTTCCATATTCTGCCTTTGCAAGACTGCCCAGTTTTTACTGCACGTATTCATTTCAACATTTTATCACCTCTGAAGCCTGGAGAATCGTCGAAAAGCCAATTGTTATTGCCATTTCTTCCTGCTGTTGGGCATGTCCAACCATTTCTCGTTCATGTTAGATGAATATATGGATTAAACCTGACAAATAACCTGATCGTTATACACGCATTTGGGGTGATTTATGTGCTGACAAATTTAATCTCACTTGAATGATTAAGCCACCTTTGTGGTGGCGCCGGTGTTTTGTAGTTTGGCTACGTCTGTTTATTATGCGGCTTTTTCTTGTAAATAGCCAGCTGGGATCCAACATTTATTGTCAGGGTCTACTTAATGAAGATATTTGTGGCAAGACCAGAATCTAGCTAATGCCTTAAGCACTGTCTACACATCTGTATGCACATCTTCCCTCAGTGAGATAAACAGCTACATTTCATGGCAGATAAGACTATCCAGAAACAGTTTTCTGGCAGTCATCCATCCATTTATTGACTAGGCTCAACTTTGCTTATATAGATATTATTGCATATTCTCTGTACTGCAGCCTCACGGCCCAAATGCTCTTACATTTGTTTACATGACATCCTCTTTGGCTCCTCTTTTTAACTTTTTTCATTTTTTTTCGTTTGCAGTGTGTTGCTAGTTTGAAAATAATTGATACAGAATTACTCGAATGTAAACAATGTAATTTTACAATCTACCTGCACCACCTTTGACAAGGTATAAGGTTTTGTCTTGTTGATCATGCAGCTGAACAGAAATGAGGAATATTTCTCCCTCTTTATCTCGGTTCGTTGATTTTCTTCTCTGGCGAACTTTACAGCTAATAATTATCTTATTTACCCCGTCTCGCCACCCGGCGAATTGCAATCTCTGGCCGTCAACATTCGAGGCGAGTGCAATTTACACTAGATATTGAATCTTTGTTCATCCGTTGCTTGGGACAAGACACATGCATATAGACATTGCAAAGCAATCCGAGCAATGCAACAGTACTCCCACAGCTCTTGAAAAGACTCCATTGCTTCCTAAATATTGACCTACGGTCATGAATCGAAATCAAGTAGGGGTTTTGGTTACAATAGCTGGCATTGCAGATCTGCCTACTGAATAATGTAAGACTGTATGATACTTTAAAAACATTTCTGTATTTTTGATTCATCCTTACAGAGTGCGAATTTTACGACTGTTTTGTTAATTCGGTGCCATTCTTAAAACTTCTATGTCTATTCAGCCATCAGTTAAATTAGAGTAGTAATTGTTTTAGACCTGTGTACTCTCTTTATAGAATTAGAGATATTTCTGCTAGATTTTATGTTCATAGCTGTCAATTTCAATAATCTCATTTCACAGTATAAAATATCAACGCTCATATCTGGTAATCTGCAACATAGCTGCAATCAGAATTTTCACACATTTCAGTTAGTGCACAGATATATTAAAGAGACCAAAAGATTCCACCTTAGAAATTAGTCATTTTGATTTTCAGTATTTTATTAGTTAAATTAGAAATTAGTGAGCTTACAGAATGTAATGCATTTTTTTATAATGTAATGTCCTCCTGTGCTTTATTGTTTATTTATATCTGTACATACTTTGTAATCTTCATTGTATGTGTAAGCCTGGGATACAAGTCAATTCATTTAGACTGGCCATCTCAGGCTTAATGATATTAGATAAATAATTGTTTATAAAAAATAACGTGAATTATGCATGAAATGTTTTAAAGTTGTTGTACATAGACTAGACTAGACTAGACTAGACTATGTACGTTATTGTTGTTTGCAATTTTCTTCTTTTACTTTTTTCTTCTTCCTCTTTTCCATCTTTTCTTTGTCTTGCACAACATTTACTGCTGTTTTTCTCATCGTTTTGTTGCCGTGTCAATGCCCTTTACGAACAGACTGTGCTGCATGGTTCTTTGTCTGTCGTAACATGTTATATTAATAATAAACCGATGAAATTTCTAATTCTTCTTTTCGAGTGCGTGCAATGTCAATAGAAGGAGAACATTTGAACAGGGCAGTACTGGTTTTTCCCCAGGAGTTTGACAAAGCGAGAATGTCTCATGGTTTTTCTGCTTGTTTTTTTTGCTACAAAAAAATTTCCATTCTCACATACATTGGAAAATTCACAAACATTGCATTTATTATAATATGACGTTCGCGTACAATTGCTTTAAGTGGAAAACCTGAACCCAACAGAGCTGTGCTCAACATTCACAAAGCAATTTTATGCAAATGCTTACAAGATTAAAAGAATTTTTCCAGAAAATGAGATTACGGCAAGTACGACGGCTGCATTCTTTATGAGGGCGTATTTGTATAATCTCCCTGCGCAACTTTATTTGCGTGTAAACGAAAATTCGGCAAAAAATGTTTCTGTTTTAATGCGAATGGTAGTGTCTTCGCACTTTTTTCATAAATTAAAATTTGACAATTAAAAAGAATTGAAACCACTAATTTCCTCGAAAAATCTACATTTTAACAAACAAATTAGCAAGAACAATGGAAGAAAGTGAAATTTTCAAATTTGGAAATTTGGATCTGCCATTGTTGGTAAATAAACATTTAACTCTGGCCTACACCAGGACTTCTTAGTGGATTTTCAAAAATTACAAGTGACGGCTGATGAAGACTTTTATAAGCACTTCCATAAACCATATAAACCATTCCATCTTGTTGTGGAACACATTATGCTTCTAAGATAAGCTGCTTGTTCAGTTGCTACAGTAACCTGTTTTCTAGCATTACATACTGGTGTCATATGAAAAATTTAAAATTTAATATGTTGATTAACATAATAAGCAAAATAAAGTACATACGACAACTGGTATATTATAAAAAAGAAATATAACTGTAGGAGTAGAGTGGGACCTTGAAGATATATCTTTTTATTTTAAAAATTTCTTCCACATAAAGGATATATACATTGTCTCTAGTCCCACTAGAAGGAAACTATATATTGCTATACTATGTATATAATACAAAATACGTCTACAGATGACTGGACATCTTAATAAGTATCATGGGCATCATTATACGTGTTTGCATAGAAAACAATGTGTGAACAGATATCATTGAGATATATAGTCTGTATGGAAAAGTGTCACATGGTTTTAGTTCACAAATAATATTTAATGATATATTTTACTTGCAACTTTTGAACAATCCAATGTGGGAAGTTTATGCAGAGTTTACAGAAATTTGTAATTTGTGTTAGCATAAGAATTTTTTGTAAATTTGAATTCTGTGTCATCTTTGTGGCTTTTGTTTCATTTGAAATGAAATTTGCAGTTGCAAATAGTTTTAATTTCTGCTGCATTTGTGACGACAATTACTCGTGCAACAAGAATTGTTACTAATTCAGAAAACTTGCCATGCCTGAGGGTTTTGCTGACTCAGTATACTTATTTGCATGTCAATTGGCTACCACATAAAATTTACTGCGGTCGTAAAATTTTACTATTAACACATTACTCGTTAAGTCGACTGCGGTAAAGCTTTGCTCGCCGAAGAAACGTCCTTTGACTGTAGACTTGGTCTTTTATACCCAGATGCATGATGAATTGAATAGCTAAATAGTGATGATGTGTACTTGCTTAGCTGCCTAAGATGAGCAACGCTTGCCCTGGTTAAGAAATGGATGAGTGATAGGCAGCAAATGCTTCTGTGCAGTTTCATCTGGCATAGTTTACAGCATATGTAAATGTATTCAAAACACGTCTGCCGGTTCAGTATCACATTTTAGAAGATTACCCATAATCCAGAGTAGTTACCAGTCCTGCCTCAACTTCAACATAATATTATTACTTGGGTTGCTGTTAACTGTTGTATAATGGCTTGTAGGGTGAAACAAATCAATGTACAATATGCATATTCAGTTCAAGATATTATTATCTTTTTTGAAAGCCATGTCTGGAATTGTTTTTTACCTATACGTAAATAAAACTGTGTCCGTTTAAGAAACACATTATTAAACATCAAGTTTGAGTGGAATCGAATTTGAGAATTTCAAAGTTGTATTGAATTGAATTTTAACATTTCGAATTCGATTCAAATCACATCGGAATCTTTGTGAGAATAGATATTTGGTCACTGCATGGTGAGCACGAAGCTGAACATTCCTAATTTTTTAAAACACTTATAGCACACTGATACATACTTAATATTTGTCCGCAAAAATAACTTTGCATACAGCCTATTATGAGTTATTTTTTTCGGGTAATGTAGTATTTGACAGGTATATTATATTGCTTTGCCAATGTACATTGTATGCATTTGTGCAAATAAAACTGAATTGAATTGAATGAATTAAATTATAACTTGTGGCGTAATCTATCAGAGTTGTGCATCTCATTTATTAGGTGTAATAGTCTCTGTAGTTAGTGTGTTTGATGAAAATTCATACTTATAACATTTAAACATATGTGACTTTTAAACTTTTCGCTCCCACTAGGGGAGAACATATATCAGTTGTAAAACTGTCTGTTTCAAACCTATATGTTACACCTTCAATAAATTATGTTTAAACCAAACTTATGTGAAATAGTAACAGTAAATTCATACATAACAATGCCGTATAAGTTACAATGGCATGTTTCCTCTGGAATTATGCTTCTCCTGTCTTGAAAGTATTTTGGGTAAAAGTAGGAAATGGGTAAATTGCATGAAGTGGGCACCCTTCATAATAAATATCTGTTTCTTTTCAGTGCTGGAACACCTGTTGGGAAGCACACCACTCAAGAACAATGCCGTGGTGACAGCTGCTGCCTTCTGTGTGTGCGACGCAGCATAAGTGACAGTGGCTTGTGCTTGCCCTGGAATTACGCTTCTCCTCTTATGCACTTGAAGGTATTTTGGGTAAAAGTTGGAAATGGGGCATAAGCATCGATGACCTTTAACTTTACTTTGCTTTTAACATTGCTTTGTTTAAAATAGCCATTGCATATTTATAGTAATTCACTTGTTATTTTTCTGATTGTCATTTTACCTCTTTCTGCAGACATTTTTGAAAATGAAATCATTTGTGTGGAAACGGAAAGCTAACGAGAGGCGCCTTGCCAATCAGCGTGCTAGCATCCGTCATTGAGCCGCATGATGGATGAATAACCGCGGAAAATAATTTGACAGAAAAACATTTTATATGTTAGTGAATTGATGCTTGTTTAGTGCGTGTGCAATCTAAACTATTGCCTTTATTGTCAAGGAAAGAAGACAGTGATCACATGTTTTACTGAAAATGTAACGTCATTTTTAGGGGAGGATATGAAGCCAAACAAACATTTAGCATTTTAGATGAACTCTTCTACAGGCTATTGTGATTACTTAATACAAATGTTGTTGTTGGCCGTAAATAAACAAAAAATGTTTTTGTATCCATTTGTTTATTTTAATTGGTTTTATTCTGCCCCAACACCTAACAACACACCATGCTTTGCAGCCGGGCTTCCCAAGTTCCAGCTTTTAGCTCAGCTGCAAGCAGTTACATCATTTGTTCACTAATAATTGACTGTTCACTTGACAAGTAATTGTAGTAATTTTTGTTTTCAGTTTGTATAAATGTATGTAGTACATCTGATCATGTAATTGTAATGGTGTTTTTGTCTAATAAACGAAAAAAATGTATAATGATGTATAAATGAACTAGTAGATTGAATTTTTGAAACTTAACTTGATCGAAAGTGAAACCCGAATTTGACCGAGATCGATTCTGAATTTGATCTAAAATTATAAGTCAAATGCCACTGCCTTGTACGTCACAACCACTTTTAACCGGGGCAACACTTGATTCAGTCCCAACATCCCGCATTTCTGAATGTTAGTTTACTGACGCTAGAGGAATGATTTTTTTTTTGCTAATCAATATAGAGTAACTGGAAGGAATTTACAATTCCCCCACACAATTTAAATACCTTAACTCTAACCTTAACCCTAACTCTGACCCTAACCCTAAACTCTAAAACCCTAACCCTAAAATTAACCATGAACCTAACTCTAACCCTAGCACTTCATGAACTAATTTCTTGGGGAATTGTAAATTTATTAATTAATTGTACTGTTATAATTATTATGTTAATGGCAAGATAAATATTATAAGGAAAATAGGCCTGCTTAAACTTGTGTGAGTTCCGTACTGATGGATTCTTTGTGAGTTCTGCCCTTGTGGATTTAGTTGACATTTTTAAGCGTATAAGTGAGGCAATATATTGAGGCTATCGATTGTAAATTTTATGTACCAGAGATGATTTTAGTAAACGTCCCACGGAGTATATATAATTCTCATTTCTATGTGATCTCCTTGAATTGCAAATCAATATTTAGGATCGAGCTTTAAGGAATATATCAGTTTATGCAAAGTGGACCGCGTTCATTTCTTCCGGAATCCATTCCTGAGAGCCAAAATTGAATATTTATTATTTGTATAATCGACTGATACGGTTGAAGCGGACATATTGAGCGGTTATCAGCATAACCAGACACTAGTAGCTAAACAGTTTATTGACAGCAAACAAATTTTGCTTTAATGTCTGCACCGTTTTTATCAGTTGATTATTACAGCATGTAATTTCAGTGACTGTTTTTGTATTAATTGTGTGAAAGTTTTTCTTTAAGTGTATTGGACCATATTATTCTGTTCTTTCTCTCCAGCAAGCTTTACATATTTATATCAAAGGATTAATACATGAAACTCGTATACGTAAAAGGAGAAATACATAAAAGTCGGAATTTAAACTGACATGATATAAAATTATTGAAAAATTGTTAATTTTATGTCGTGTCAGTTCAAATTCTCATTTTTATAAGATTTTGTTAGCTAAATTTTGCTTTTACAAGTTATACGTATTTTTTCCTGTGATATAAGTAGATAAGTTTGAAGAAACATGAATATACATAACCCAATATCAAGCAATGCAAAAAGATAATCTAGTTTTTAATACGTAACTACAAAAATTCATAAAGTTTTTTGGATTATTTGACAATGGCAGTGTTGTTTCCTGAAGAAAAGACTAGATTTTCTAGAATTTTTTCAAGTGATTGCCTTAAAAGTTGCTTTGTTGAATTTAATGCAATAGTGTTAATAATATTAATGTGTTTGTTTCACTTTTTTTCTGCAGAAGGAACTCAGCTTTGGTTCAGCAAGAGGCAGGTATGGATTAAAAATAACATTTAGATATTTTTTCTTGTTGTTGTTGTTGGTTTAAACTGCATTTATTAGTACACTGAAAATTGAAAGAATACATACTTGAGAAGCTGAAATCATTTAACAGTACTAAGTAATTGGCTAACATGTGTATAAAAAACCTATATAAGAGCCTGTCTTACGTGAAGACAGTTTCAGTGTTAAAAATTGTTAAGAAACAACTTCATATATTGGTGGTAAAATAGGAAGTAAAACATGCAATGAAAAAATGGCGAAAATTAGTTAAGGACAGACGACAATACGGATATGATAGATGAGATAATGAAGTGGATGATTAATGATACCCAGATATCGGCATACAGTATAAGGGTCTACGGATTTATTAGGTTTGAATAGTGTTTTGTGCACAAAATGCTCTTAGCTGAAAACTTGGTTAATTGATGCCACCAGTTTATGCACCCCAATTACGAATACATCTCGAAATGGAAGATTAATTGTGAACTGTTGAGCTTTAGTTCTTTTGTGAAAGTTTCCATTATAAAAGTAACTATTCTTTTACGTAATTGCTTCAGAAATGGTTCACCTCATGCAGAACAACTGCTAAACATATCGCTAATGTTTTTGTCCAAGTCAGTCCGATTTCACTTTAACCTAAGATAGACACGATCACCTTAAATTTAGATAGACTCGGTCATACAATTCGTACTGCCATCTGTTATTGGTTTCTTAACTGTCTACAAAGCTTATTCATTTAAATTTTATGATAAATATGGCATTGTTCATGCAATGCTAGTCTCAAAGTTCCTTTTTTCTGGCCCGTAACACAGATGAATAATACATGCACTTGGTTTAATAAATCTTTCTGCCCATTCTACAATTCAGTTAACATTGTGGTTTTGTGTTTTTACATTCTTGGATACAGATTATGTACAGATTTTGTGCATTCTGTTGAGATGTCTTGTTGTGTTTCAGTCGAACACCAGCCAGGAAAAGTCTTGTCAACACATCGCCCACGCTACCCCGGTGTCATTCCCCTGTTCCCCACGGTAAGTTTTTCATTTCTGCCATAGGGCATTTGTTGAAACAGTTAATGAGCATGCGTTATTTTCTCATCAGCATTCCACAATAGCATCTTTCTGGGTTTCATTTAAATTAAGCAGCTTTATTACTGGAGTTAACATGTTTCTTAACAACCAAGCTGTTGGCAATAAACTTTCTTAAATTTTTAAAATAATCACAAGATTAATAATTTAATATAATAATTTCGTATAATTTAATATAATAATTTCGTATTAGCGAATAATTGTAAGAATAGGTTTTATTGTTGATTTAAGCAAAACTTGTTGTCTTAGTTTTTTGCACTGGTAACTTTTGGGCAGGCGTATCACTCATGGTATCAGCTTCTGCTCAGTGACCATAGTGACAGTTTCAACATTGGCTCTGATTTTTTTCTGTGCATGTGCGCTATTTGTCAAGCATCCAATTTTTATTAATATTATGTTAGGGTTGTGTAGGATGAACCGGACAGTATACTAGGCATTGCAGACAATTTAGAATTTCATACATTCGTTCATAGATGGCTGCACAGTCTAGTTTGCAGGTATAGTGATTATCGCATAGCTGCTGGTCAATACTGGAAGATGTGAAGCAGCGTTGATTTGTCGACATTTTCCTAACTTAACTTTCACTTTGCTGTCAGATTTGCTATATTTACTTTTTTAACCAGGACAGGAAAACCTTTTACTTGCATTAAGCTAAAAAAATTATCTTGAAATTTCTTATTGCCTAAATACTGCCTACTCCTTATTGAGTACAGAGCTTGTATTAACACTTACTTTGTACAAAACTTGTAAATTTAAACTGCTGTGATGATGTATGGACAGTAGCTTGTTTGAAACAAAATTAGATAAGATAGCGTAAAGTTTGGAAAATAATCAGAGCACTCGCAGTTCTCGCTTCACTAACTAAGCAGAAGTACATATTACTTTATCTTGCAAGTAAGATTAATATCTTTTTCCATGAATCAATTGTGCATCCTGCACTTGCAACGTGAGTTAATGACATTGTACCAGTTGGCACAAACATTTTAATTACTAAGAATTTTTTTCCCAGTTTTGGTAAGTTTAATGGTAAGTAATATAACTTTGTATAGAAAGCTTTTTGGGACACACTTTAAAATTGCCTTTTATTCTGCTTTAAGTTAAAACATTAATTTCTAAACTATGTGGGTAGGGAGTTAAATGTCAAGCTTTTAAAGTCCACAACATAAGTTAGCATACTCTAAATGCTTCAAAATGGGAAATATGTAATTAAAAAACACTAGTGCACTTTTTTTTATATGACACGGCTTTAATGGAGTACGAACCTGGATTAGCTGCATAGTAAAGTTATCTGAAATTCTGGATGGTTTGGCAGACATAAAGATAATTCCCAGATTCATTTCACTTGATTATACAGTAAAGACCTTGAGAGCCTATTATCTTGTGCCATGCTGATGCAGCTGCTTAGTACCCTTGAAGAACTCCTTGAGAATTATATCAGTTTATTGCGAAGTCGTTTTACTATCCTCTTACTAGCCAGAAGGTTTAAAGTGCTTTGGAAGGGTCAAGACTAAGGTCTTTAGCGAGAGTTTAAAATCATTATTTTGCGGAAGTTTCCGGTAAAAGCATTAAGATGTCTCGAAACTGCACATGAATCACTCTATCAGGTCGTTACCTTAAAGCTCGTCTTCCCATATTTGTCACGTTTTGTCTGCGCTACTGTAAGTTTATCTTGCTGTTCTTGTGACAGTGGTATTGATTTATTTTTATTTTCTCATGTTCTTTATGCAAGAAGTACTATTTTACGTTCGTCATGATAAACGTAGAAAATCAAACTAAGTGCATTTTAATGCTGGTTGCATTTTAATCCCTTGCTTTTGTTGTTTTTATAAATGTCAAATTTGTGTTGCCAGACGATTTATTGATTTGTTTTATTTATGTTATTACATTACATTTCTCAGCATGCTAATTGCTTTCAAAATGATAACAAAATTGCAATTTGTTTTTTGAAAAATGCATACAGTAAATGTAAAAAAACAGCATATAATAGAAATGTAAGCTACTAAATTTTGATCTTGCTACTAAAAATGGCCGGTTGATGGAATTGCATAGATAGTAACATAATTCCCCTTTTAAGACTAAGAATACAGAGGAACATTTATAAAAGGCAAAATGCAAGAACTTATTGTGCACCAAGGATTTATAAAGTAAACACGAAACAGTAAGTTTAGAGAAACAGAAAAGGGAATACATGTACTACTTCTTTATGCTGTGGCCGAGTAGAAGCAATAAACACATAAAAGTAAGTCAAAAGTATGTTGAATTCATATATTTTTATTTTTCTATTAATGCCTGCATTTGAATCGATTAAAAACGCAGTTACTTGTCCATTATCCGGATTCTGTATAGCGAATAATGAAATAGACAGGGACATTCACACTAGATGCTGAAGAATCTAATCACTTGTTTCTTTCTCACGTTTCACCTAACGAGCATCCGCAATTTGACTCAAAACGTTGAGAATAATTGCTCTTTTGTACTCCTACCTGTCCATTAGGAAGCGCCAATTATCAAACGGGAGGTTTGCTTGTGCGACGCTTTGTTAAAGTGACACTAGGATGTTGATGCCGGATATTCTTGTCGTTGTATCGATGGTCTAACAAGTCTTTCTTGATTGCTCTGCTTTTTTCTACTGGGGCATCAATTTTCCTTGCGTTTCGTACTACAATATTGATACTGAATTGTTGCAAAAGTTGCAACATTTTCCGTTGCTGCTTTCTGAGCATTTAGAGTAACAGCGCGTTCAGACTAATGAGTTTTCTAGCCATGTATAAATTTGACCAGTATCTAGCAGGCGTGTTCAGACTAGAAAGCAAAACTTGCTGTGAGTTACTCTCTGACAGTAAGCAAGAAATGTCTAGAGTAACTCATGCAGGCACACTAGACCGTCATTCCCAGGAAATCAACTTACAATAACTGTGGAGAGTTTGCAATAACTTGCTAACAGTAACTCGAAATGCAGTTTACACTTGCAAGTTTGCTGTCAGTGAGAAAACTCGTGACAGAAAACTTGCTTGTCTGAACACTTTGTAAGGATCATAAAAAACAGAGTTGTTTTTTGTTTACAGGTCATCTGCATATAAAAATTACGTGCCTGTGATTATTAATTTTTTAAACTAGTTGAAACTTCTGATACAGTTGGACTCAACGCAAGCTGGTATCCAACAACTAGTCTGTGGGATGGGCCTATGGATGGTTGTAGTGTGACCAAAACCCAGCACATTATCGAGGCCACTGGAAGGGCCTGTGGATGGTTGTAGAGTGACCAAAACCCAGCACATTATCCAGGCCACTGGAAGGGCCTGTGGATGGTTGTAGTGTGACCAAAACCCAGCACATTATCCAGGCCACTAGAAGGGCCTGTGGATGGTTGTAGTGTGTCCAAAACCCAGCACATTATCGAGGCCACTGGAAGGGCCTGTGGATGGTTGTAGTGTGACCAAAACCCAGCACATTGTCCAGGCCTCTAGAAGGGCCTGTGGATGGTTGTAGTGTGACCAAAACCCAGCACATTATCCAGGCCACTGGAAGAGCCTGTGGATGGTTGTAGTGTGACCAAAACCCAGCACATTATCCAGGCCACTGGTAGGGCCTGTGGATGGTTGTAGTGCGACCAAAACCCAGCACATTATCGATGCCACTGGAAGGGCCTGTGGATGGTTGTAGTGTGACCAAAACCCAGCACATTATCCAGGCCAATGGAAGGGCCTGTGGATGGTTGTAGTGTGACCAAAACCCAGCACATTATCCAGGCCACTGGAAGGGCCTGTGGATGGTTGTATTGTGACCAAAACCCAGCACATTATCCAGGCCACTGGAAGGGCCTGTGTATGGTTGTAGTGTGACCAAAACCCAGCACATTATCCAGGCTCCCTTCTTAAAATAAACCGCTGAGCTGGCCCAGGTGTGTCAACGCACATTGCTGGTGATTAAGTCCTCCTTTTTTGGATGTAAATTTATTGCCATACAATGATGAATCAGTTACACCGTGATTGCCAACAATAATAGTACCAGTCTCGATTTTTTGCCGATATTTTTAGCTCTTTGTTTTCCGAGCTTGCGTTTAAAAGCATCAGGCGTCCAATGAATATTTGATACTGAACTCGAGTAGCAGGCAGCTTTTAGGGTTTATTGCCAGGTTGAATGTAAAAACCGAATGACGTATGTCGGACGTTCAGACGTTACTTCCGCTGTCTGTTTGTGTTATAAAACATTCGCCGTAGTTCAAGCAGAATGGCTTATTGAGAAATTTGTTTTCTTTGAGTTAAGCTTTGTATCTCAGGCCAATGTGGCATGAAGGGCACAGTGGTACTGAGGTTGGTCATGATTACAAAATGTGAATGATTCTGACTGCATTGACGTTTACTATCAATAAACGGATTCATGTTTCCAAGGTCTCCCTGGCAAAGTTTTGCATGCATAGTGCATGAAGCTATGAATGCATGAAATTTTGGGTGTTTTTAACTGGTGCAGAGAACAAGTTGTAGCAATGTGTGTGTGTGTGTGTGTGTGTGTGCGTGCGTGCGTGTGCCTATGTGTCTGTGTATATATATTTTTTATAATAATACTACATGTGTTAATTTTTTGGTTTTGATTGCTGTGTATGTATGCAGTAACGCAATCTAGGTGGTCACGTAGTGAACCTCCCGGCCGTGATTAAGCTACGCTGAAACTGGCCAGTAAAATGGCTATGAGTTCAATTCTCATTCACCTGTTCAGTATCGCATCTTAAACTTAAACAGTGTTCTTTGGTAATGAGGCAAACTCCTGGCTTGCCTCCAATATTAGGTAGGCCCTGTCGTAGAATGTTAAATTCTGGCACTAATTGGTATAGGTAAAAATTTTGCGTTTCTTTTTGTGTTACTCATTTACCGTACATCACAGTAAAAAAGATGCCAAAGTATGCTTCCCTTGCAACTTGCTTCATGTGCTTAGACATTACTAATGTATTTTACTTCTTTCATAAACCTACTTCAAGCTTTGAATTGAGCAGTCTTCTGCGTTTCATTACTTTTTACCTCCACCTTTACTTTTTACCTTCACATTTACTTTTTACCTTCACATTTACTTTTTACCTTCACCTTTTTTAAGTTGACGATTAATTCGCTCTTTAGCTGTAGTGTCAAGCAAGTTCTAAAGTCATTAACTGCATCAAATTAATTACCATGTACGTTAAATTATGCATGTACTGTACAGGTGCAACACTCTTCAGATGTTGTGCGTCGATTTTATTATCATGAATGTCACCAGCGATGTGTCAATAATTCATTAATCACCTGCTTATTTGCTGGGGCATTAAAAAAAGAACTACGTGCTTGCCAGTGTTTAGTTTACTGTAATGAGTCAGTTGTGCGTTTTCCCCAGAGTCACTGGGGTTAAAGGAAGAACCAACCCTCGAATAACGTTTATTACATTTTAATGTACAACGAAAAATATTGAAATCACAATACAAAATATGCACATAGAATGCTTTGCTTAAAATGTACAAGAAATTTAAATATTTCTTATCTCCCGCCAAACGAACGTTGTAACCAGCATATTTCAAAAGAAAAATGACGTAAGCTGGTGTATGCTGGGCAGTGAAGGTACGCGTTGCAAAATTTCTACCGTTTGGTTAGAAGTTCCGTTATTCTCATGTTGTGTTTAACCGTGTTTTTCTAGAAATTAGTCATTCGATCAATTATGATCAAACTTAAAGGGGTTACATTACTTTAATCTACGGGATTACACCTTAAAATGTGTAAGTAATTAACATTAATTGTGTAAATAACTAATTTAGAGGTTTTTGTTGACTTTTAGATGTGCATGTAAACTTGCCAGCACGTAGTAGGCGCCGGGCTGGTTACTTAGTTTATAGAGTCCAATCTATAAGCTAAAAAAGATTCTGAAGCACCTGGCGGGATAAGTGTTTATATTGCACAGAAACTGGATGACGCCATTTTTCGTCTAAAATGAGCGCGCCCAAGCGTAAAGTAATAACGACTTTGAATTGATTTTACTAATTGCACGAGATGCTTATCACAATTTTACTGCTGAAATTTTCTAACATTTTTTTCCAATTATTAAAATAAGCTCAACTTCCCAAGAGACTTGGCTTTTGCTTTAACGCTAATGCAGTGATTGGTCAATACACAATTACCACGTCAAAATCACATGTGAGAAGTAAAACTAGCGTGCAGTCCAGTCTGTCAGGCATCATTTCTTCAGTTCGCAAGCCCATCAGCCTGCAGATATGCGTATTAAAGTCGTACTTATAGGTTTCTTAATTTGCTTAGTAGTTTTTCGAGAATTAATGCCCTATCAACCAGTAAAGTGAGCAAACTGCCACTTCTGTTTTTGCTGTGTAGCGTTACAGCTGATCTGCTTGTAAATCATCGTGACGTCATTGAAGAATTAACAAACAGAAGCGCAGCTGCAGCTGTTACATTTGAAACTCAAATGTCTCTTATGCAAACGTTAAGCATATATAAAGAATTAGTTTTCAGTGCTTCAGATTGAATCCCCCTAAGCACCCTTGAACTAATTAGCTTCTATTGCGTTTTTTTTTTCATTGTGCAGGAGCAAGTGACCAGTGCCCTGTCACAGCCAAGGTCAACTTATGCGGCTGCAAGTTTCATTCACCAACTACGCGCAGATGGTTTCTACTAATCCCCAAAAATCTCCAACCCACGTGGAAGCCACACTATGCTACAAACTGACAACACTCATCCAGTCATCCCAGTTAGTGCTACATGCCTCCAGGCCAGCAAGATGGTTAAATGATGCCTGAGACTTGCGATTGCACGCTGCTTTTATTTCTCACACGCGGTTTTGATGCGGTAATTGTGTGTTGACGTATCACCGCATTAACTTAACCCCGCTGGCTCTGTTTACTATGTTGATGAGGATTAAAACTAGCGTCTGATGACGTCATGCGCATTTTTGCAAAGGCGTTGATGTTTGGTGTGCATATCAGGTTTCTTACAGTGCTTTTCTGTACGATGTAAGCGTGCTTTTACAGCGCGTTGTTGGCAGCAACGTAGTAATGGAGTTGTGCTGCAAAAAGCGATAGAAATTTAGATGTGAAAACTAACCAGTTCATCGGAAGTTTGTGTGAATAAACTCAGTAAAGACTATCTGTGCAGTCATTTAGGTTCTGCGCGTATGAATCCAACAAGGACAAAGATTTTCTTTTCGCTTATTTGGAAAAGCACTATTGCGTGGTAAAAGGAACCCATTTTCTCGCTGTGTCAATACTCTTATTTTTCCCAGAATTCAGTCAGCTGATTTAATGATTTGGTTTTCTGGCCATTAACTGAAGACCGCCTCTACGCTGTCTCGGGTAAAATGATTGTCTTAAGCGACATTTCAGCTTCTATTCAATTTCTGGTCACGTTTCGATTATGTCTGATTTTTTTCTTTCTCACTCATCCTCCTACTACATGCAGCAAAAAGACATTGGATTTCGCTTTGCCACTGTGTATATGCTATTACCATAGCAACTATCAATATTTATTAGGGTGATGGCTGCTGTGCTGACTGTTGATATGCATAAGCTGATTTTGCGCTTGCTTAACACGAAGCCCCAGCGTCCTGCTGGCTTATTGTAGCCCTAGTAACCTGTATGGTACATTTGCGTTTAAACGTGGGAGTTAATGGCTGCTGCGATTAACTGTAATGTAGTAATTGAATTGAGTTAGGCATATGTGACGTTTTTCCAAGCCTATCTGACAATCATTTAAGCTTTTTATTTGGCTCATTGATTTGCTGTTAATCAGTTGAGACAGGTTGTTTTGATAGTGAAGCCTCAGTACTAGTTAAGTAACTATGTTTTTTTATGCTTCTGTCCCTTCTCACATTATCTCTTTTACCACTAAGAATTTCGCCATTTTGCCAAATCAGGAAAGTCGTTCTACTGCTTCATAGGCAGTAGGGAAAACGATTTTATTGGTTTGGATTTTCAAGGCGGATTAAGTGCTGCAGACTAATCGGATTAAACAATTAATTGGGTATCTTGGTTATCTTATCCTGAGATTAGCTGATAACGCATAGCGTTAATCGTTCACCGCTCTCAAAGCTGTTTTTGGCTTGGCTTCGATACATTCGATTAACTTGGCTTCTTTCCATGGCCTTGACATTATACAGACTTGCTGGTTCATCGCTGTTGACTCACACTTCTTAAAATTCTTGCGCGAAAAGAAACTACCGCTGAACAATCTTGTTACGCCCTAGTGTCTCGCCATAGTTCGATCCGCTAGATAGAAAAATGGAAAACGTTGGCATTTGATAATTTCCTGTCTATGGGGGTTAGCAGTATCTTTACCAGGGGCGTATCAAGACTTTACCCCACCCAAGGCTGATAATTTTGTCCCGCCCATCCTTATTGTGAATTTATGGATGTTTATGTAATGAGAAGATCAAGTAATTACTTGTGATGTGTTAGAAACGCTATTAACCTAGTTTCTACGTGGTCATTATTAATTACATGTATTTGCATAGTGCCTATATTCAAGTAAGCTGCGCAACTGCTTTGTGCGTAATACCTTGCACCTGTTTGTTATGTAGCACTTGTATAAAAGCCTGCGCTCAGTAGCTGCCTGTGGTGTGTTATAAAATGCGCTTTTTACATGAATGTGAAAGTATACATATTTTCGGAGGAGAATAGACTAGCTATAGCCTAGTTAGCCTATTGGTTAATACGTCCCTAATCTTTATCAGTACCTAGTGTCTCCTTGTCCCTGTCCTGCTGTGGAATTTCTTCAGGTTTCCATTAATGCTGTCCATGCTGTAATGTTATCCATAACATATATGAATGTTTTTTTTATAATTTTTAAATGTTTGTCTTTTTCCTGCATGGATGTTTTATTGAAAATTATAGTCAGCCTTCGGTTTTTTTTCACTAACTGGTTTGTATATGTTTATCTTTCATGATTTTGATAGCGAGAAATGACTATGAATTTACATGAATTTTTCTCTATATTAATACGGCACTACAGTAAAACGTTGTGGTATTTATGTAGAGAAATATTTTGGACACAGTGGTTTACTTTACTGTAGAGTCATGTTTAGCTTTTCTATCTAATGACTGACATACGTGACCTTGATAATCTCTGTTTTGTAGGAATTTTCCTTGCATAACTTGGCTTCTTTTTTCTTCTATGTTGTTTATGTTCTTTTTCATCTTCTCTTACTTGTTTTTGTTTCGTGTTTCTTATTCTTCTGGCAATTCTGCGTGGAGTTAAGCCCACTTGCTACCGCATAAACCAATTTTATGCCGAGAATCCCAAAGTTAATCTGGTTTCTAAGGACGAGCCGCTTGTCATGAAATGAGTTTTCAATGGCTTCTGTGTTCTAAGCCAACGCAATTATCTTTGATAATAGCTTCAGGGGGTTGGCTTCCTACGAGAACCCTGATTGATTGAATTTCATTTAATGTGCTTCGGGAACAGTCTGATGGACTTTCTAACCACCTGCAGATTGATATCCGGCTACGGTGAATGGCAGTGAATTCGTTCATCGGATGTTCTACTCAGCCTTCGTTTAACTCGTATTGTTTGACCATAAACAAAGTGAATCTAATACATTTCCACATAGGAGCCCAATATTTTCGCTTTCTCCGTCGCTCTTTGCACGTGGCGCAGTAATGAAATGATGAGAAAATCTGAGGATTTTTCTGCTCTAAGTAAATTAGCATTAGTCTGAATCCGGTGTTTTAATAGGGTTTCGACGAAAATCTGCTTTTGTGAGCAATGACAATTTTCAGCGCTCGATATTTCAGTGTGGACAGACTGTACAATGTACATTGATTCTGTCTAATGAGTCTTCAATGCCAAATATATCACTGTAAATAGTATTGTTACGGCCCGAGTATTGTAGTTTGGTCTTGCTCGTATAGTGTTAACAGAGTCAGTAGAACTAGAGGCAGTTAATAATTGAAGGAACGCAGGATGATTTTTCATGTACTACCCCATTTTCAAGTCCGATAAAAAGTATACATTTTAACACAATTAATACTGCAAAAGCTTTTCCGATAATTAAATAATAGATTAAAATCTTAATTAATGGCGGGCAAGCGCAACTATTGATGACATCACAAGCTAGCGTAATTTTCAATAGCAAAAATATTCCACAAGCGTGTTGCACATGCTTGCGAACGCGAAAATTGAAGTATTTCAAATTTAACGCTATGCTCACGCATGAGCTGTTGTCACAAACTGACACATCTGAACTGAGAGGTACAGCACCTCAATTTGTGCAATTCCTTTCCGAAATGCAGGCGCTAGTGCCCGTCTAACCAGCGAATGGTGAAATGCATGTAACAGCGAAGAACTAGTGGCGTGAACGAAATTGTGTTTGTGTGGTAATAATTCTTTCGCGCAAGTCATTTTTGAAAAAAATAGTATGTTTCCTTTCAATATTTTAAAGAGCAGATTGTTTTGACCTGCAGTTTAACACTGGGTCCAGTTTTGCTTTAACAAAAGTAGCAACGACAGGCATCAAAAGAACGGTTTCCTTGTTACAAACATTTAGGCTGCAGTATTCCAAAACTAAAGAAGTCCAGAGATATTCCTAGTCCAAAATGAAGTACAATAATTATGAGTTACGTTTCCTGTATGCCAAATTACGTAGGCAGCTCAGATGTCTCTACTAGCCCCGTTTTTTTGACTCAGTGTCCCGTTTTTTGCCTCACCTCCTCTTTTTTGTAACAACTACAGTGCTTCACTAAATCAAAGAATTGAACACAAAACTGAAATTTACAAGATTGTAAAAAAATTCTGTAGCCCGATAGCAATAGACTTATGTACATTGACAACTGAATATTAACTGAATACTGTAAATAGCTTGAAACCATGTCTAACAAATTTTTTATTAGCTGTTAAAATTGCAGCCAAGAGTTTTGCAATTAAGCCTTCATTTGTGAGCATTCTGGTATGCAGGAAATGTATATAAAGCGAGTATGCTGGTATTCCGGAATACGTATATAAAGATTTTGCAATAAGCCATTTGTGAGCATTCTGGTATGCAGGAAATGTATATAAAGATTTTTGCAATTAAGCCTTCATTTATGAGCATTCTGGTATGCAGGAAATGTATATAAAGATTTTTGCAATTAAACCTTCATTTGTGAGCATTCTGGTATGCAGTATATGTATATAAAGATTTTTGCAAATAATCCTTTATTTGTGAGCATTCTGGTATGCAGGAAATGTATACAGATTTTTGCAATAAACCCTTCATTTGTGAGCATTCTGGCATGCAGAGATTTTTGCAATTAAGCCTTCATTTGTGAGCATTCTGGTATCCAGAAAATGTATATAAAGATTTTTGCAATTAAGCCTTCATTTATGAGCATTCTGGTATGCAGGAAATGTATATAAAGATTTTTGCAATTAAACCTTTATTTGTGAGCATTCTAGTATGCAGGAAATGTATAAAGATTTTTGCAATAAACCCTTCATTTGTGAGCATTCTGGCATGCAGTATATGTATATAAAGATTTTTGCAATAAACCCTTTATTTGTGAGCATTCTGGTATGCAGAAAATGTATACATAAATATTGCATAGGAAATTCAACACTGTTGCCTATTCTACCAATAGAACAACTCACTGTTGTCTAATAAACTAACAGCGTAAAATTTATAATCTCATGCCGTGTGATTTACGATCGTTTACATAATAACTATTCTGCGTAGCTGTTATTGTAGCATTCAAGGTGAATAATGTACCTGGCGCAGGTGTAATGCCTGTGCTAATGAAGATTTATTTTTGTTTCTCATATTTATGTCTGTACGAAATGATTTTGAAAACCCGCTGTGACCAGCTATAATTCTGCACAGTAATATATGCCACATACACCTGCCTGGCGACTACTGTTCATTCATCGTAAATGTTTTTACTCTTTGTAGCGCCAATTGCGTTTACGTGCATGGTTGCTTTACAGCAAATTGTGCAATTTTGTTATTTATTTTTGTTCGTTTCTTGCTCTGCGTTTGCTTTATCTGAGTTACTAAATTGATATTTATTTCGCAAAAATAAAGCTTAGAAAAGACGATATTTTGCAGAGCTAACTTCACGAAGTTCAGCATTACAGTACGTCGGACCGCACCTTTGGTTTTATCGTACTTTTAAACTATAGGAAACGAAGTATTTTTGTTACAGCATTTTATGTGCAATAAAATAAGGTAAAGAATTCTGAAACCACAATTTGTTTATTGAGCGTAGACGATCGTTTCGATTGTAACAGTCATTGTCAATACTAAATCAAGCCAATAAACGAATAATTAGTATATCTTGTTTACTAAAATACTAAAGCACAAAATGTCATTACAAATCAAAATAGTTGAATTTATATTGTCAAACACGACGTGAATATAACTAGATATGACTAAAATATGTTTAATTCTGAAAGTATTCTTAGTTTTTTACGTATCATTAAGAATCTGTAGTGACAGTACCTAACTACGTAAATTTACATTCGCCTATACTGTGTATAACCAATATCACTGTTATACTTGAAGTGTTCTCTAATTTTGTCAAGTTTGTAATGTTAATAGACACACATTCGTGTGGTCATCCAACCGCTTGGTTTGGTTTCTCTTTGGTTTAAGCGATTCTTCATTGTCTAATGAGATTACTATTTGGGATAAAAGATGTTGTATTTCGACGAACTTTACAACAGTCTTTTGTTAATTTCGTACTTGGAGCCGTTTGATAGTATTTAGTTTTCTTCGTAAACAAGCTACTACAGCCAAGTATCATTTTGAAGAACTATTTTTGAAAGTGAAGCAAGGTAGGCGCTCTCTGGATTCATGTTTTAAGATTCCCTGCTGGAATATTCATCGCTTAACTCTCTCTCTCCATGCGTTTTTTCTCTTTTGTGCACAAATTCCCATTTTCTTCTACACTATTTATTCCACAGCTGAAAGCTTGGTTAGCTACGCCCGTGTTGGAAAATTCAGCTTAAGCCAAATAAAATTGCGTTTCGCTGCAATTTGGCGAGAGCGTGTTGAATTTTGAAAAGGCTGTAATTTGAATTTACGCAAACAGTTTTGTTGCTGTGGTGCAGCGTGTTCAAACGCACGAGCAACCTACAGTTTATGTGTGTTCACGTATATTACTCAGATGCAATTTATCCAACTCAAGCTACATGAATGTGCACATTAAAGCAAAACATCCACACATCACCACTTACCAGTATGGTTTTGTAATCACATGAAAAACGTATTTTATTCGCTGCAGCTTAATATGTAAAGATTTAAAATTGCATTATAAATACGTGGCAGTTTTAACTTTCAAAGCTTTACACTGCTCAGGCCTTTCATTGTTGCTCTAATGCGACTGTGCATTTAGCAAAGGCTGATTTTAATTTAGCTTTGGACAGAATTCATCGCTCGCTCTTGATTTATCTGGAATTCTAAGGGGGTAAAATCTACAAAACAGAAGAAGGGAAAGTAAAACAGAACTGAACAACACAAATAGCAAATAAAGGAATCAATTCTGAAATGAACAAAACAGTAGCAAAATGAAGCCAAATAAAGCAGTCGAGTAACAGAAGAAAAGGCATTAAAACAGAACTAAACAGCACAAATGGTAAATAAAGGAGTCAAATCTGAAGTGCACAAAACAGTACCTAAAAGTAGCAGTCAACGAAACAGAAGAAACTGAATTAAAACAGAACTGAACAGCAAAAATAGCAAATACAGGAATCAAAATGTGAAGTGGACAAGCAGTACCTAAATGAAACAGTCAACGAAACAGAAGAAACGGAATTAAAACAGAACTAAGCAGCACAGATAGTAAATAAAGGAGTCAAATCGGAAGTGAACACGACAGTACTGAAATGAAGCACTCGTCAGAACTGAAGAAAGGATTTACAACAACCAAACAACACAAACACCAAAGGAATCAAGCTTAAAATGAAGAAGACAATAACTAAATTCACTATAAACTCAGTAAATCCGTTGCAGTGTTGTATGAACAAGATCGTCTTGGGTCAGACATTTCCATTTGAGAGAAATGTGATGTGTCAGTTTAATTACTGGCTTTTGTCCAGTCCGCTTGTTAAACAAACACCTATCAAGTGCAAATTATGTACATTAAACTACTTATATGAACGTTGCCAGGCGGATAAGAAAGTATGTTTTATAAATTTGTGGACTACTGGATAGCATAGATGAAAGATTTGCTGTTCAATAAATGTTCCAATGACAAAAGGCGATTCTCTTTACATAGTATTATGTATAGTTTTTGTGTGTATAAGGGTTACTTGTAAAATTTATGAATGTCACAGCTTTGAAGCACAGGTTAAAACATTTAAACCACAATGAGCTATTAACTATAAGGACACGTGGAAACATAAATCACAGTGAACAGCTAGCTAGCCAATGAAGTCGTAGTCTAAGCAGGAATTTAAGCCGCCTCTCTATCTGAGACTCACATAGACACTGAAGCAGCAATTTAAGCCGTTTCTGTATCTGAGACGATACACAGGGGCATCAACATAGACACAGACAAATTATTTTTCTTCTCTCAAGCATAATGCAACAAATAAACAATTACAAATGGGAGTACATCATGTTAGTGATGGACATTAAAGAATAAGCTTTTTAGGCTTTAAATTCATCTTTAAATCTTTGGCTGTAATATTGGCTTGTAGCTACTTGTTTTTGCCGTGGTACTTCTAAGCATTAGTGCAAATTGAATTGAATTAAATTGAACTCGGGTCTTTATTGTTGAACGTTCTTTCTTGTCCTTGAATACGAATTCATTTCTTGCTTACCATTCTGTGCTGAAACGTGTTTGCCTTCTATTCTGGAGCTTGTTCACTTAGTGACGTGTTTATTCAATTCTGGAGGGTGTTTTGTTGCATTATTATTTCGGCTTTAACCACTTGAAATTCTGTTGTATTGAGCACTACAGAGCTGCCTGCCCTTCAGTTGTTAGCTCCTGCAAAGTTCCTACTTTCTTGCACTTTCCCACAGTTGGAGCAATTTGTTGGTAATGTTTGCCATAAATTTTATTCTGTTCGCTTATTGGAGGCAGTCAGTGACATATGGCTTAATATTCAGCAATTGCTGTGGCACTTGCGGGTGACCGTAGCTGCTATTCGGAACTGCAGTGGCACTTGTGAGTGGTCGTAGTTGCGCCGTTTCAGATTTATAGGAGATACGCTGGAGCATACCCCGGGGAGTAATTGTATGAATTGGCTTCGCTTGTGCGTCTCTGCGATGATGAGTGTTGACTGTCGCAATGGCTTCATTGTCAGCTCTTATAGAACTTAGAAACGTCTCGTGTCAAACAGAGCTACAGGCGAGGTGTTGCCAGCCATTTCTACGTACAACTCGGCACTTTATTATGTAATACACGGACGATATATTTAGCTAAACAGGCTGTAGTTTGAACGTGCTGGAGATAACCAAGCGTTCCTTCTCGTACGTCCGGAAAATCCGACGCGTGCTGTAAGCGTCGGACCAGAACAAACTCCGGTATGGAACGTTGAATTCACGATGTGTAACGATGAGTATAAACGAAGTTCGTTTGGGATTGACTTTGAGTATACCATGTCCACGTTCTCCAAGATCGGGACGAGCATCTCCTGTCAGATCTCCTATACGTAAGTATTCAGCTATGGTTGCTGTTACTAACTTCACTAAATAATATCTTTCTGTATATTGTCTATTTTACGCTGTAATGTTTTCTAGGTGTAGAAACAGCAGCGCGCCGAAACAGCTACTCATACATCCAGTTTTTTCCCTTCGATTCAAAGGTCATAACGCGTGTACTTCATTTTTTACTCAAGCACTTAAAAACTTTTGACCCGAATTTTCTGATCACGTTATGTTTCGTTTTTGTTAATTATTATGTCTTATTATTATGTACATATGTACAGTACAGTCCAGTGTGTACAGTATGTATGTATGCTTTAGAATACCCTGCCACTATTGCCGACTATCAGTCGAGACGCAGTTGTGGCTGATTGGTATGCTAGTATGATGATTGGTGGACGCATTATGCAATTACATACATTATACCACGTATTATTTTAATGTTCGTTAATAAAGAATTTATCCATTTGTGTACCTATTAGTGGTACAATTTCTGTAAAAACGTTTACATAACTGAAATATGCTTTTCACGTGATTAACTGTATCGTGATTAACTATAACTCTGGAATTATAATTATTTGATATAGTAACCTTGCGTGAATGACATATTTTACAAGAATAAAAAAATTTATATGAAATAAATCTACTCGCTAATTTGTGAAAATTATTAAACATTTTACAAAAAACCTTGGCCATTTTTTGTTAGAGTTAGCTTAAAATGTGGTTGATTTATCTATTATATAACTTTTTCAGTACTTTCTTTCTCGTTTTCCTGTGATATATGTGTTGATCATTATTTCTGTTTTAATTCTGTTCATGATAGATTGAACGTATAACTAACAGCCATTCCAATCTCGTTACCGTGCATCATTCGCCAAATTTCCATCCATCTAAGTCCATTACGCAGATGAAGTGTCTGTTACTGGGAAGCCTGCAGATCCTTCAACTAGCCTTACAGTGGATTAATCAAAATCTTCACTGCCAACATTCATCATGCAATATGACAAGTAAATCCACCGTATACAAGCAATTGAGAATGTTGCATCGTGCCTTCCTTTCTCAGCTCGTCTCACTATTACATGGCTGCAGAAATAATTTATTAGCTTTTACAACGTGTTGACTTGTAAATAACTTTTGGCACAAGTGTTTAGTGCTTACAGCTAGAACTATTTTCAAAACTTGTTTTGGTAAATAAAATGAGTGTGCAATGTGGCCACTGAGAAAATATTCATTGCAATTTTTCTTACTTTACAAGTGCATACCAACCTTCCCTGAGGATTATTTTATTGACAAGATATGTTAAAGTATTCCCTGTTGAACAATCCATATGAAAAATCGAAATTTATTTTCAATCAACATCTCGTTTGGTACATTTAATCTTTAACTAATTCACTGTCTCTGCATCCTCCTTACTGGACTAGTGCAGTCAACACTATATATATTAAAAACATTGATACACAATTTTTTGTCAAATGCACACCATTAAAACACATGTTTGAAAATCAAAAACTTTGCATTCCTTGCTAGACAGTAAGGTAATTTATTAAGACTACTTACTCATCAACTTTGCTTATAATTAGTCCACACATTTGAAGTAGCAGCACTAAATCTTACTAGAGATCATAAACATGAGGCCTAAATTCTGTATTATGTGATTTATGTAGTTGCTGATATACTTCTTATGTCATTAGTCCAATTTACATTAATTTCTCTTCACAACTTCACATTTATGCATCTAACATGATAATTGTCTGTCTTCATTAAACTGTAGAAGAGGTAGAAGACCTGCACTATATCAACAAAAAGAAATGCAGCTGCACATAACACTTTTAGTTTTAGTTTTTATTATTATCACATTCAGTACAATATAGTGTTATTCAATACATGGAGACATCAAAAATGTTACTTCATTTTGTAATAAATTATTATGTTTCATACACTATCATTATCATAATGGAGTAATTGTACTGCAGTGGGACCAGTAGAGCCACAGTAGTCTGCTGTGGTATTGCAGTAGTCAACTAAACTACAGCCTAATATTCCTTGTCATTGCTTTTTGCTTTGGGATTTTTTTCTTGTGTCAATATACCGTTCTTGGTCAATTTTTGTTAAAAAACGCATCACATTTCCTACCACTGTGGAAGTGGCGCCTCCTATATCTGCTGTCCTGGCTTCAGTCCAGCTGTTTTATTCGTTCTTTAATGCCGATTGAAAATCAGCTTTTACTGCGACACACTGAGCCATTCCATTACGAATGGTTGTAAAAGCCGTGCGAGTTTCGCTGCATTTTTCTGATGATGTAATATAAAGTCAATAGAACTCTGTCCCTCGTGATTCACCAAGAATCATACTCTGTGTTGGTTGGTCATTGTGCGGCTGCTGCCTTGTTATTTTGAATTCAGCCGAAGGAATGGTGGACATGTGATGTGCATTTCTATTTTTTGGTTTCGTGTTTTTCTACAGCAGCTATGTAGGTGTCAGCACTCAAGCATTGTTACTATCAACTACTTGTTGACTTTGGAATGTGGCGTATTCTTGAAACAGTAATATTCTAGAATGTGCAGTTGTGAAACCTACACTAAGATCTATTCTGTGAAAGTCAACAACGTAAATTTGGAAAAGCCTTCAGCACAGACCTACAGGGTATTTTTGAAATTAGAAGAGTGTAGCTATACCTGAAGAACAGCTTGGCTGAAGAGTTACAGGCACATTTCCAAACAAGATATTTTGGAGATGAGGCAAATCTTCTGTCCATTGGATATGTTAACGAAAACTATTTGGATCGCGTTTTTTTTTGAAGAAAACTTTAGCCTTAAAATGCCCTTTGTTGCTACGACTGTTCTGATGAATTTGTTCCATGGTCATCGTTCATTGGGATGGTGATCTGCTACGAAAAACAAAAACTGCTGATATTGGTCAGGTATCTGGTGTATCTGTGTAACAATTGTTGCCTGCTTGGTTTGGACTTTGGTTAATCTACATTTGTGACCAACCTGTATTTGTGACCTACAGGCTAAATACATATGGACTATGAGCTAAATCAGTGCATAACTTGACATTTGGCTCAGAAGGTTATATTTGTTCCCTCTGACATCTGTCATTGGTGGGTATGGCTGCATGTGAAGTGAAGTGAAGTGTTACATGTTCTTGCTGTTAATTTCTTTCATTTTACTGACATGGAACAAATCTATCGAATATGTGATCTGGTTCTGCCACCTACCTGTCGACGGCGGAAACTCTCCTGCCGAAGAAGACGTATGTTTTTATTTCATTCCTTGACACACCTTGTGTAGGTGCTAGTATGCTATTTCTGTATTTTGTATTTTGAAATTTTGGCATATATTGCTTTCTTTTAACTTTTATTCCATTAGAAACATAAGTTGTGAGCTAAAGTACGTCACGCTGACCTAAGTGGAGTAGCATCAGATGTCACTTAAACTCTAAAGTTGTTTGGACACGGATCTCTTGGACATTTGAAGTCCATCCTGAAGGCTTCACATGCATTTTTTTTTGTCCACAGCTACCTGTGTACCCTGTAAGTTCAACATGTTAATGCTGTTCCCACATATACCTACCGCTTTTTACCATTTATGCTGCATTGGTTTAAGCGAAATGGGTTGATGGACTCTACTGCATTATCTACTAATTGGAAGCTTTCAATGCAGAGTACACCCATTAAGAACATTTGTCATGGCTACATTAACAATTCTCACTGGGAATGCTGTAAAGATCTTATTATTATTAGCTGACTGTTGCCGTCATGAATTTATATTGTTTTATTTTGACTAATCTAATGGTAAACAACATTTTAACAAAACAAAAAGTGTTCTCCACAACAACAATACATATGAACACGTGACTAGCAATACCATAAGTCCTCTGTGAGCTGAAGCTTACGATTGTCTTTAAAGATTGCATTATAATTTCATGTTTTAATGTCTGTGGGAGCAATTTCCCAGCAAAATGTTTTAGAGGAAATAAAACATTTATGATTCGTCACTGTAAACAATAATAAAAACGGTTGCTTGAGAGTATTTCTTGCTGGGTATCTTTGATTTGACATTTCTGACAAATGAAATGGATGTGATATTTCCTATTTCACGCATCTGTGCTCATCTGTCCATGGCGATAGCTACAAATTTTTGATTGTATTGTGAAACCTTATTGGAAAGCTCGGTTTTGCGTTTGACAGTTTAATAATCTACTAAGATTGTTTTGTTGATTAGATTTCCTGTCAGACAGTCGTTGTTGGCGCATGCGCACTCTGCATTGTATAAAACGTGTCGACAGCTTGGTTGTTTATGAAACGTTAATCTTAAGGACTAATTAATTTTCATGCTCTGATACATCTTTATTGATCATGTTCTGTAAATTAAATGCCAGACATGGAAATGTAAGTAATTACTGGCATTTAAGTCTTTCGCTCATTGATTAAATCAGCTCATTTTGGCTGAAAATTTCTATGGTTAACCACAGTAATGTATCTTTGCTATGACACTGATCTGTTTTGTTTCATTTTGCAGGGAGCCCTTTGGACAGTCCACGTAACATTAGTCCTAGTCAGCATGCTCATTTTGCTTTTAACCCAGTCAAACGGTAAGCAATGCTTGTTTAGTTTTCTATGCACATTTACTTAACTAGTAAGTTTTAATATACAACTTAGTATACTTCCATACAACACACAAAAGATGGCTGCATGTATTTCTTTTGTTTTCTTAAACATAAAAGAGTTTTCAACGTCATATTTACATTTGAAGCCAACTCAGACCACGATTGTATTTCAAGTTAACAAGGAAATTACTTAAATTCAGCTTTTTGTGGGCCCTGGTAACACATATTACTTTGCATGTACTGCTTATTATAATCATGGGAATTAACGCGCATTGCTTTCCATTTCCTGTGCCGGCAGGTACGGATGTTTGCTTTGAAGGTTGTGTCAATACCAATTCCCTCAGCTGATTTCTCATTCTGCATTTGTGAACGATGAATGAATGCCTGGGCATGATCTAAAATGATAAATTTGATAGTAGCAGTACCTGAGTATATTTGTCGAGCTTATCTGTATTTAGAATCCATCATGGATTGAATTGAATAATAGAGACATTTGAAAGTAACAGCGATTGATAGAGAGATAAATGGACAGAGAGAGAGAGAGAGAGAGAGAGAGAGAGAGAGAGAGAGAGAGAGAGAGAGAGGAGAGAGTTATTTCTTGTTAAAACATACAATGAACTATACAAATGCCTCAGAGTTTCCAGCTAGTGAGTTCTCTGTCCATTTTGTCACGGTTCACAGGTTCATTTCTTCTATGGCTTTGCAACTAATCCTGTCTTATTAAACACTAAAAATAGTCCTTTTGTTAGTGCCTTAATGTCTCCAAATCACGGAAAGGAAAATAGAAGAGAAATACTTAGCTTTCATTTTCTGTACATCGCCGTTACGTTTGCATTAATGAAGTATTGAACGTCACATCATACAAGACTGATTAGCGTACCGCCGATGGCATGACTATAATAATTTCGTTCATCGCAAGCTATATTTTAATGAAAGCCGGATAACGATATTACGTTGAATTTTATTGCGTTGCTGTTTGAATGTTTTCAATATCAGCAAATTATACCGGAATTTTCCTGAGCGTAATTGTATGACAAGGTTGTCAATAAATCAAAATGCGGATTGCATTTTCGGTATTGATCAGCGGGCAGTAGGAAAACTGGATCAAAACTTTTTCCGCTTGTACATTAACGCGAAACAAGTTATCTTGCAAAAACATTTTTTGGCTGTCATCCTCGTACAATTTTAATAATTGGTATTATTCTAATACATTTTATAGTAGTTAGAAAGAATTTGGCGTGTTAAGCTCCGAATTTTCTCCTTTCCTTCTTTCGACATTATTTTGGTTAAAATATCAACTATATAGTGAATTTATACCATAATTAACTCTAGAAGGACTGGGCTAATCAATTGACGCAATCTTTTTTTAGTTTGTGTACATGTCTGGACTCTCCAGATGATATGTTACTATTTTAGTTTAGTGCCAACTTCTTTTATGCAGAATTTCAGGGCTGAAATGTTACTAACTCTGTTAAAAATAGGCTATTGCCCTTCAAGGACCAGCTCCATCAATTGATGCCAACACATATTGTGCCTTGTGAATTGTTACAATGTACTAACATCACAATAGTAAATGCGAATGTAAATATGTGAACATACATCTGTGAATATAAATTAACAAACTCTTTAGACATACTGCTTGACTCAATACAGGTACTCGAAGCCCTGCGAAATCTGCCATTAGTTGAGTCCGTTGTACTTGTACTGTAGAAATTGTCTCCATTTTTTATGGATTCACATAATTTTCTGGTGTATCATTGAATTTCAGTAAAATATGACTGATCACTACCAGGTTTATTTTTGTATAGGAATGAATATGATGATTGTGTAAATGGACGCAGCCAGTCCTTGTAGGTAGTACACTTTTCCGGTCCTTCAAGTGTTAGCTATTGTGTTTAAATTCATTGCAGTTTGCTAAGAAGTATGGGTTGTGTGACAAACTCGAGCATCGAAAAACGTAAAATTAAAATGCTTCTTTTATCCTCTAAGTGTTTGAGTGGTACTGGTTCATTAGAGTTACTTCATCCTTGTTTGGGGCTAGTTGTCTTCCAAAAGCAGTTTTTGCTGCTCTTCCAAAAGCAGTTTTTGGCTGTCGTCCCTGTACCATTATAATATAGCCGTGTATTATGATTTGTAAGATCTGTCTATCCGTGCATTTCAGTGCACACACTTTTTCTTTAATGATTGCAAAGACTTTGACGTAAAAATCAATCAGTCTTTGAAGGTTTGTAGAAGTACAGCTTTTGTGAGCCGCAGTTTCCTTCCATGGCTGTTTAATTACTTCCAGGGGGGAAACAGAAAGGAATAGAAGTTGATTATATGCCCCCTGGTGTTAGCCTTTGTGTTAAACTTTAGTCATCGCTTAGCAATGATTACCTTTATAAATGATGTACGTCATTATTGCAAATGATGTAGGATTTATGTTGAGTTTATGAAAATAACAATTTAGGTAATATATTATCTGGATATCTGGATCTCTACACTGTTTTTAATATTTCTCACAGTTTTAATTTTTTTATACTTATTTTCATACACTTTCAAATACTTGAAGATAGAATCTTGCTGTTCACTGACACAGTGAATGCTCGCTACAGTGCTTGTGGTATGAACTCCATAAATTGACCATGGATTATAATCAAGAGTGATCCTTTTAAGAGGACTGGCAGGGTGTCTGACGGTGAATTCAGAGTAGAGAGTTTTCTCGCCAAGTTAACTTACCGAGTAACTTGTAAGGGTGTTCACACTAGAGAGCAAATTTGCTGCTCGCTACTCTCCGACAGTAAGCAGGGGGTGACGGTCACTTCTGTATTCACAGCAAAAAGTGTCCAAAGTAATTTGCCGAAGCGTGCACACTAGTGAGTAAATCAAGTCGTAGCATCTGTTGAAGAGTTTGCAATTTCTGGCCGACTCACACAGCAGTTCATGCTTGGGAGTTTCATATGAGAGAGAAAACTCACAACAGAAAACTTGCTAGTCTTGAACGCATCGTTAGCCGCAGTCATATGTATCCTCTCTATGCGAAGCAGGCACACGTTACCACTCAGCTATGAACCACGACTTGTTATATTGTGTTGCACATAATTTTTCCAATAGAAAAAAATGAACATTTTTTGTTTTCAGGGTTGAAAGTCGGGTCGATGGGCGCAGATGGTCGGTGGCCTCTCTACCTTCCAGTGGTTATGGCACAAATACTCCGAACAGCTCAAATGTTTCGGTGAGTATTGAATTTATAGCGCAGTAATAAATTTGTTGAATTGTCGATGAAATCACGGAGAGATAGTTTTGTTTTGTTTTTGTATTCTTAGCAAAGTCATCCATGTTGGAAAAAGGTAATGATTGAATTTTGTCAAATTTGAAAGGTAAAATTTGTAAGTCCAAAATTTTTTAAAAATTAACTTGATTTAACGTAATAGAAATTACATAACGTTTGGAAATGCAGCTTTTTCAATTATATTTTAACTTCTTGGTACACTCATCTTTACTAAACTATTCCATCTATTGAAGTCACAGTACTCCTCACACGAGAAGCTTCATCAACTCCCCTCTCGGCCGACACCGGAAGAGTTGCGGGAGCTCACTCAGCATTTCAGCAGCAATGAGAGTAACCCGCCGTACGATGTGGCCGAGGAGGGAGCGCAGAGGTCACCGCTTATGCGACCACGGTCTCGTAGCTTGAGGTAAGCTTTATTTTGTAGTGTATGCAATAGTAAGCATGTAACAGATGCTGATTTTATTAAGCTGTTCAGTAAAAGAGAATCATCAGTTATTTGAACTTATAGAAAAGGTTCGTTGTTCTTGGTTGCCCGAGCAACCGAAATAGGAAATGGAACAAATTTGTCAGAGGGCAACCAAATAATGAAAGAAAGACTGTCAAGATTCTTTTAAAGTCACCTGGTGCTAAATTTACTTTTTATTTTATGAAGGATAAAATGTTTACAGTAGTAGTAGTTGTGTATTTTTAACACATACTGTTAGTGAAATTTCATTATAGTTACATTTGATTGTTTGATTTGCAAAGCATTTTATATTTTGTAAATTAACAGTGAACTATTGTCCTTGTGCGATTATATATATAATGCAAATTGAAATGCTATAATTTTGATAGCTTTATGAAAAACAGTTTCTGTTTTTTGAGCAACAATTTCTTTTAGTTTATTAACATATTTTCTGCTCACAAATTGTCATGTATGAAATACAACCACTGCTTAAATTTTGAAGTAAAAGTAATTTAGATTTTTCTTGATAGTTTTTTGGAAATAGTTGGCGTTCTAGTTGCCATTTAACTTGGTTTGGTGCATTTTGGCAAATCTTTAGGAAATTTTTTGTTTCTTTAATGCTGCGTTTAGTCTGTCCTGGCTTTGTATCGCCACTCTTGAGTAAGCCTTTGGTTTTTCTCTTGTTTTTGTTGCGTTGTTTGCACGTTTTTTGTTGCTTGTTTTTGTTTGCGTTGTTTTGCACGTTTTTGTCGCTTGAAGCTGGAGCTGTGTCAGCAAGAACTTGTTTACATTGCTTTGTTCTGTTAGGAATGAGAACATTTTGACCTCATGTATTTCTTGTAGTTTTACGAATAGACTAGAATACATGTATGTTGAACTGATGGTTGTTTATCTTTCTTACAATTGCGTGTGTTGTATAAGAAGTTGCACACTAAATTTTTGTGAGTAAAACTTCTTTCACGAGCAGGTGTAAAACAAATTCTGTTTAAAAACTTCGTGTAAATGTCTGTGAATTCGTATTGGTTAGTACATGCTAGACCTTTTTTAGTCAAACTGTACAGTTACAAAGTTGTATAATGTAGTATAACGTATAGACATTATTGTAGCACTTCAGCTATGAAATGCCTTATTTTGTGTTCCATAAAGCAGTTACTGTTTATTTTACTGCATGCTGTGTACCTAAAACACGGTTGCTATGCATGAAAAATTGCTTGCCAGATGCCTTTCCTCGAAGCCTTTTACTTTGTATTACTTAGAGCCACTTTTGCTTATTTTGATTCTTTTACTTTGTCTGTTGTAAAACCCGGTCATTTCAATGTGGTTAAAAATTGTTTGTTTGTGTATCGTTATTCGTACCTGTTCACGTAGTTAGAGATACGGCTTACTGATTCTCTGGATACCCCAACAAAGCATTCGTTGCAAAGGATACCATATTCGTAGCAACAATAAACTTTTCATAAGTAAAATAGAAAGCAAAATTTGGCTCAAGTTGACGCGTAAAAGAACAGTATGTCATATAATTTGTTCGAAATATATTGACTTGGTAAACGTCTGCAACTAGATTGTGCAGGATTTTCAAGTTTTAACGGGATGCAAAAATTTAGGCTTAAAGATGAAGTTATACCTTTGTTCCACAGCAACCGATTTGCTCAATATGACATTTTGAAAAGGTGTTACATTTTCTTGAATGTTCTACATTGCTTGTAGAATCTGTGTTTTTATGCAGCAAAAAGTAAGATTATTTCGTACCCCAAGCAGAGCTTTTTTCATAATGTATTTTCTCTACCAGATCCATATTTCAATCCCTGTTTCCTGTGTAAGTCAGTTATAATAGGACTTGTATGATCTAACACTGTGAAATGTCTTTTTTACTTATATTTCTTATAAGTCCAACTTAATTTTCATTGCTGTTAAATGATTTTTTCATGTAATTTTTTGTTCCGTTTTTGAAGAAAGCGAAAATTGGCCACATGTTTTTTCGTATTTTAATCCACTCATTCACTTCTCCTTGTTTTCCTGCAGTGTCAACTAACTTCGTGAAATTTGTGTTCAAATCTATTATTGTGATACGAATGGAATTAACTTGCCTGACTTATGACTAAGACAGTGTGTTTAATGTTTTAGCTCTCCAATGAGGTCACCGGGCGTGGAGAGCGATATAATGATGGTGAACAGCGTGTACAAAGAGCGTTTTCCTAAGGTAATCTAAAAGGGCTACTAAAATCTCGTCCCAGGAGAAGATACATAATATCTAGCAGTGTGGACGAAACAACACTGTTTTTGTTTTTGCAGTCTAAAATTTTCATCATTGCTAAAAATGATACAGCTGCTGTGCTTAAAGGAAAGTCCAAGCCTTCTGGAAAGTTAATCTTATTTAAACGTTTGCAAAAAATGATAGAGGATTTAGAAATAAAATGCAGTTAGCACCTCGTGTAATTCTTTAAAAAATTACTTTAAAATCCTGATCATTTCACGCTCGGGCACTTCCATTTTGAACGGTCATTCTTCCACCAATGACATCGTTCAACCGAAGAAGAGCAGTTCACTGTTATTTTGCATCAAACGTATAACCAGTTTTTACGAAAAAATTAGGTAGCTAATTTTCTGACATTTTGGCCATAGAAATTTGAATTAGTTTAAATTGTGCGCATGCTTTAATACGGAAAACCACGATGCGCTTAGGAAAAATCATGAAGTCCACCAGTCATGCCTCCTACCACCGAGCCTGAAAATTTCTGTACATCGGTAGTATAAACCAACTTTCTGCTGTATATGCAGTTTTTGCCTATTTCTTTCTTATATGTTTTCTAAGTTTAAGTGATAACAATAAAATAAGCCCAACATTTGACATGCAGTGCAATATTCCTTTTCTTAAACTTTTTTAATGTTACGTACTTCTGCACAAAAAATTTTACAAAACCCTTGGCACCTGTTTTGTCTTTGATCCAGTCACGATGCAATGTTTCATCGAATATTTTTAGTTCTGTAGCTACATTACTTTACAAAGAAAAACTGTCCTGCAGTGTGGTTTTTACTTTATGCGCAGAAACCTGAAGTTTTTGCGTTTCTTTTTTCTTTATTGACCAAATTCTCAAATTAGCTGTTTGCTTTTGTAAGAACGTGGAGAAAAATCGATGTTATTGCGTTGTGCGCATGTTGTCGCGTTAGAGCCTCGGGCTCCCTGCGGTGCACAAAGAGAAAACCTTTGTAGCAACAGTCACACTAACATACACATTGACTTAGAAAAGGTTTGCTGGGAATCCAATTTTGCCGGTTAATGGACACGTCATTCGCACGGTGCGCCAAACCTGTTTGCTAGTTGGTAATCTCATTGATCAGATTAGGGGAAGCCAACGAAGCCACATCTTCCTCCACATCTGTCACTTACATGTGATGGAAACACAATTTGACGCCTACAACTTCCCCACATTAGTACATTTACTTTAACATCTAGCAAAAAATCGAAACTCTCGATTGAGCATCGCATTTTTCAAGTTTTTTTTATTGCCGCAAATTAATTGCAGTTGACGTATGCGACAATGCGGTGCCGTGTAGGCATTTTCAAATTACAGTTTTCGTCAAAGTTTCTTGCAAATTTTTAACTTAATTTACTACATGAATCACACTACACATGCAACATTAAAACATGCACGTGTGTATGGAATGGCTTTTATGGCTTCAAAGCATTACTCACTAGGTATTTTATAGCAAAAATTGCTTATTAAAAACATGAACACATTGATGTCACTTGTGTGAAATGAACACATTGATGTGACTTGTGGAAATGAACACATTGAAGTCACTTGTGTGAAATAAACACATTGATGTGACTTGTGTGAAATGAACACATCGATGTCACTTGTGGGAAATGAACACATTGATGTGACTTGTGTGAAATGAACACATTGAAGTCACTTGTGTGAAATAAACACATTGATGTCAGTTGTGTGAAATGAACACATCGATGTCACTTATGGGAAATAAACACATTGATGTCACTTGTGTGAAATGAACACATCGATGTCACTTGTGTGAAATGAACACATCGATGTGACTTGTGTGAAATGAACACATCGATGTCGCTTGTGTGAGATGAACACATCGATGTCACTTGTGTAAAATAAACACATCGATGTCGCTTGTGTGAAATAAACACATTGATGTCGCTTGTGTGAAATGAACACATCGATGTCGCTTGTGTGAAATGAACACATCGATGTCGCTTGTGTGAAATGAACACATCGATGTCGCTTGTGTGAAATGAACACATCGATGTCGCTTGTGTGAAATGAACACATCGATGTCGCTTGTGTAAAATGAACACATCGACGTCGCTTGTGTGAAATGAACACATCGATGTCACTTGTGTAAAATGAACACATCGATGTCACTTGTGTGAAAGACTACAATAGTTTTACTTGTATATTAGAAGTTTGTTGGCTTTAGTGTCATTCGTTTGGATGACTTCTTGAGATAGTTCAGTTGTATGTTTAGAGTCGTCCCATAAAAAACTAGAAATGGTGTAAGAAGTTGTCTGAAGTACGTCTTTGTGAAATTTTTATTGCTTCCCTTTTATACGACAAATGTAAAGAAGCCAAATGTTGTGTTTTGTTGTTATATTTATGTCCCAATTGCAGATAGTAAAAACTGATACAGCGAGTAATTGTCTGTCTGTTCATCTTAAACATCGTCTTTTTTGGTGTTCACTTAGGCCACACAGCAGATGGAGGAACGTTTGCAAGCCTTCATTGATAACAACAGGGACATCGAAACGCTGACCGACACGACCGCTCGCTTTGTCCATCATCAGGTGGTCGAATTGGCGCGTGACTGTCTGGTCAAGTCGCAGGAGAAACATATTACTAGTCGATATTTTTATGAGCTTGTTGAAAATCTGGAGAGGCTGCTTTGTGATGTAAGTCTCTTCTATTCCAATCAGTACTTTGTGGAAGCTGTAAGTTAAAGGAAGACATATCACAGCAATTAATGTAGCATTCAAGCATTTGTTTGATTCCTTGTTTTCCTTTGTATCACTTATTGCTAATCATTCTTGTCTGGTCTTCTTTATGGTTGTTATGGTCTTCTTTAGCTTTGTTTTTCTGTTTAGGCAGTCTGTAACGTTTAACAGTTGACATGTTACTTATGCAGCGGTTTGAAATGGTTAATTCTTTTAATACCGTCATACTAGTTTTTTTGTATTAAAAAGTGATTGCTTTTGAAATAAGTTTTCTTCTGATTCATTATTGTGTAAGCAAATGTTCTTGAAATGCACAACATTAGAGTTTGTTGCTTTTACTTGTAAAATATTTTATTTCGTTTTGCACTTTCACAAAAGCTCAATCAATGTCTAAATAAACAGCTTTAAAACTTTATTGTTTTATTTTCTGTTTTCACATGGACCCAATCAAGGTCTGAATCAGTGACTTTAAAATTTTGCTGTTTTATTTTCTGTTTCACATGAGCCCAATTAAGGTCTGAATCAGTGGCTTTAAAATTTTCCCGTTTCATTTCCTGTTTTCACATGGACCCAATTAAACTCTGAATCGGTGGCTTTAAATTCATACTATTTCATTTCTGTTCCCACAGGCTCAATCAAGGTCTGAATCAGCGGCCGCTCACATTCATCAGCTCAGTAAGAAACTGCTCATCATTGTCTCACGACCAGCACGACTCTTGGAGTGTTTGGTGAGTCATTTCAACTCTCTAATTCAGGTCTTCAGAGGGATGGTGATGGTAATGTTTGTGAGGTGTGTTTAATGACTGGCATCATACAAATTTGAATCTGTATGAAGTCTGAATCTAAATAAAGTAAAATTCCAAGTTAATAAATCAACATTGACTTCATTCTGGTGTGTCTTCAGTCTCAAAATAAGTTACGTAAACTACAGCTTGACATTTCCAAGCAACAAGTAAAGTTATGTTGATTTTAAAATCCTTTTTACCATTTTGTTTTCCAGGAGTTTGACCCAGAAGAGTTTTACCACTTGCTAGAAGCGGCTGAAGGGCAGGCGAAGTTTGAACAGGGCGTGGTAAAGCCCGATATACCCAAGTACATCATTACGAAACTCGGGCTGAATAGAGATCCGCTTGCAGGTGAGTGTGGTGACCTAACTATACAAATGAAACTGTTGAACTTAGTGGATTATTAACTACCATTGGTGGCTGTTAAGAAGGGTTTCCAACCTCCTTAATTGAAACCGCCAGCCCATTCAATTGGTTTTGCAAACATGTATTTATATCATTTGTTTCTTTCCTTCTTTGTGTTTGACATGTTCCACTTTTTTATGTGCGTATCTCTAGAAGCGATTTTGCAATTTTTGTTTAAACAATGACTGTAAACACAGAAGAGAGTTAACACGTCTTCATTACTGCTTGTACACTTTTTTCCAATTTGAAGAAAGATGACATGAAATCAGGCTTATCTAGAACTTACATTGATAACAACTCATGTACAGTATGTAGCAAGTAAGAAGGAAAATTAATATTAATATTCTGTTTGAGACGAACTCTTAAATATGAATAGTATGCCATTGCATTTTTGTTATATTTATTACATTTTTGCTAATAAGCCTTTTCACAGTTCCAGCTATTGATGATGATCGTGAAAAGGTCAAAGGTTAATTGTACTAGATAACATATTTGTGTACACTTGGCAGAGCCTCATAGTCCAAGCTACTATAATAGTAAACTGATGCTACAGAAGGCTTTGTTTTACAGACACGTAACATGACAGTTGTAGCTAAGACATGTTGCTGTGGTACTCTTAACCTTTGACCTGCAGCAACTGCGAGTGAGCACCACAAAACTGTGAAAAGGTTTATTGGTTTCAGTTCAGTAACAATCATTTTGGACATGCAGTGTTTATGTTAGAATAATGTGAATGTTTTTGCTTCAATTTACAGTTGCTCAAACAAAAAAAACTTGCTTAATGCTCACAATCTCAATGAAAAATGAATATATCTTTTGTTCTTTCTGGTCCCTAGACTTAAACCTAGTCAGCCTACCGTTAATCCACTATTTGTTGTACTTCATCAAACTTAAAACACTTAATTTAATATAAAAAGTATTTTGCTTTTAAATATTTGCACAGATGATTTACGTGTGAATTGTTTATGTTTCAGACATTGCGGCAGATTTGAAAGATGATGACAGCGGTCGACCGGACACGCCGGACACGGATGAATCTGCCGGAGCCGAGGGAGGAAAACCGCCCACGCCCACTCTGAAAGAAGATGATTTCGAGTCTGTCAAGTTAATCAGTAATGGCGCATATGGGTGAGTTGGATGTTTAACAGTGTTATGCCTCTGGGAGTTAGAATGCCTTGCTGTGTGCAAACAAGCGTCTTGTACTTCATTTGCTGACAGATTCATAATTAAGTGCTCATTAGCACTTGGCAACTTGTTAATGAAGCAGTCCACGCCTTGATTAATAGTAGACTGTGTCTATTCATTATCACATTTCACTTTGCAGTATATTGATTCCCTGTTACACTGACTACTAGCGTAAACACACAAGCGTAATACGCATAGCAACTTGTACCGTTATGCTTGGATGTAATTTGCATTCAGCTGCTAATTCTTTTCAAGTTATACCAATGAGTCAAAATGAAGTCAGTGATTAAAATACATGCAATGGTGTGCTATTTATAACAGTTATGTAGAATGTTCAATTTGATTCTTTGACGGAAAGGGCAAGTCACTTAGCATGTTGTGTTTATTTTGCTATTGTCACTGAAACTTACAAAAGAGCATAAAGTTAAATTACACTATCGCTGTATGAAAAACGCCACGTAGCCGCCATTCACTTAAAAATTATGATGTAACTGGTTGACTTTTCGGAAGCACATCTTGACTTTCCGTAAGCATGCAGTGCTTAAACCAATTCAAACTTCTGCTTCTAACCTAATGTTCATACAAAAACATCATGGAATTAGCTATCTGCAAAAATTTATTATACTTTTAATGAAAACTGACAGTGTGCTTCTTTTCTTCAATCGATTAACAGTGTCATTGGTAGAAGAGTTGGCGCTAAAAATTGGAGTGCCCAGGCATGAAATGATTTTTCTAATTACATGACATATTATTACACCTTTATTACTAAATATTTCAAACATTTTTCGCAAACACTGAAATATACCTGATTTCCCAGAAAGTTTGATTTTTCCTTTAAGTGTATTGTCAGTCAGTATATTTTATTTTTTAACTGTAATTCACTACGAGTTTTTCTCTTTTTCCTTTGACTTTCCTTGAATAGGGGCAGAAATTTCTTAACACTTTACCTAATTCTGAGACCTTTGTCAAGTAATTAAATGTGTTCTTTGAAACTACGTTTGACAAGTTTCGGTGTACACAGGTGCTTCAGACCGTTGCTGCTTGTATTGTATTACTAAAATTGTAATTGTGAGCATTAAGTGGTTAATTGTGTGTTGTTTAATTTGCACCACTTTAGCTGCTTCTCCCCATACAGTTTGGTTATACAATCTCCTGTTATTATTTCTTGTCCTCGCAGCCTTGTCCTCATAATCTTAATACTAATATAAAGTGTAAACTATTTATTCCTATACATCGTAAATAAATAATAATTTTAGAGCATAAAATAATGAATTTTATTAGAGGAGAGTAGGTCTTCTGTCAGTTTTTGCCAGTAAACTGATTTCTAATTAGTGCAGCAAAGTCCAATTACTGGTGCTTGTTGACAGATGCATTGGCAATTAATTACGCCGTACCTTGAGGACTTTCTATTAGTAGATAAATTTAAGTGTGACAGCTATACAGTCAGCGGCTCTAGTCCCTTTTAAGGTTACATTTAGCTAAACTTGATAACTTTTTCAAATATAAAAGGAGCAGTTTTTCTCTTTGCGTCTTCCCAACACTTAAAAATTTTGCATATTTTGATGTAAGTTTTTTATTGCGTTGAAATGTATAGTGTTGTAGTGTCATATGTATGTACACTGACTGTAAATTTTAATTGATCAAAATTAAACTAAATTAAATTTGTTTCTTCTTGGCTGAACTATCTCATTTTGGTTTAATTGTCTAAAGTATTGACTGTAGTTATTTTCATATTTGACCAAAAATTACTGGTTTTAAAACGTGAATTTTATAACAGCAGGTGGCGTATGTTTTGTAAAGCAATTTTGCCACTAATGACACAAGGGAAATACCCTACTTCATCTCTTGTCGCAAAGTATCTAATAGAGTGAAAGTTTTAACACTTGGAAAATTTTTGTCTTAATTTTGTAATTTAAGGTTCTTAATTGATATAGCATAGTTTTAGCAGATGGAGCTAATGTAGAACTGATGTAAAGAGTGTTGGTATTTGTAACTCACCATATTTTGTAATTGCAGTGCTGTGTGGCTAGTCAGACAGAAGAAAACAAGGCAGAGATATGCTCTGAAGAAAATAAACAAACAAAATCTTGTGCTGAGAAATCAAATTAATCAGGCTTATGTTGAAAGAGACATCATGACGTTCACTGATAATCCGTTTGTTGTGACCATGTTTGGCACTTACGAAACAAAGGTAAGAGCATTTCTAAATTTAATGCAGTAGACTAGTTTGTTTTGCATCCTGCAGGCTGGAATCCGGTGCTTAGGACAGTATATACTTAATTCAGATAGTTGTGGTGGGACCAGGACGTAGCACATTATCAAAAATGGTCCTATAAGTTGAGATCCTGAATTGCCATAGGTGCTTTTGCCATTTTTGGATACGTTTACCGTCTCTCTGAGCAAGAGGTATATACACAAGTAGAGTAGCAGATGAAAGTACCCTAATATAGTTTTTTTGTCATCACCATCCACTTACTAATCTGCCCTACGTTGCTTAACTTTGAATCAAACATGCATGACAACCAGTTAGTTATTCTCTTTGCTAAGATGTCAGCTTAATGAGATTGAATAATGAGATTGCTTAATGAGCTTAATGATAAAGTGAATAGAAGATGGTAAGCTGTTATTTCTGCATTACTGTTTCTTCCTTTTTAAATCAATTATAAATTCATTAAAGTTATAAATTCCTTTCTGAAAAGGTAGAAAATGGATTAATTCTGTTATTAAAAATCTTGTTTTTACATTCTAGAAACACTTATGCATGGTAATGGAGTTCGTGGAAGGTGGCGATTGTGCGACTTTGCTGAAGAACATGGGCCCGCTGCCCCTCGACATGGCTCGCATGTACTTTGCGGAGACGGTGCTGGCATTGGAGTATCTTCACAGCTACGGCATTGTTCATAGAGACTTGAAGCCAGATAATCTTCTTATCACTTCCGAAGGCCACATTAAACTAACAGACTTTGGTTTATCGAAGATGGGACTGATGAGCTTAACAACTAACATGTATGAGATTTTTCTTGATAAGGACACGAAACAGTTTAACGACAAGCAAGTCTGCGGCACCCCGGAGTATATTGCACCGGAAGTTATTCTTCGACAAGGGTATGGAAAGCCGGTGGATTGGTGGGCCATGGGGATCATACTTTATGAGTTCCTGGTGGGCTGTGTTCCGTTCTTTGGTGAGACCCCCGAGGAATTGTTTGCTCATACAATTAATAGTGATATTGAGTGGCCCGAAGACGAATACGCCCCACCGGAAGATGCTCAGGACTTGATAAGATGTTTGCTGCAGCAGAATCCCATTGACCGACTGGGCACCGGGGGTGCACAGGAGGTCAGAGAGCATCGGTTCTTTGAAGAACTTGACTGGGAGAGTCTGCTGAGACGTAAAGCTTCTTTCGTACCACAACTGGATGACGAAGAGGACACAAGTTATTTTGACAGTGAGTAGCTTAATCTGTGTTACCTTATAGAAGGTTGCAGTTATTTAATTTGCGATTAAACAGTAGTGCAAATGAATTTACATAAACTTGGATATATACGACAATTTTTTATTACAACTTTTCAAATGGATTTGATTGCACCACCTTCTCATATTGATAAATGCCTACAGTTTGTGAAATTCATTATTTTGCTTTCAGTGGCATAAAGCACAATCCTCATTCCACACCAAAAAATAATTATCGGCTTTATATGCAAAGCTAGAAGATAGAGGCTAGCAGTGATATTTAACTTTTTTCAGCTCGGGCTGATCGCTATTGCCATGATGGTGATTCTGAAAATGACGATGTGGACGACAACGTTGTCTTTGGCAGCTTTTCGTCATGTTCTCCGCGTTATTCACGGGTCTGTTCCCGCACTGATTCAGAGGGCGGTGGAGATGAGGTAGGTCTATCTTTGTAAAAACGGATTTAGATGGCTTATACAATAGCGAAATTGTTATATGAATAATATCTGTGACTTTGCTGTTCTAACAAATTTCTACTTGCCCAATTTTTAAACAGGGTTTCCACGGTCAGAGTAAATCCTTGAAAATTCTTGTAAATACAGGCTATCCTAGAAAGTGATGGAAAAGTCAGGGAAAAAATAATTTGGAAAAAAATCAGGGAAAATGATAAACATGGAGCGAAAAGTCGAGGAAATTGGAAAGGGTTGCAAAAATAATCACCATGACCGATATTCTTGCAAACATATTTTCCAGCGATTCGTGTTCAAATAAAATTTTCTTATGGCAGGCTCCCAGTTTCGATTTCTGTTCCAAAAATGATGATTGGCCGACACATTATATTACCAGTACATGTATAAATGTCCATACACAAAAATTTTTGAATAAACCTATTGGTAATGCAATTTCTGCTTATCTTCGTTATGGAAAATCAATATTTGGTCAGGGAAAGGTTATGGAAACTCTGTGAGAACCCAGTAATTGAATGCCGGTCATGAGTTTTGAGAAGAAAAGTAACCAAGTGACGAGCCAAATAACTTCCTTATGTGTTGATGCTTCATAAATAGATTCCATGACCAACAATTACAATTACATGCATGTATTTTTCACCTGTCTTTTCCCCATTTAACTGAAGTAGCTACATGTTGTACCTTGTGAAGTATTTGAGAACATTGTTTTTATAGACCTCTAAAGACTCCAGTTTGAACGATTCGAATGAATCGGGAACCGGGAAGCCAGTGTTGAAAAAAGTGAGCTCAAACACGTCCGAAGTCTCTGCTATATCCACTGATTCTGAGTCACGGAAAGGCAGCCAGTCTGAAGTATCTGAAGATGGCAGCACTAGTAGCGTGCCCAGTGTGCCGGTAGTTCGCACTACCGTGAAAGAAGTTTCTGAATCATCAGACAGGTGGGTGTTAGAAAATGCTGTTACTGTGGTCTTTTGTACCAATTCTCTTCCACAATGGTTTTGTATTACATTGCATTGGTAAAAATACACTGAACTGCAGGTTTAGAGTTCAAGTCTATTTATTTTAAGATGAATCGCTTTTCTGTTTCGACTGTTCCAACCATAACACTTAACCATAATCTTTTCCAATTGGCCAAACTTTGAAACATTTTAAAGCCTGCTTCACCAGAGACAGAGTGCATGAAAGATAAGAGTGTTTACAGAGTGACTGTCCAAAAGTTACTGCCTCTCTGTGTTAGCTTTTTCGTTACGTTTTTTAAGAGCAAAACGATTCACTGAATCAGGAAGCTTTTTTTAACTAGGTGACATTCATGAGGTACCTCTTAGTACAAGCAATTACTAAGTCAATGTCCTAGTGACGATATTTTGTACAAAACAAGAAGCAGGAAATACTTCAAAACAACAGAAATCAATAATCCTATGACAATGTCATTTGATATTTATTTATTTAATATAATTGGGGCTGATTTGTGTTTGATTAGCTTGTTGTACTATTTATACTCGTAGACTAGATTTTGTATGCACTGACTCAGTTTAAAGCAGTGTAAATTAAGTGTGGTTAAACTTCATCATTTCCACAAAAGTAACGTGTTAAGATATGATACCCTGTTTGATTTATAGTTGGTTGTACAATATTACTTGGGGAGAATATCAATGTTTAATTATTATTCATGGTTCCCACGGTCAGGGAAAATCGTAAAAAATCCTTGAAAATATCCTGGAAAGTCATGGAAAAGTTAGGCAAAAAGATAATTTGGTAAGAAGCCAGGGAAAATGGTGAAAATGGGACGAAAAGTCAGGGAAATTGGAAAGGATTGCTATAAACCTGATATTTTTTTCAAACATATTTTTCAGTGATTCATGTTCAAATAAAATTTTGCTATCGCAGGCTCCCAGTTTCAATTTCTGCTCCAAAAGTAATTATTGGGTTAAAAAAGTTTATTCAATGTGATTATTGTGATTTCATTAGCTTCTCTGCAACTGTGCTGAAGCATTATACAGTGTTCCCTCGCTACTTTGCGGTTCGTTTTTCGCGGACTCACTGTTTCGCAGGTTTTCTAAGAATATTATAAATCATAAAAAATTACCATTTACAGTAAACAGCGTATTTATTCGGCGGATGAATACACACCAAAAATGAAATGTAGTACTTACGCCCGCTTGAGATGCTACTTGCCGACGTGAAATTATACACAACACACAATTGGTTGATTGATATCCCAGTCGCTGATTGGCTCAGGCACCGTGGAATTTGTTTACTTGTTCTCTATTTGTGAAATTTTCGTTAGAGACTGAATTTATTCAAGCCCTACGATGCCACCCAAACGTGTAAGTATTAAATAAGTATAGCGTCTCTACTTTGCGGAAATTCACTTATCGCGGGTGGGCCTGGAACGGAACACCCGCGATAAGTGAGGGAACACTGTTTATTTTGGTCAGGGAAAAGGGTCATGGAAATTTATTTCAAAATTCTGTGGGAACCCGTAGTATTCTATTTGCCAAACAGAATGTTCCAAATGTGTTGGCTTTCAGTGGAAATTATCAATGTTACTTATTCACCTTTTAGTGAAGTCAACAAAATAGTGTCTCACTCCACTCCCCAATCCGCAGTGGCCGACGAGCGACGGGAATCCAGCTCTTCACCGCAGCAGGTGACGCTCCGAGAGTCCCAGCAACAACAGCAACAGCAACAACAGCAGCAACAACAACAACAAGCCAATGGGAAAGATGCATTACCCAAGTTTTCCATCTCTGTGGAAGATGGCGGACGTGTGGAGCAGACCCTGCCACCAAAGGTAATTGCATCTTAATTTACTATTCAACTTACATAGTGGTTCTCTTACTTCAGCTCGGCTCTGTTCGTTCCGGGCTTCTTCTAGCAGTAAGAACTAGGTTTATGTATATCACGTGAAATGTGTATTTAACTACAAGTGATTAAATGTAGTCAGGGGAGCTGCACTTGACTGTTAGTTCAGTGTAGAATAAAATTTAATTGTTTTAATAATCATATAAAGTACAAGTTTGTGCGTACCATTAAAATAGTTTTTTCATTTTCAGAAATTAGAATTTTTTTAGTACAAGAATTGTATTTTTAGGAGCTGTCACCTGTTGAAGAAAAAGAGAAAGAAAAAGAGGTCACAAAGGAGCCAGAGAGGAGCAGTTCGCCTGTGGTTAGAGGCGCTGTATTACGTAAGCCAAGATTAAAGGCTGCCATACCCAAGTCATCCTCGCATACAACATTGTCATTGGTTATACCAGATAGTAAGTACTTAGTTTAACCAATATTTTTATTTGATAAGAAACATTACCATCATAAGTACATTTATAATAAAAACAATGGACAAAAGCCTTTCAGAGAGTAGATACGTCATTTATAAGTTTAATAGGCACGATTACAAAAACTGTTATTTTTATTTATGCATTAAGCAAGAGCGAAATTGAAGTTTGTAACAGTAGTAAGACTTAACAAGTTAATCCTATTTTTGCCTTTTATACTCGCCTTTAATTTTTGAGAAAGTGTAGGTCTCTAGTATGTTTGTTGTTTCGTGTTTGTGTTTGTCTATCTGTCTTCTTCTGAGTGATTAGTAATTTTGTAAGAGCTTAGAACATACTTTTGTTGCTACATATGCACAAGCACTGTCAAGTCAGAGATTTTAACAAGCTTATGGTATTTTAGTTTGTCTAATGGTTTTGTTTTTCTCAGAGTTCAGTATACTTATTAACTTTATGTTGACGGATAATCAACTAATTTTTGCTTTACAGATGTGACACCACCAATTTGCTCACCAGGTGGCTCCAGTACCAGTTCTCGCGATGCCTCGCCAAGTCGTGAAATTCCGCTTGTCCAGCACTTACGACCGCCTATCATTATTAAAAAATCGGCCCGTGGTTTTGGTTTCACTCTGCAAGCAATTCGAGTGTACATGGGCGATTCTGATGTCTATACCATGCATCATTTGGTTTATGTAAGTTTTTGCTGTCGTATTTCTTTTTAGATTAGAGAAATATTTCTATTGCCAAACTTATTACGTTTTGAAGTGAGCTATTTTGATAAGATTAAGATTTTATAGAATTGCTAATTATAATTTCGTATAATTTCAGGCGGTTGATCCAAATGGTCCAGCTTTTGAAGCGGGTCTGCGTCCCATGGATTTGGTCACTCATATTAATTCGGAATCTGTTCAGGGACTCATTCATTCGCAGGTAAGCTTTCTCATTATATGATTATTGCAATCATTTAAGTACCAAAGGATTCTTTGTCTTAATGTTGCTGTTCTGATTGTGTTGGTTTCGGCTTTTCCAATTGCCTGGCTGGCTCTGAGAAAAGGCAGTGTGATATGCAATAAGAAATGCCATAAGTGCATTAAGCCCAGCTGACCTATGTTTGTTCCTGGTGCTTGACACTATATTCGGACAAACGGAGTCGATGATCAGAGAAGTAGATTATTCAACTTGACAGAAGTGAACACTGATTTACATTTGACAGAAAGATCATTTATGATATGCATTCAAAATGCCCTGTTCTTTGAATCAAAAGTTCAAAGTTAAGATTAGAGAACGAATAAATAAATGAGTGAGAATGAGAATGAATGATTTAAATTTTTTAAAGTTGTAACTCAAAATGAGTGACAGAATTTGTTGCAGTCGTTGTCCTATAGTAGTAACAGGAGCCATACTCTTCAAGGGCATTGAAAAGGCAGTGGACAAAGTATGCAACCTTTATTTCACGTTTTGCACCAGCCATGAAATTTCTTATCAGTACTCGAACTTTTGTAGGTAGAGAAGGATTGGTATGTGTAAAAAAGAAAACATTAGTAGTTTTTGCTATTCTTTTTAAGGTGATTCGATTAATACTTTCTGGAGGACCAAGATTAAATGTCAGGGCAATACCTCTAGACCAGACCTCTATCAAAACTGGAGCAAGAAAACGTAACCCAGGTCAAGGCAAAATGGCACGCAGTCGTGGTGGTTCTCGTCGCCGACATCACAAACGGAGCGAAACGGACAAACGAAGGCGGTCGTCATTATTTCGCAGGTACTTAACGTTTCGTTACAAAATTTACTTTAAATTTCTCCAACTCTTTGGGTATATTTGTCTCTAATCTTGCATAATATATTGTAGGTTGAGCAACAAGCGTGCAAGTGCTGAAGGGTTGTTGCCTGGTTCCCCAGTCATCACTCCAAGCAGGAGTTTTGGATCATCACTCAACCGATCGCTGTCGTCTACAGAGAGCCTCTCCGGTTCCCCTACACGAGTGGGCAAATCTCCGCCGAGCAAAATACTGTCACCTCCCGATTCCGCTCACTCTACAGGCACGTTATGAAAGTTAATACACTTATTTATTTATTATTTATTTGCTTGTTTATTTTTTTGCTCATTCATTTATTTATTCTTTAACTTCTTGATTTGTAGATCCACATTTAAGCAAATTTCCATTTTTTTGTTTGTATGGAATTCATCGTAAAAATTGACATAGGATTAACTGATGTTCATTACTACCAACTTCAATTAAATAGGAAATAATTCCGGATAAAATGGTAAAACAGTACGTACCGGTGTGAAAAAAGAAAATTAAAAGCAAAAAATTGTAGCTCGCCATCATCAATTAAAAATATAACAAGTTAGGAAAAGTAAAAACAACTGCATAGGAAGAAAAAAACAAGCACTGCACAGATAGTTCATTTCATCTGTTATTTTATAGCTGATTTTTTGCTTTTGAGACCCATTTCTCAAATGCTTCTCCTGAAATAAATAAATCAATTGGGAGGCTGTAAAGGGCATGCAATGTTTTATTCCTCTTAATGACGACAAGTTTTGGGTGATGTTTCATATTTTAAAAAATAATTCTATGTAGACTGTTAGTCTTAATAGATTAGTAAACTAATAAGTATTTATTTAATTTACAGGTAGCACATCATCTCAGAGCTCATCTCCTAGCTCCAGTGTTCCGAATTCTCCTGCAAACTCTACGCACTACAGTCAGCGACCTAGTTCACTACACGGGCTCAAACACAAACTAGTTCAGACATTCCGATCTCCTCATCGACGAAAATCCGTCGGACATATTCCGCTGTCGCCGCTTGCCAGGACGCCGTCTCCGGGACCAGTTCCCACATCGCCAACCAGGTCACCCAGTCCGCTGGCTATGCCGCTAGCTGCAAATGTTGCTCACGTTCCGGGAAGCTCGTCTCACGCACAACTTTTTCCTGCTCACATTGCTACGAATCCGGTGATTAAGCGGGCGTTAACACGGCCCAAGAGTCAGGACACACTGAACTCTGCATCGCCTCTCACACGGGTGCGAAGGACCTCATCACCGGATCGTTTGCACCCTAGTTCCGCTATCACAATACCACCTGCAGTATCCATCACGGCACCGACTCCACCACCGCAGAAACCTCCAGTTTTAAAAGAAGCATCTTGTGATCCTACTGAATCAAGCGAACTGCAAAAATCAGAGATCAAAGAAGGGCAGGCTGCTGCTGCCGCTCCTTCGACCAAATCGGCAAAACATGCCGCATCGTCCACAGAGAAGAAAGAGAAATCTGAAAAGAAAACTAGTCCAAAGAGCGCCAAGCCTCCGAAGAGTGACTTCAAAGAGAAACGGAAGGAGATGGACCGCAGAAAAGAGGACAGTCTAAAGAGGAAGGATGACAAGAAAAAAGAAACAAGCGAACACAAGAAGGACATGAAAAAGTGATTCTAGAGTTTTATTTGTTCAACAGTTTTGTGGTCGTGTGATTGTGATCAATTCTTGCTTTTATCGTGTGCGAATGTGATTGTTGGTGTGTGTATAAAAATGCACGTAGGTGTTCAAGTAATAATATTAACAAACTTTATAAACGTGACATATTGGATGAGCATGCATCTATGGTAAATGAATGCTGTACAAGCCACAAATGTTGGTCGCAAGTTCTTATATGAATCCTCAACAAAACAATTCTGCCATACTCGAACATGTGTCCATTAGAAGTAAGCTTATAAGTAAGTAGCAATTTGCCTAGACTAACTCAGCACTCTATTTTGAATGATTTATCTGCATTATTCGAGTCACGCCTTCTGTTGTATAGTAAGACCAAAAAAGAATCATAATTAGTCAATTTATTGTACGCATAGAGTCTGCAGTTGATGTGTCTCGGTTGTAAATTGACGGCATTGCACGCTCTTGTATTATATATGTATTTATATATATATATACATATATATATATATATGAAGCTTGTAAATAATGGTGCTTAAAGCAAGATTAATTAACATTTTGTATGTTTAAAGCAAAGCGAAACATTGTTTGTGCTGCGCTGACGTCATTAACGTAGCAGTAGTCTTTCCGTTGACGTGGCATAATCTGAATTTTTCCGGTAAGCTTTGCAGTGTATAAAAGTTTACTAATTTAGAGGTTAGCAGATGTCACCCTTATGCAGTGTTAGCTTCCTCTGTTGTGATATTGTACAAAGTTATTTGCTGTACATTTTCTTCACTTGTATAGACCTGTGCGATGTATTAACCTGAGTCACTGAAAGGTTTTTTAAATTCGACTTCAAGGAGAAACTCGCAATGAAATGTTGGAGAAATACTGCATTTCTTGCAATTTGTTTTACATGTAGGAAATTTATTTAATTCAGAGAACAAAGCGTAAATTCTTTTTATTGTGGAGATTTTCACTTGCTAAGCCGTAATTTTTTTTCGTTATTGTTTTTCGACAAACATTGTTGACAACATTTCCAAAATTGTTTGATTAGTTTTTAGTTAGAGTGCAGCTAAATTTGTAGCAAGATAACATTTAGTTCTTGTGTGCAAGACAGTCTTCTATAAGGCTCATGGTGTCGCATCAGATTCATTTATTTTTGTTATCTGCTGGTTTTGTATATACGAATGTTGTATATTTATTGATTTATTTTAGAGATACGTTGTTATTGTAGAGTATAATACACCACTTACCTGTTATGATTTGAAGAAAAGTTTAGTGTTAGTTCTGTTTGCAGGCATAGTGCGCATGCTTAACGAGATATTCAAGCCTACATGTTTTCATAAAGAGTAATTTTCTGTATATTTTCTCATAAACATCGTCAGGGATGTGAAATGGAACGGAAATAACATGTAATAAATTTAAACAGTAATAATAATTACTGTTTTAAGCAACTTTAAGTATCGATTACTTTCCCTATTGATCGATTATTGAGTGATTACTTTTTTAGCCTAAAGTTTGATTTTTACTGCCAGAAAAACAATCCTGTAAACAGTCGGTTTTAAAACTCTCCAGGATGAATCCTGCTGTATAATAAATGTTTACAGGTTGTCTTACTCTCCAAATAATGGATGAGTTATTTGTGGTAAAAATTTCTAGTATCACTGATGCTACTTCTACCTGAAAGGCAGTAAATATCACATTTCGTGTTTTGTATCTGAAGTAGCTACTGCTCATTTACAGTAGTAATTGTGATGTTTGCCTGTGCACTTTCTTGGATATTATCTGGTTCTTTATGAGAAAGTAAAGAGAATTTGGGGTATTGTTCTATAGATGGCGGCACTGTATTTGACTTCCTTCTTTGACCTGAGTTTCTGCAAAGGTATCTGTCGCATGGTCGACGTAATCTTTTGATGTAACTTTTTTCTTAACATGTTTCATTTCGAAAACTTAATAGGCAAATCTAATCTAAATGTCACCTATGTAAATATTTTTTGTTAAAACTAAACCTTCTATCAATTCTCTTCGGCTTCTTTGATTAATTGTGTTAACATAATTAAATGTACAACCAATTTGTTAACATTGATGACTGTGTTAAATATACTGTGTCATTGTTTTGGAATGCTTTTGTACATATCAGCACTATTAATCATGCATTGTTTGTATCTTTCCAAGCTTTGTTTACTGGATAAACTACTCATTGTTTGTTTTATGTTGTTTCATATGTAAAACTCGATGTTTAATTGTTGCACGGTGTGATAACTTGTCATTCTCTTCTAACTGTCTTATGTTTCAAACTCTGCAGCGTCTTCTGGCCTCTGCCTAGTTTACAGTGCATACATGGCAGGTACTTTGTGGATGCATTTATCTTAACTCAGACTTACATTATTTCAGTAGTTTGTGCATAGGAATTGAGAAGCTGTGCTGGTTGTTTCCCGTGTAGAAAAGATTAAAACGTTTGTTTCAGAAGTTTTCATTATTTAAAGAAATGATTAAAATACTTTAAATAATTAAAATACTAGTATCAATTACCAGGGTAACAAAATGACAGTTTGGTTGTGAAAATGTTAGTGACATTGACGTTGATTTCATAAGTCAACTCCAGCGATTTTACACCTGTAGGAGACAGTTTCCTACATGTAGATCTGGCGAAATATAGTGGTGTTACGTCTAGAATCAGCACAGTAGCAGAAGAAAACGAATTTTAAACAACACGCAACTCAGTTATTCAGTAAGAATTTACCACAAGATGAACATTGTTTGCCTGTTAGCAACAGAGAAAGTGGAGAGTCAAAGTGATTAGTGAGGGACTTTTGAAACACGCTGTATGAGAACAAGAGACTATGATTTTTATTTGTCTGCGAGTATTTGTATGAGTATAAATAGTTGTTGTCTTTCTGCTTGCTATTTTCTAGGTCTGCTGAAATAACATTCTGCCTTGCTTGTCATCTTCTGTCTCTGATAATATGTCTGTGCTTGAATAAAAATCCTACCGTCGTGAACTTTTTTGTTTTCATTCTTTTTTCTGCGCACAGCATACTTACTTGGAATACAAATATAACAGCGCGCTTAAATCGCCCCTATCTTTACTTATCAAAAGAAAGTTTTAAGCAAGTTTCGCTTGCTCGAGTGCCTGCATGCCTACAACATGCAGTTAACTAATTATTCATAATCCGTTGTTGGACTTTAATAAGCCTTTTTTACAGTTCCAGCGATTGATGATGATCGTGAGAAGGTCAAAGGTTAAGTGTACCAGACAACACATTTGTGTACACTTGATAACGCGTTGCAGCTCATGCTATTGTTATACTAACATAGACATGGACATAGGACATTTATTTTCTCCAATTAGTTTAACGTCAATAGTTTTTTAAATATTAAGTAATTATGATCATGGAGCAGGGCAGGGAAGGACCATAGGGTCATCTAGTCTCCTGCCCTTTCTTATAAATATATATTATTAGAAATAAACGGTGATGCTGCAGATAACAAAAACAAAAGAAAAAATAATAAAAACAGTATAAATGACACAAATTATCCAAAAAGAACTGAAAACAAAAAATAATAAAGTTGGATACCTAAATCTAAACAAAACAATAGTCAATACAATTATTCGGTAATTAGGATTATATGTAGTAGTTTTATGGATTATATTAGTTTTAACGATTAGTCAGAAACTTACCTAGTTTATTTTTTCTTGTTTCCAAATGCATAATTAAGTGAAGTCCACGTAATAAAACAACTGAAGTTACAAAACTGAGCGGCAGGTGGTTTTGCTTTACTCCGTCGTTAGAGTAAAGGTTGTAGTTAAGACGCGTTGCTGTGGTACACTTAACCTTTGACCTACATCAACTGCGCGTGCGCATAGCGAAACTGTGAAAATGCTTATTAATTAAAAAAAACGATAAACAATTATAACAGCTTGAGTTGGCATAGTCTGTACATTTTCACAACTCATTTTAATAATTATTACGCAATGACTTTACTTGCAATTGCAAACAGCTAATCATTTCCATACTCTAGTATGTATTAACATACGTGTTGCCACATCATTAAAAAACACAGAAATAATTAATGTGAAAATATAAGACCATTAAGGATTGAAGATTGTTGAATAAGCAGTAAAAGCCGTGCGTTGGCAGTCCAGGATACCGCTGGGGGACTTGACTGTGCTCTCCTGCTCCCCTAGTTGATCCTGGGACCCCGAATCTCTTGAAAAAGACTGCCACTTGCAAAATAATATAACACAGCGTTACATGTAAATGATAATCGTTTGTATACAGTTCGGGAATATGATTTTCAGTTAATCTGTAGTTTAAATTTAAACATTGCACACGATTTAAGCCGCCCACAAGTTTTCTAAAAATGTGTTTGTGCGGTATTTTGTGGAATTTAGATTATTTGTCACTTGTACATTTTACAATGACTTGTAAATACCAACTATAAAGAAAATCCGCTTCACTTGAACTGATTATGATCCTTGAAAACTCGACAAGGTGATAACGAAAATGAACGTGGAAATATAAAAACACTTTACAATTTGGTTGCTAGCTAAACCTGACCCAATCTTAAACTATATATATATATATATATATATATATATATATATTAATTCTTTATTTGTCATAAAAACGGTTCCCTCATTATAATAAAATTGAGTTAGCCTCAGCGTAATGTTAAAATAACAACACTGTTCAAGACAAATGCGTCCAGTGCATACTAAAAAAACTAAAGTGCAAACTATATACAATATAATGAACATATTTACAAATACCATATTAAAATATTTTTACAAACAATTATAGGAAAGTACATTAAGTTTTACATTACATAGTGCACACTATTTATACATTTAACATTACGAAACACGAAACTAACATAACACGTATTACATTACATAATTTTTTTTAAAAAAAATTTCATTTTTAATCATTATATGGAGTCAGGGGCGGGGGTATATGAAAGTGGAGTCCGTGTAATTAGTATCAGATGCACAATGTGGAAGTTGAAACCTGTTATATTGATATTCTTTTAATTTCTTTTTAAAGTGGTGGAGAGATTCTATTTGTTTTATTTCACTGGGTAGTAAGTTCCATAAATGTATGGCCTGTTTTGATATAGAGTTATTTCCAAATTTATTGTTTACTGTAATTTGCTTTAAATTGTATGTTCTAGTGTTCAATGTGGTATCAGGAATAAATGCTAAGGGATTGTTTGTAAATGGAATGCTCAGTTTATTTATATATTTATAAAGAAATATCAGTGTTTTGCAATCTCGATAGGCTTCTAATATTGGTATTTTTGTGGACGTTCTTAAGCTTGTTGCAGAAGCAGCATGTTGTTTAGCAGTTTTGTTAGAGTAGCCATGAATTAATCTAAGTGCGTAGTTTTGCATTGTATTTAGTTTTCTAAAGTTTTCATATTTAACGTTTTGAAGTAAAGTGCAACCATATAGATAATGTGGTAATATTAGACTTTTGTAGATGAGAATTTTTGTTTTCTTGGTTAGATGGCCTCTGGTTTGGCGTAAGAATGTCGTGCTTAATGCCATCTTGTTGTGTATTTGATGAAACTGTTCATCCCAAGTGAGTTTATTGTCGACAGTAATGCCTAAAAATTTTACAGTTTTTGCTTGTTCTATGGAACAGTCACCTACTTTTAGTGTTGCATTAGAAGTAATGTCATTGGATTTGGGTGATATTACCATAAATTCTGTCTTATCATCATTCATTTTTAAACCAAAATAGTTAAATGCTGCATTTATATTTGTTATGTCTTTTTCTAGATTATTTTTTGATGTTAGAAAGTCTGCGTGTGCTGTATAGAGTGTTGTATCATCGGCATATTGTGTTAAGTCTGAATTATGTAAAACTAAATGAATTTTATTAACGTATAAACAAAAGAGTAATGGACCTAATATCGTACCTTGTGGGATGCCTCTCTGTGGTGTGTCCCATGTTGAAAAAGTGTGTTTGTTCAGTTTGACTCTTTGTTTTCTATTGTGTAGGTAATTATTAATTAGTTTGAGAGAAGTATAATCGAATCCTAGTTGGCGTAAGTTGTCTAGTAGTAAATTGTGATCGAGGCTGTCAAAAGCTTTACTTAGATCTAAAAATGCTGCTGTTATATATTTATTTTTATTTAAGTTGTAACGCCACTTTTCAGTGGCATCAATTATCGCGTCTATTGTAGAATGTAGTTTTCTAAAACCAAATTGATGATTTGACAGTAACTTATTATTTTCAATGTAATGGTTTATTTGGTTGTAGATAACTCTTTCAAATACTTTGGCTAGTACGTGCACTACTGAGATTGGTCTGTAGTTTTTAGCATCATCTTTAGCATCTTTCTTGTGTATTGGAGTTATGTTTGCTTGTTTACACACTGCTGGAAATTCTGAGCGCATTAAGACTTGGTTTGTGATATATGTTAGATGAGGAGTAATGATGCTGGCACAGTCTTTTAAGATCTTTATTGGCATGTCTGAGGGTCGAACTGTAAGTCAAAACAATCTACTCTTTAAAATATTGAAAGGACACATACTATTACTCGTACACATACTACTTTTTAAAAAATGAGTTGCGTGAAAGAATTATTACCACACAAACACAATTTCGCGTTCGTGCCACTAGTTCTTCGATGTTACATGCATTTCGCCATTCACCGGGCACTAGTGCTTGTATTTCGGAGGTGCTCTACCACTCAGTTCAGATTTGTTAGTTTGTGACGAACTACACACATTCGACAGCTCAAGCGTGATTTGAAATTTGAATTTTTATCTTAAAACATGCTTAGTTTTAGTACAACACTGAGTTCTTACAGTAGCACTGTACTTCAATTTTCGCTTTCGCAAACACGTGCAACACGCTCGTAGAATATTTTTGCTGAAAATTATGTTAGTTTGTGATGACATCAATAGTTGGTCTCGCCCGCCGTTAATTAAGTTTTTAACCTATTATTTAATTTATCAGAAACGCTTTTGCAGTATATACTTTTTATCGGACTTGAAACTCGGGTAGTATATGAAAAATCATCCTGTCTTTCTTTAAATAAATGATTTCAGTCTTGTCTTATTAAAACGCCAATTACACATCTTTGTCATAGTAATTATATAATTTTATTAGTAGATTTAATTAAAATTATTAGTAAAATCCATTTCTATAACTACATAACGCGTCAACTGTTTTAACTACAAGTACTATAAAAATATTGCGTTTTTACATATACAATGTTATGCTATAGTGTTATTAAAAGTGCTTTACATACAGTACTGTGCTATAGTTGGGCCCGTGGCTATTTTCATAACTATACTATTAACTGTAATAATAAAAATTTAATGATGAAAAGCCAAAGGCAAAAGCTTTGCTACGAATGGATATCAAAATGGCAATTACACATTTTTCTCATCATAATTGCACAGTTTACTAACAAATTTCATTTAGCATAATAAGTTCAAGTCCATAACTGCATAAGGCAACTGTTGTTTTTTTAATGTGTAGTACTACTAACGCTTACATTACACTGTCGGCTAATGTCGACCTACTTTTATAAACCTGCAGTCCTACAGTTAGCTAGGTTTACACGTATTTTTATAACTAACCAAATTACAGTATAATTCTAAAAATCTATTTTTCCAGCTGTTGAGATTGATGATCATAACATAGGACTTATTTCTAAAGTTAAAGCTAAAAACAAAAATTTAGCTGGGATTCGAATCCGAATATGCTTATAAGCTGGGAATTACTCACAGAAGTTTGTTTTGATTAGAGCTAACATTTTTCATCATGATCGTATGGACGGTTATCATTGTTCACAGTATTGTTGTTCTGAGTTTCTACACCACTCTCTGTAATTACTTTCAAGCACTGATCCTTCACCGAATGTTTCTTGGATTCAGCTGAGAAGACGTACTCGTAGATCAAAGCCCCCACCGCTCCTCCGCTCAGAGGTCCTATCCAATATACCTGTCAATGTAACAACAGGTGTTATCAAATTGCAGGTGTTCAGGCATGTAAAGCCCGAAGCAGGCATTTATATGCTAATTATTGTTTGTGTAAAATTGATAGGTGATAGAGTTAAAGTTAAAAACGGGGAACAAAAAGTGCCACAAGCCTTACGTCAAGGTTAGGGCGCATCTGACGAAGAGGGCAAAACAAAAGTCAAACAGCGTGTCATCGGTAGACCGGCAAATATCGTGTTAATTCCCGTGAGCGTGTGCTGCGCATGAATATTTAACAGTTTATGTCATAAATTGTACGACAGAGTTTAAAGGACAAGAAAACGAGTGCCAGAAGTAGATTCCAGAAAAATCGGCTTAAAAATTCTATTATCTTGTAGGATTTTTATGCATATATCGCACTCGCGTTGAAAGGATTTTTTCATTTTAAATTTCCGACGATGCTGTTCCGACGGCGCCATTACATGACGTAACACACGCAAACGTAAAACAGGAGAAGAAAAGGCATTGTTAAATTATGTCCCAAAAAATTTCCATGCAAATCAATATTACTTAGCATTTCGCTTACCTGCCGGAAAGACTTGTGTAACTAGAAATAACAATTTAAAATATTCGTGCCAATTGATAAAATGTTCCTGGCTCACCCTCCAAGGTGCGCCACTCACTAACCAAAAACGTATTTTTAATCTTATTAATTATAATTTAAAATTATTTTTTTCAAACTTCAAGCAATGTTATCTAAACTTGTTTCAAACGACCTACCATTAAAACGGCTGCGCCTAGCGGTCATCGCGGGAGTTTAAATTTACAAGTTTTATACAGCGTTGCTACTAACGCAAACCCTTCGTGCACTAAGGCAGTTGTTTTTAAGTTTTCTGTAAGTGGAGGATTTTCTTGTGCTTTAAGACTTTTTTGCTGATTTAAACCTTTCGTACAGCAATTGATGTGTTCAGTTACTGTGTCCCGAACTACATTACTTAACGTTTAAACTTTATTAATTACGGCAAGATTAAATCAGCGCCCTAATATTCCCATAATAATATACATTTCGCCGAATACTAACTATGTATTAGCAAGGATTCCTAGCACACAGTCTAATAACTCTCTATCTGATTCAGTTCTAAAATTCATTCACTTTCCAAGGTTGGTTTTCGTGTCTTGTGAAAAAAAACTTAATTTATCAAACCACTCAGCAATTTAAATGAATAAGTTAAGAATTACTGAATTATGAAACCAAATCCGCCCAAAAGAAAGGTGAAATAGCCGTGACAGAGTCTGCCTGATTCGAACTATATGACTTTGAATTAAAAGTTCAACAACGCCATGACCACTAAACTACACAGCCCCTTGTAAATGAGGTATTCAGACCTCAAAGCTTACTAACCAATTCAGATATTTTTGCATTTTTTTCTTTTCAGCTAAGTTCGGTTTCATAACTCAGTAACTGTGTTCGCTCTTCGACCATATTTCGAGTAAACTTTGAAACAATGAAATTTAGGATATCATTACAAGTAATGTGGTGAACACTTTCTCGTGGAGCAAAAGTCAGCAAACGTTAATCAGTTAATTATTCAATCAAATTACCTGGCCTTAACTCCTCAATTAACCAATCAAATTATCTGGTCTAATTATAGGTATAGGTATAGGTATAGGTATAGGTATAGGTATAGGTATAGGTATAGGTATAGGTATAGGTATAGGCATAGGCATAGGCATAGGCATAGGCATAGGCATAGGCATAGGCATAGGTATAGACATATAGGTATTGGTGCTTCTCCTTCTAAGGTTAAGGAAGCGTTAGGTTAATTGTTGTCCACAGATAAACGGTTTAAAAATCTGTTAGAGGTACAGAGGCTAATAAGTAGTTGATAACTTACCCAGTGCTCTGACCAGACATTAGCAATAACTGCTGGTCCAAACGTTCTGGCTGGATTCATACTGCATCCTGTGTAAGGGATCTAAAAGCGAAATTGAAAGAAAATGAATATGACGCCATTATTAGATACTTTGAACATAGTACTTCTTGCTGATACAAATTTCCCGCTTTAACTGGTAATGTCATCAAATTGCCGTGAAATTATCCCCCACGGGGAAGGCGCGGGGAGAGGAATGCAAATTTAATTTTCTTAAGAGTAATGTTAACAGATACGTCAACATCCGTAAATTCATCTAGAAGATTTCCAGTTTTGAAGTAAGGTATGAAAACTAATAATGGCGTCTGATTAAAGTTTAAGCATAACATTAGAGATCCTATAACCCTTAATCTCAAGCGCAAATACTTTGAGAAGAGGAAATTAAGCACAGTTCCAAAAATGTAAAGAAAAACTGCCCGCTCATCGTAATAGTATAAAAAAACTAATCAGTCATCCCAAAGCTATAAAAATCTGGTCAGTTATGTGCTTCCATTGAGTTTAGTCGTGAAACCAGAAATGAACTGAATCCGTTCATCAAACACCTGCAACGTTTCTGACATGATGGTGAAGAGTTTTTATCTTTTCCTAATACTTTAGGAAAAAACTAATTGTTAAGAAGTCATAATTCACGATGGAAAATATACTGAATATAATTCAAAGCGGATACATTAATTTTACAGATCAAAAGTATCCAGTAAAACATGGAAGCAAAATTTTAACGAATATTCCAAAACTTGGAACAAAATTTGACTGAAATTGTTCGCAGTCCACTTTATTGATAAGGATTAAATATTCAAACTTTTGATAAGGATTAAATTTCTATGGCTCTGAGCCGGCGTATTAATTTTGACCACTTTTCCAGGCGTTTTATTTGCTCAGCAGTGATGCTGAGAAATAAGTAAAATACGAATTTCGTTTTAGTACAGAGAACTTTCAAAACTTCGCAAAACACATCGAAACAAACTGAAGTGCATATAGTTAATTTATACCAGCGCTTTTCCTTCGGGTTACAAAAAATATAAATAAAAAAAAGTTTAATTCGGCTGAATTTAATTGAATCGAATTAAGCGAGATCAATCGAATTGAATTGAACTAAACTGAATAAGGCACGAGATTTCCCAGGTCTCTTCGAAACACTTAAAATCCTGTCAGGCTAAAACGACGTAGCGTTTGACACAACTATATAATCATCGTGACTTGTCATGCTAACTTAAAATAAACTTTTCTGCTCTAGTCAATACTAGTACAATAGGTAGAACCAAAAGCGTTCATTGTGTTAATTAATGCCGGCAAAACTAAACCTAATATATAACAGAGCATTACCGAAAATAAATGACCTATTGCAACAGCCAGTCCAATGGCCAGAGGAGCGGATCCACCAATGGTTCTACCCTTGTCGCAAGCAGCAAATACAGTCAGCACTAAGACAAACGTGATGGCAAATTCTACTCCAAAAGCTTGTGAGACTGTCACACCCTCGGTGATGGTGTTAGCACCAAGGGTGCTGTTCATGTATGACGGTGTTACGCCATAGAGATAACCAGCACCAGATATTCCTCCAATGCACTGAGCGACAATATAGAACAATCCCTTGATGACGTTGGTTTTTCTGGTCACTATCATGCCCAAGGTCACGGCCGGGTTGATGTGACCACCACTGACGTCGGCAATGCACCATACGACGGTGGCTACAGTCAAACCGAATGTAAGGGATATTCCCAGCACGCCATTGAAGAAACCTGGATGGGCTGCATCAGGACTGGACCACACCGCCGAGCCACAAGCCAACAAGACCAGCAGCAGCGTTCCTAAAAATTCGGCAAAGACTGCTTTCCAGAATGTTAAACAGCCAATTTTCTTCGTCATATTGCGACACCTGAAAATAAGGGAATAAACACTGCGTAATGGTTATGACAGTAGGTTTTAAAGCATTAATACTACAAAACAAGTAAATTAAATAAGCTGATACGCAAAAATATACAAGATTCCCATAGACTCTTCTAGCCGGCTGACTGATCGCTTTATATGCTTATCTACGAAGTTAAGCAGCAATCAGTTTGGGTAATGAATGAACGGATGACCACTAAGAAATTGCTTATGGCTGATTTCATACCCCAAGAAAACTAAACTGCATACTGCAAGAATGAACGCGAACGTGTATGTGTATTTGGTTCAAAACTAAAGAATCCTGTTCAGAATCATCCCAAAAAATGGCGAACTACATTCCTATCAAACCATAACCGTTTCACTGTTGGATAAACCCAGCTATTGAGTGTGACAAACCGTAAGGAAGACATGAATAATGTGAAAAGAAAAACAAAAAAGGAAAGCACCTTGCAGTACACGATTGATTTTTAGCCGCCATAACCCAAGTACAAAGTACTGTTCAAGATTAATCCTTTCGCCTTAAATACTGCTAAGACCAAGGGCAGGGGAACGGTTGAGGTCAGCTTAAAGGACCTTGAAATTAAAGTTCAACTGCCTGCTGGACAAGGCAAATTTGAGTTTAAGCCGTCGAAGATATTCGACAAGGTTAAACTTACATATTTTGTGAAAAGGGCGTACGTATCCTTTAGACTAGCTACAAACAAGGCCCAAAAGTTAGCATAATATACCAGTCTTCGTTTTTTTTGTTAGTTTTTTTGGTTTTAAAAATTTCATGGAAACCCAGATATTTCAAATTAATTACAAATGACGAGCTGTGTGCAACCGTTTTATTACAATACTCGTTGCAATAGCATTATTTTGTCTTCAAGATATCCAACATTTTTAATTTTTGGTTTGTCGTCTTATCATTAAAAATGTCAGATTAAGTAGACCACCAGCAACGGTCGAGTGAACAACGGGAAAATTCGCTTCAAGAAAGAACCACCATCATGAATAAAGATAACCTAAAACATGGCATTTTCTCTAATCGTATGAATAAAACTGAAGTTTTGAACGACCTGTTTATGTTACTTCTTTGTTTCCCATTGCCGTAAACCTTACAGCTACATTGCAGTTGTGTGCTAATTTGCTAAAAAAAATTAACAAGTTCACCTTTAGCATTCGTCAGTCTCACCAGGTGACGGATTTTTTTCAAAATTGATTAAAACGTACGTACGGTCAACAGTTTCAGAAGAGAGACTAAATAATTAGGCAATGCTATCTATAAAAAATGACATTACAAAAACCGCTGACTTTGAAATGATTTTGAAAGATTACTCAGTTCAAAAAGCCAGAAGTCTGTTTTTAGAAAGCCCATGCACAAGCAGTGTGTCAGTAATTATCTTGACTTATAAAAAAACATTAAAACTTTTATACGGACTTTCAATTTTTAGTATAATCATTGTGGTAAATGGTGGAGCCTCAACGCTTTTTGGCTGAGAATGGCATAAAACATCGATCTTCAGCTTTCGTAAGGACAGGGCCCCACTAACAATTTTCTAGCTGGGCCTCGCACTTTCTAGCGCCGGTTCTGCCTTTTGCTGTTATATAGTTCATCTTATTCGTGAAGGCAAGATAGGGACGATCATATAAAATCACCCCCTCACATGATCTGGTTTGTTTTACTATGACACTCAACAACAATGGTTAGATTTGTTTGTCTTAATTTACGTTTAGTTTTAGTTTTAGTCACCAACAAAGTACGATCATTTTCGTTATGAAATTCCTTATATTTTCTGTCCGTCAGTGGAGAACTTACTCCTTCAGTTACCCTTTCCCGATCGCTCTTACTCACAGACTTTCTTAAAAAAATAAGAAATCACGTGTCTATATCACTACACAGAATGCAATTAACACAGTAAAACATATTATACATATTGATTCAAAATTAAAATAAATACGTGTTTAATTCATTCATTTTATTCATTTAATTCATGCAGTTACCAGCAGCATCCTGCTTCTTCCGTAAGATGGAAAAAACGTAACCTATCCCCATCTTGCAAGAAAAAAAGTAACGCGGTTCAAACTGCGTTTCTACTCTATTAAAGAAACAGACTTGATGAAACAGAAACTGTAATGTGTTCACTTGTCAGAGATACAGTACAAGCTATCGAAACAAATAACAATTTTCTTGTAAAACCAGAACAAATTTCTGTATTTTGATTCATGCTTACTGTAACTAGTAGTATACTTCTTAGTTGATATAAAACAGCATGCTATAGATAGTTTGTGTATACAGCTGATTATTGTTGAAACAATGTTATATGTAATAGGCCTACATTGTAACGGCTCTTAATTTTAGAGTAATATCGTGTTGTACAGACATTTTCGTGCATTATTCATATTTTTTACCTAAGCTTATTTATTTAACCTACATTGTTGTTAATTGACTAACTGTACGAATACTAATAATGTACGAATTTGTACGAATAGTAATAATGACGCCTTTAATTCATATATTTTATCAAATCAAATGTAGGTCTACTAATAAGAACAATAACCATAATCTTAATAAACGAGCACTAGAATAATTTAAATAAAATCTTAAAATTCTATATTTTTCAAAAAAAAAAAACAGTTACCTTTCTGCACAGCTTGACATAACTACTGCGGTAGGAATAGCCGAATCTCAATTCTGTAAAACACCTGACTTGATTTCACGGTAAAATAATGACAAAATCATACACGCGCATGTACGCACGCATCGCATCACCAGTGCGTGTCCATCCCACTTGCTTGCCTACTTGTTACGCTACGTGGAATTTTTATTTATTTTGTCGCAAACGTAAACTCATTAACGTATCCCTTAAGGGAATTTAAAAAAGGTAGTTTTAAATATTTACCTGATTTACGAGAATGCGCGTTTCAAAGGAATCCGGGACAATGATAAAGATGCTAAATTCAGTTATACCTCTTACTTATTATAAGTCCAATTAAACAAACCACCATTATTTGACAGAACTCCGTTTTTCGAATAGTTAAAAAAATAGTGGAATGCACCGCTTAGTGAATGCCCCAAAAATAGAATGTCGGCAAGACAGCATTTCTTGTCTGATTAATTACACGTGACAGGAAGAGTGTACCTGTATCTACAAAATTCATAAATCACTTAGGTTATAGCTGCTCGGTACACATAACCTCACTCAAGGCTTTCTTGGCTATTTTATAACTTACATATAGCATATAACGCGTTTATACCAATGAAATTTTGTAGGCGTGTTATAGTTGGCGTAGTAAAAAAACTAATCTGGTTCAAGAGCTTTTTGTCTATCTTTCACGGCCGTTCAGTAAAATCTTGACCTTTTTGGTTACTTTGTCGATCCTTTTCTAAAAACTTTGAGTCGGAAAAAATTAACTGACAACGTCCAGTTAACCCGAGACGCTTAAGGCAACAATTTTGCTGATACGATCATAACTATTACACCGAAAAGCTCTGTTGGCGTTGATATTTAAATGTTGCCAACACTCACGTATTTTAAGTTCTTCACATGCACACACGCAACAAATTTCAGTTCTCAAGTATTCTAGAACTTCATTTTTAAATATCACCTGGCTTCCTTTGCCATCAGCATCAACCGTGGCAAAATTAGTAGTAGAACTCTCGATAATACAGTAGGCCTAGAATTCGTGACTCGCGTGCTATTCTTGTATACATAAAACGTATTTATATATATTTAGAAAGCACAATGAACTGCAATAACAATACAGGAAAGTTCAGTAGTACCCAAAAATTGTCCTAATTTTTTTTATTTTTGTCAGTTTTTTTATTTCGACACTCAAAATGGCGGGCAGGTTTCATTTAAATTTCTTTTAAACACTTGCTCTTTCCGGTTACAATCCGGGCACCTGTGCTAACCATTAACCATTTCCTAGAGCCATCTAATTTAGCAAAAACATATATTCAGCAGATGACATGCCTTTACGTACATATCACACAAATTCCGTAGAGTGGTAGTCAAACGCAAGAATGTAGTTCAAAAATACAAATTTCGTTAGATGGATTGACGGAGGCGTATTTGAAACTAGGCCTAAATAATTTCGTTCAAGGGCAGAAGGTCACACAAATCTGCTTATGTGCAAAATAACAAATTCAGTCTGATGTCGTTTAATCACTTGTCAGATTGCGTGAAGATATGAGAGTTGTAGCAACTAGTTTCAGGGAATTCTGTAATCAGTCTGAAATCTCAAAAATAATATTGCACGTCAGATTTGTACACCGAAACCAGTTTATACTAGTATAAATATTCAGAATAAGCTTGTTGAAGTTGGAGATTATGTAATAGCTGTCAATTTCAATAAAATCAAGCTCATTTTGTTTTTACGTTACAAGTTGCAATCACAGAATTCTCACTGTCCTTTACTGATTTACTTACAATGCGTCAAAAATTTAGATTTCCAAACTACCGTTTTGTGGTAGACTTAGGCCCGTTTCACACTGAGGGCGTGCGGCAAAATTCCTTGAGGAGGAATCCATTGCGGCATTCTCCATGAAAATGGGAACAAACTGCTTTCCATGGTGCATTGAGACACAGACGCGCCTTGAGAATTTTCCTCATGGAATTCCTCGAGAGGAATTCTGCCGCCACGGGGAAAATTGCCGCTTGAGAGATATACAAAGTTTCTCTCTTGGAATTCACAATAAAATTTAACTGGTCACTTCATTTTTGTTTAACGAACAGCAATTAGGCCTGACAGACAGACGTTTCTTGGGAATTTTGTTTATTCATTGAATTTCTGTCGTACAAAAAAGGACAGTTCCTAATTTATAATAGGCGGCATGTGTAAAAAAGATAAAATACATTATTAAAAACTAATAAGGACTATAAACATATTTACAAAGGAGAATTAATTTGTAGGGCAAGTAATTATTATTAAAACTGGGTTTTTTTAGATAGATATATAATTAACTGCGCTGCCATGAAACTCAAGTGCACATTTGCTTCATATAAACTTTTAATCGCAGTAATTATTTCATATTGTTTATTTTGCACATTGTTCAGAAAGTTACAAACGACTACAGGTTTAATTGATTTTTTAGTTGAGTTGCCATTTATTAAATCAACATTATATCCTATGTTCCAAACATTCTTCCAAAACTCGGAGCAACGGATCAACCGATAAATTTTGAGATTTCCAGAAAATCTTCTAATTTTCAGACAGCGATTCCGCGCGTCGTTTCTAGCTCATTTTCCTTGAATCTTCAATGTAAAAACGGGCCTTAATTTTATATTATGTCTTGATATTTACATCCTTGTACGTCTTAGACCAGTTTTTCGCCCCATACAAATAATGAATCACCTTATATAATTACTTTTTAAAGTTTGGAAAGTCGAAAGAAGTCGGTGATATATTAAGTAAGTATACATTGTAGGGCATTTAATGATTTAATGCATTTGATTTATCTTATTGACAATATTCATTACTACTTTTATGTTTATTTGCATATAAAAATTTAATGTTTAGTAGTGAGGTTAGCTATCTATAATACTATAATAGTAACTTGTATATGATTTGCTTCTGTTGAATGCTACTTTTGATACCATCATTGACAGAATATCCAAATGTATTAACTTAGCATATATAATTATAAGCCTGAGTGCTGAGGAAGTATTTACATCTTGATTTTGAAACAGAAAGTGCTTTTGTTCTGGAATTTCAGTGTTGCGCACACAGCATTATAGGAGCTTTTATTTTTTGTTGCAGGAAAAAATCTAGATGTGCTAATCAATTTTAAGCACAAAACGTGTAAACTATAAAAGTTTCATCTTGGAAATCGTAATGCTCCTTTAAATAATTCAGACCAAGTATCCGGCTCGCGTACTGGCGCAAGCGTAAAACATAACACGACCTGTCTACTAAAATTGCACATGTTTTAGCCGAGAATAAGAGCAGTGTCGCCCATTTTTCTTATGCTCTGATGCCTGGCAAGAAACTGTATAGCAGCAGGATTTACAAACATAACGAAATGGTAATAAGGTTTGAAGTCTGATCTTAACAAAATTTTTAGAATCACACACTGAACAACAGAAAGCGATGGCTGACTTTTTTGTTGAAAGCGCTATTGTACTGCTGAAACTGAGCAGCTATCTCCCGAGTCCTGACGCTCATGTGGAGAACTGCACATTTATAGCTGAGACTAATTAAAGCGTTCTTGTACTGTTTACAGAATAGCTTTATGAACGAGTTTCTGCCACTGACACGTTTTTTACTTCAAGAAACAGGAGTTCGTGGCTAATAGTAAGACAAACCGTTTTTGAGTGCATCACTTCTGAACATCATAGGCAAAGGAATTTGACCACGCCTCGTATTTTTAGAGTAACAAGTTTATGTGTGCGCAGTAGATAGTGGATACGCTGGTAACTGTGTGTTTGAAAAAGCGATACACAAAACTAATAAAACTTACAAATACTTTAAATAAACAAACTGTTTATTTCAATGCACACAGTAACTTATTATCTTTTAAAGTAACAAAGTGAAGATCAGCAAAGATAGATAGATAGGAGGCAGGGAGGGAGAAAGACAGGAGGAAGAGAGAGAGAGAGAGAGAGAGAGAGAGAGAGAGAGAGAGAGAGAGAGAGAGAGAGAGAGAGAGAGAGGAGAGAGAAAGAGAGAGAGAGAGAGAGAGAGAGAGAGAGAGAGAGAGAGAGAGAGAGAGAGAGAGAGAGAGAGAGAGAGAGAGAGAGAGAGAGAGAGAGAGAGAGAGAGAGAGAGAGAGAGAGAGAGAGAGAGAGAGAGAGAGAGAGAGAGAGAGAGAGAGAGAGAGAGACAGACAGACAGAGAGATTTACAGAGATTACAGTACACATAAGCAAAATGGAAATAAGCAAAATTTGAATTTGATTTGTTAAAGTATTTATTAGTGTTATTAAGAAAGACAACTCTATGCATAGCATAACAGCATCACTCAAAGTTTGAAATGCGACGTTGAAAACAATTCACTATTTAAATACATAATTAAAAGTTTGGCAGCTCATAAATTTTGGCAAATCAATAAGATATTCCTGTAAGACGCTTATAAAACAGTTTATGAGACCCTACAGCGAACAACCTATTAGAATTTTCACAGACAACCACAGTCAGATAATTCTCAAGTAATAATTTGCATTGGAATAAACAATTTCAAAGACTGAAATGTTCAGTTTTAGAATTTTAACAAAATGCGTAGTAAACAGACACTCTCGAGTGAGAACGTTACCAACGAGAAATCAAAAAGCTGTTTACAACGGTATTCCATGTTGCATGATGGGTAGGTAGTATAGTTTAAATAGTTCAAAGTTCTTATATGTGAAATAAATAATCAAAAGTATGTAAATAATGAAAGCAAAATATTTAAGAACACTTGCCAATAATATATTAAACACACATAGATCGCAAATATTTATAGAAATTAATTGTACTTAAAAATAAGGCAAAATTGCTGTTGGGTGCTTTAGGCGTTTTTTTCTGCCTGCTGCTGCCCAGACTAATACTTGCAATACACATAGCAGCAGCGATCTTTTTATTCATTTTACTAGTCTGCTGGTCAACAGTATGTGCACTGAATGCCTATAAACCAATTTGTCAAGATTAAAAACATGACCTTTCTAATACCAGATTTATTGTTTACTTAAAACAGCAACATAACTCATGACTCAAAATACTTTTTTAGAGATTTTCTGAACTTGTGAACATGAATTTTAGCCAGTAAGAGGAGCCGGGAGCTGTAATGCAATACCATCCAGCAACTTGTCCAGTCTGTTCCATGCCAATCAGTATTTGCCCAAAATTAACCGAAAGGGCAGCCAAGGCAAGATTCAGAAATATAACCATGACAGAATCGCATAAGTTAATATCACATCATATGTGCTTGTTTTGGCTAATAAGAATAAAATCTTATTAACAATGAAATGCATACTTTATAAATATATAATGTTAAATTATAAGGAATGATATATATAGTGGTAATTACTTACGATATATAATGTATAACAATAAAAATCATAATAATATAATAATAATGTCATAATAAAGAATAATAAGTATTGCAATTACATAACAACAATAAATAGACTAAACCAGAGTATATATCATCATGCCTCAAGATAAAGAAATGTCAAACAAACTTTGACATCATAAATTGACTACATTATATTGAGCAAAACATGAAGAAAAATGGCAAAAGAAAAAACTGAAAGAAAAGCAATTGCATTTTCATGGATAACACACGTTTCTGCATTTTCAAACCATAGCAGAACCAAACTGCGTAGACAACTGAAACAATACTCTTATTGTTATTTAACTTACAAAATTCTCTGGAATAAAGTTTAAGTGATTCTTAATGAGAAATTTTACCAAAACGAAACGTTTGCTCTAAACATCTGCTGTGGTCATAAAAGTCACTTTTACAATAACTTTGCATTTGTCACATGACCATGGTTTCTACTGAATTCCTATTGAACTTTTTCTTTGACTAGGCCATTTATACTCCACGTCTCTTTGTAATCAGGTTGAGGCCATCGCAGTCTAGTTGTGTACCTAATAACAAACAGTTCCACAGCAAGACTGCCAAGATACCATAGTGGAGCATACTCTAAAGTGACCAAGCCCATAAAGTCTCCATCGAATGCTGTATAATCCCAGGGACAGGCATCAAACTTTCTTAGCAGATAGCCTGTGCTGAACTCCCATGTGTATGTCCATAAAGTGTAAATCAAGCCACGAACAACGATGTGACAACGATCCTTTAAAATACTGTACAGTAGTTCAATGATCAATGTACTAAAACCATATATAAACAATGCCCATACACTACTACAACCAGGAAACTTCCAGTTTTGGTTAACCACGAATTCCCACGTTGCAGTGAACATGACTTCGACTAGATAACCATGCAATGCGTAGATGTAGAACCTTCCCACTATGGAAAGAGGCTGCCCTGAATTGCTGTCTGTAACACCCATTTTTCCTGGAAAATAACATATTTAAGAATAAAAAAAACTTGGAAATCAGAAATGCTAAAAGAAATTTCAGAAATTGCTCCCCATGTTAATTTGTGTTATGCTGTGTTAAGCAGTATATACACAAGTGCAAACTAATCACAATCAGTTTGTCAGTTAAAAACTATCTGCAAAATGACGAGCTAAGAGACTTATTCAGGGCCAAAATTAGAAACAAAAAATAAAAAATAGATTTTAACAATATAATATATCGGGCAGGAATGTTTCCACATGTATGTTACGGCATCACAATGACACGATAACACCATCAACACGACAGTAGCCACCAACCTCATGACAAATACAAGGGTATGTGACATTTTGGAACAGGGACAGTTGGGCGCGAGACATTTTGGTACCAACAAAATTTGATATTGTGCCTAAAATTTTTTCCATTTTTTCTTTATTAAATTTCTAATGATTCCCTATGTCCACCTCCAGACATTATTGAACTGTCATAATGTTGAATATTGTTATATAACACTGTCATGATGTTATATAACAGAATTAAAACCAGTTAATTGTCTTTCTGCACTTTCTCCATCTTCAGTAATAGCCTATGAGTAGTTTTTAAAAGCATGTCAGCAACATGAACAGTGAGATTTAGTTGTTCATTATTAGCAATGCTTATTCCAAGCCAGCCGACAATAACCTAAGGTTCAGGTGTAACTGTTCATCCGGCACTTGGTTGCTGTAAGTTAAGAAGTTTATACAAGCCACCTGTTCGAAATAAAACAGATAATTTAATCCGAATACTTAATACTAATACACAATTATCACGCTCAAAATTAAGCTTCCCATGGCACCTCTTGTGAAAAGCAATATTTCCATTTGCGTTGAGCAGCAGAGTCTTTAACGCAAGGTAAGTGTTCTAGTGTCAATTACACGATCATATTCACAAAAATTATTATTTATTTGCTTACAAAAACTTTAGGTAAATTTCAAAAATCAGCATGTAAATAAGCAATCAAACAGCATTCTCCTAATAAACCAACTATAGAGAACGCATTTTGTAGTGCAGCGCACAAATTACTTTCTTGATCAAGTCAGCGTGCGCCGATTCTGGTACCCAAATGTCTCACGTCAAAGTGTCTGGCGCCCAAAACGACCATGCCCAAATGACCTGCCCCCAACCACAAATGCGATTCATACATCTGGTAAGCACTTTAAAAAACGTATATATTCAACTGCTTTCGTCTAATTAGTTTTTTCAGGGAAATTATAACGTCTATTCCAAACTTAGTTAAGAATAATTTCCAAAGCTAAACTAATACGTTTACACGTCAGAGCAGTTTTCTTTGAGATGTGACCTGGATCTTAATTTCTCCGAGCTATGTAGCAACTTTGGGGAAAAATTAAAGCAGAATTTGCAAGAATAAAGTGTTCTTCGGGGCAGCTGATTAAATGACCACGATTTGGTCTTACGCTGCCCTTTCTTCTCAGCTTTTTTAACTAATAAACGTATTATTTGTATGTGTGCTCAAATGAAGACTATACCATAATTTTTGAGCGTCATAATTATGAACGTACAAAAAACAAATGCCAAGGCTAAACAACAAACACAGCATGCATTACCTGTTTTACATGAACGTATGCCTACAAAATTGAAAACTTCTCCTTTGTGTAAAGCTAATGTAATTTATAGTAAGCTGCCATGACGATAACACTAATGCTACTGCGAACAGTTACCTCCATTTCAACACACTCGCACAATGGATCCAAAAGACTACTATACAGTCTTGATTAGGGGTTAAGCGAGTACACTCATAGAAATTCCATATTTTCCACAAAATAATTGTCGATAGAAGGATTAAAACTTTCCTATATGGTTGGTGCAATCACCATGGCAAGCAGATTATTCCATTCATTCATTAATGTCATAGTAAATGAATATTTAGGAATGTCGAGACGTGATCGCTCTTTAAAATTTTTAAACTATGTCATCTAGTTTTAGAATCAACAATTAAATTAAAGAATTTTACAGGTAATTTTTTGTTACCCACACAGCAGTCTCTCACAGACTCCCAACCAATTAAATCTGCAGTAAACCTCCTGATACTTTAGTATGCATGCACTGACATTTTAGGACTGTCAGTTCATCGGTTCTAATAGATATGTACAGTAAATTCATAAATGTTGTTTTTTGCGGCTGTGAGAATGATACACATCTTCAATTGCTTTTTTTGCAAATGCAAAAAAGTCCTTGCTTAATGAATCAGCATTAATTTGCTTGAGTTACATCTACAATGAAAATTGATTAATTAAGCTCAAGTCCTCACTTTCTAAATTGCCTAGAAATAAATAAATACTATTAATAATAATAATGTAATAATAATAATAAATATAATAAAATTATTATTATTACGAATAGTTTAATTTATTAACACTCAATTAAAATTTACATATAGTGTACAAACATATAATCCATAATCCAGAGATGGGGATAATAGCATAAATGCTATTTGCCCCTCCACTACACTGAACTAATTAAAACTGAAATTTTGAATGGTGTACCACGTGTTTTATGTAACAGTAGAACACTATACATTACAACACAATAAAATATTACATTAAGAATAAATAAAAATTTTCAATGTTGGGGAGACACAAAGAAAAAACTGCTTACTGGCGTACAATATTCAACAATTGCTCTTACAAGTTTTATATGCCCTAAAAACATCTTTATCATTTGTACTAAATATTCTAAAAAAATCACATTAATTATTCTGTTAGCTTTTAAGCACCACTTCAACACAATGGGCTCTAGATTTTAAGTTTTGTGAAATGGTAGCGCCAGGATGACATACAACATCCACCGATTCAATTTCGTTAGCTGAAACAAAATAGCTAAAACGTGGATAGTTCCTTCCAATGTAAACAGCATTACACTTTGGAATAGCTAGCTTTAATTGCCACATATTTGCCCATTCAACAATACTATTTATTACTCGCTGTATATATCACATGATGCATTATTACAAAGATGTTGATACAACTTGACATCATCAGCAAAAAGCTTAAGACCCACTTTACAAGATCCACTTTTTCAGGCAAATCACTGATGAAGAGCAAAAATAAAATGGGACCCAAAGCACTTCCTTGTGGTACACCTGATGTGACTGTTACATAATCTGAAACTGTATCACCGATAACAAATGCTTCATATTAATATCAAAAGAACTGTGCAAAAGCTTTGTATGACTAACTGCATCAAAGGCCTTTTTAGAGTCTATATAAATAATATCAGTATTTTCCCCAGATCTACTGCCAAATTTCAGTCATACAAACATTCTAACAACTGTGTACATGTGGACTTGCCTGTCAGAAAACCATGTTGTTCACGAGATTTTTCATCCTTAGATATTTAATGACGTTTTCTGCAATAACAATCTCCATCAATTTACATACTACATTACTAGTCAGCGATTCTGGCCTGTAGCAGTAATAATATCATTTTATAATTATTTTCTTCACAAAATAGCCAAATACTCAGTTTATTGGCTTAAAATATTCAAATCATATATTATATATGATAAAAAATTAATATAATAATTACAATAAATATATCTTTCAAGTAAAAAATAAAACAATTGTTGAATGTCCATTTGTCAACTACAAAATTATTATGTGGACATAAGTGGTACCTGCAATAGATCAGCAGGTATCTACGAGGTGTGCACTTCCGACATAACCATTATTTTTATCCGATTCATAAAAACTTTTACAATAATTTACTCAGTAAAAAAAGTTTGTAGGTAATATAGTGGTTTTATTATAAATTTTTAAGGCACTGCAAATTTCACTCAATTTTTATTAATAAATGCTTCTGTTGCCCAAGGAGCAGGTTCCAATGTGTCTTTGAGCGTAAATGTTCGGTCTCTCTTTATTTGTGGATGACTTCTGAAAACTTCATTAATTGTCGCGGTTTTCAATACGCAAAACACATGCAATGATCGAAGTCTGGTGCATTCTTGAGATACCCTAACAATAGAATCATCCAATTCACTGCACGGTCGAGTAAAGACAACAAGTTTTTCCAAAGTGTCACCGTAAAATTGCGCAGCTTGAGACACTTCCATGAAGATCATTGTGTAGCTTTCCAGTCGCAGTTCGATTACTGGTATTTCACATTTCATGGCTTTTGAAATTGTGTGTATTTCACACGTGTAGTCAAAAACAAGTGACACTCGTAAAGAGGGATTTGCTGCTGTTACTGTGCTCCAAGCAGCACTTGTAAGATCAGAGACATATAGTTGTTCTCTGTGGTACTTGATTCCCAAATGAGTCAGTCGAGTTCTGTCTTCTGAAGACAATTCTTCAAGTGCCTCATCAGATAACATACAGTTAAACGCTCTAATATCCTTGAGGTTACGACAAGTTTTTATTAACTTTAGCACCGCCAATCGACTAGCTTTACACACCATTTGTTTATTTTGCAAGTTTAAAAACTGCAACTTTTTATTGTTGATTGCCAAAACTTCTAATAGACTGTCATCATAAGTCACACCAAAACCACTTAAGTCTATGCTTAGCAACCCGCTGTATTTCCTGCATGACATAAAGTAAGTATTAAGACTTTGAAGGAATTCACGTCCAGAATAAAACATCGGATTTTCGCCAATGAAGCTTAAACTGAAGTGAGTAAGCTTCTTGTCTATTATGTTTGATAAAGCTAGTATAGCATCACATGCAGAAGACCTGTTATAGCTCTCCTTAGGGTATAAGGAAATTCTCACGTTACGCATGTGTCGTCCATGTGAGTAAATTGCATTCACCAATTTTTTGTGACGTGGCTTGTAAAAATGAAAATGAAAGTAATGCCATAGATATGGGTAGCTGAATGCCTGTAGCCAATGTTTGCATGTCAACAATGCTGAAAGCCGATCTGGATAACTCAAGTACGTAAAGACATTGACTAGTATATGGTCTGGTAGACTATCCCATGAAATCTGCTCCATCGTTCCTCAAAAGGTCCTTTGTTAAAGATTTCGTTTGCTTAACTGTTTGACAACCACACGTTCTTGAAACTCCTTATATGTGCAACTGCACCAGTGGTACAGTATCGATAATTTCTTGCAAGCTTTCCCTGAAATGAAAAACAGAATAAAATAAATGGCAGACATAGCAAATAGTTATTCTCACATTAGCATGAAACTTTCACCTGATTCAAGGTCTCCAAAACCTATCTCTACAGAATTGCACAATGGTCGTAAATTTCTTGCACTATTTGGTAGATTAGAATTTTAATAACCATAGGACATGAAGTTGCACATTATCCTAGCTTTGTCCCCTAGCTTTTTTTCCTTGGCTGTAGCTATCTTATTAACAATTCTTGCATTTGCCATGATTTGGCATCTGGCAAACCTGTTGCAGAACAACAACAAAATTAATAATTCCCATCATAATCTAATTAGCCGGATTCTGGTTTCTTGAATTTCTATACATATTCTCACTTTCTAGATCCACTGTTACCCTTGGCAATTTTCTAATTCAACATTTGCAGTGCCATTGCCACAAAGTTCGTAACTTAAAAATCACAGAAATTCTGATGCTTACAGCTTTTGTGTTAGAATTTCCATTATTGTTAGGTAAGGATTTTTGGCACGATGGCAACAATCTTCGATTTTATGAATGTAAAACAGGAAATTAATTATCACCGAGCCTGAATCCTTAAATGTAAAAAATGTAAAAATTGGTCTTTTTTGTTTAAGAAATGAGGAATAAGTGATGAATGAAAGTACTGGATAGCCTGGTGTTAGTAGTGCATGATTCGTGTGAATGGTTCATGGCTGCCTGGGTTCGATACCAAATTCTGGGAAGTTTCATTCGCTAGTTAGTTTGTGGGAGGAGGGCGTATATAAATCCGAAAGCAGCCGAGATGCTTATCCGATTCAGTGGCTCTCATCGTAGGCTATTCAGAGGGATATCTTTGACACTGATGAGACAGATGCCACAACCATCACACTAGTAAGTAAGTAAGTAAAAAATTTATTTGTCTCTGAATGTTACAAAATAAACATAAACAAAAGGTAAAAACTAAAATAAAGACGGAAACGAGACATGGTGGCGAAAAGACCAAGGGTCACCAAGTCAACCACCCCTATCCAAACTGAAGAAAATTAAGTGACCTGTCAAGTAAGGTATGTACAAATGAAAATAATCAGCAACTTAATAAAATAAAAATAAATGAGGCAACACGTTCAAATGAGTTTGAATTTAGAAAGAGTAAATAAGTTTGGCTATGAGAAGAGGCAAAATTTAAATTAGCAAACAAAACGGAAAATTTAAACTCATCAAAAACAAAACTAATAATTACATATAAATCAAGAACTTAACCCAACATAAGAAGCAAAAAAATGAAGCAATGTCAAGTCATGAGTAAACCGAAATTATATAAACCTGACAAGTACAGACAAGGAAAATTATAATAATCAACATATAAAAATAAAGATGAATACCTAGGGAGATATTAGTATAAAACACTAGAAAAAACACAAAGCTGATGTGTTCAACTAGCTGTGGATGCCAACCATTCTATGATATCAGCTTTAGAACAACAACAACAGACATCATCAACTGTTACAATATAGTCAATGGGTTAACTGTCCTCCAGGATAATGATTTCTTTTTGTGTTCTTACCTGTTAAAGATTTTTATTTATTAAATAGCCAAAATAGTTTGTTCTTACAATATAACTAATAACAGTTGAATGTGCATTTTGATTAGATTAAGTTAACTTACCTGTCCTTACCTGTAAAGTGGTGACATCTGGGTTCAATATTAGCATCCTAGTTTTAAATACATGTTGACAAATTTTCTGTGTAACTCACGATTTGATGCCAAAAATGCATGTATATTTTATTTAATTTTATTTAGTTACTCACAGAAAGTCTCTGATTAATTTCACTTAATCGTAATTGACATTTTGATAAGAAATTAATTAATTTATTAAAAGAATTTGCATTTCATTCCAGATAAAATGTATGATTTTGAGAAATGGCATCTCAATACAGGTCAAATATGAAGTAAAATGACGAAATGGCATGTGCTGTGATGATGGTGCACGAGCAATAAAATATTATATTAAGCAGTACTTGATGACTTTGTTTGTTTGCCACCATAAAACCCAAGCTCTCCCAGATCCCTCTGAGAACATAACATCACTCCAAACTACTTCTGCCTTTTCTATGAACCGATATTCGATCACACTTTTTTGCCTTCAGTGTCGTCAAGCACTGCAATGTTATTACCTTTTTAATCAAAATATTACTATATATAAAAATAATTTTATTCTAATTTAGATACCTTAACCGCGTTTTAGACTCTTTCTCCAGAAAACCCAACTTCACTTCTTATCGCTGCACTGCTACATCACCTTGCTTTTCATATCCAACTAGCTAATTCCTCCTGCATGCTATCATAAAGTTCAACACCTTTTGATAAAAAATTCTTCCAACACAACCAAACATTATCTTATGCACGATTACAGACTTTCATCCAATTCTTCTTACTTCCCTTCTTGAATCAGAAGACAGCCGTATACTTTAAAGCTCCAATAGACTTCCTTAACTGGGGAATCCTTTCCAACTATCTTCATTCTCACTCTCGGGCCGTCTCAATACAGTCATATTAAATTGTGCACCGCATGTCGTATTATGTTATAAATGTGTAGCATCCGACGAAATAAATAAAATCAATTAATCAAATCACTCGAAGTACTGGTAACTAACGTAAAGTTAATATTCTTCTTTACTTGAAATCTACCTCATCGTTAGTTAAAATCATCGCCTGCTAAAATAAATATACACATTTAGATGGACTGAAACTCATTCTATACTGTGCATCAACGTCATTGGCTATTTTTAACAAGTTGCTCATGCTTTATTTACTCTTGTTTGTTTATGCCGGATGTCGCCATGTTCCTTGCTTATATCATTTACCTCGTAAAAAAGTTTAGGCAAAAAAAATTAAATAGCGAAAACTGTTAGAGATTAACATGGAAATTGATTGGTTCGCTACAACATAAAATTGCTTAAACAATTATGTGTTTGTCTGTACTTATTCAGCTCAAATAATAAAGAAAAAATAATAAAAATAAAATCGTAAATAAGCAAATAGAGGTATAAACAATCTATGAAAAAAGTCAACAAACCTGTTTTCTGGGAGCTTCTATTTTTAATTTTTAAAGTAATTTCTAATTTAAAAGGAAATGTAATATTTTAGTGAAAGACGTTCGACATGCACTATACTAACTTTTTCGAAGTATTTTCCCAAACGTTTGGAGTTTAATACTTATATAAATCGGTTTTGCCCTTAGGCAAATTTAAATAAGACAAATTTATGGAAATATGAAGAGACGTGTATTTGCACCAGTTCTGCCTTCTTATCAAAGTAATTTAATGTTGTTCCAATGACTATTACCCTTTTATTCTCAGTGTCAGAGTAATAATTTATTATTGTGCAGTACACTTTATGCTGCATAATTATGCACTAACGTCTACACTGGAATATGGAAATAATAGAATTGGTGTAAGGCCATGCAGCAAGTACGCATGTGTGAGGTGTTTATATTTATTACTTGTTTTGCAGTTTCAGGTGTATGGAGACTCGTTCTAACTAAATGTGTGGTGAAGAAATTGGTAACATTATATCATCTGAGATTGATGGACATTATGCTACACAAATTGCTTTTGATGGAACATTTGTTGCTATTCCATCGAGGAGGTTTCATGTTGGAATTTGGACAGCAACTGACCTTGAAACCAAAGTATTAGTCGTTGTTAAAGAGTTTACAATTTTGACTTAACACTGTTTTTACTGAGCTATTTTCCACTTCCTTTACTTGAGCATTATTCACCATTTGATTGATAACCAATTTTTTAAATCTTTTAAATTTTAAATATTTCAGCTCAAAGGCTGACTTCTCAGAGTGGGGTGAGTATTGTAAGTGGAGGGTTTATTATCTCTCTCAGTTTGCTCAAATAGAGACAGAGCATTTTGAGTCAATCCTGGGGTCAATAGCTCTAGCTTTAAGTCAAAACTGAGTATGCTGAATATTATCTATGATCAACAACTCTCCACAAGTTTATTTTACACAAGAGGAGGGAATTCTAAGTACACTTTAGGATCAACAACTTTTTGAGCTTGATCACACCAGGAGCAGTGAATTCTGAGTCCACTCTAGGATCAACAGCTCTCCAACCAGGAGCAGGGAATTCTGAGTCCACTCTAGGATCAACAAATCTCCAAGCTTAATCAAATCAGGGCAAAGAATTCTGAGCCCACTCAAGGATTAGCAGCCTTCTTAGCTTACTCAAGCCAGAAACAGGGTACTCTGAGTCTACTCTACGACTAGCAAGTTTTCCAATTTACTTAAGTGGCAACAGGGTATTCTGATTATTAACCTCTTCCAGCAGATGCTTAATTATTTTGTGAGGCTGGACAACTTAAAAACTTAGCTAACTAACTCAACTCTTAGACAGTTGAAGCTGAGCTGTACTGTGTGAAGTGAATTTTTGTTGTAGCCTTAGTCATTTGCATCTCCTTTATCGCTTGGTATACTTTCTAGTTTGTTTTTCAGCCGTTGCTGTTAGAAGGTCACACAAGTGTCATAACAGCCCTTTGTTTTGGTAGCCGTTCATTTCTGTGTTCTTGCAGTGATGATTATGTAATAGTATGGAACATAAGGGAGGCACTAGGCGCTCGGGTTTCAGGTGGGTATTTTAAACTGTTACATATCTCTGCACAGGTTATTGTTGTAATGCTGTTTGGTTTTCAATAACAAGTTTGCCAAAAAGCAAAAGTTCGTGTTTGCGTACTGTCTGTGTAAATTTATAATGGTAGCGTTTTTTTGTTTTCGTGACCGCAGGAAACTATATCAGTAATATATTATGTCTGTTGTAATGAAAGCATTTGTCCTATTGAAAAAATCGCAACTTAAAGTCTCAAATTGTCTATCCGTTAGGTGACCATTGTGAAAAACCTGCATTTCGTTTTTGTCTTAACATATTTTTGAACTGTGACAAGCCAGAATTTAGTAAATTTAACTATTTACGCATAAACAACAATTAACTTAAAAGCTAAATAATTGCAGCAGCCAGGACTTGAAACTGGAACATTGCAGTAATAGGTTGAAAATTTTACCACTAGAGCTGTTGACCCAATGTAGCAGAGCAGGTCTGAGCTTTTTGTTTCTTATATGTGTATATTGTTTTTGTGATATAGGTGATCAAGCAAAGGGCAGAGTGGTTGGCCAAACACTGGGAACAGTCAATTACTGCGCATGTAATGCAGATAATACACTTGTTGCTCTATGTATAGATAGCAGTGTTCTGGTCATTGGCACAGAGGTAAACATTGGACAAAAAGGCACAAATTGCTAACTAACTTTTTATTCTCATTGCTGTATTCCTAAACATATATGATTGACAGGTTGTAATTAACCATGTTTCTCCAATATTTGAACTTCTTTTACACACTTCAAAGCATCTATACTTATTTTGCATGTTTATTCAGGCAGATAAGTTTGATACAACATTAATGGGACACAAGAGCAAAGTAAACTGCGCAGAGTTTTTTGCTCAGGCATCTTCGTTACTGGTCACAGCGTCTGATGACAGGACATTTAAAATTTGGGATGTAGCCAAAAGTGAGCTCATCTGTCAGTCTTCTGTTATATCAGGTACATTGATATCTTATAGTAAGAATTTATTAAGAGTTATCAGGCTTAATAATATCAGTCTTCTGTTATATCAGATATGTTGATGTCTTATAGTAATAATTTTCGAAAGTCATCAGTCTTAATAATGCTTTATTCAAACTACTTATTCAAACCTGCTAAAAGGAAAAAACAAAGTAGTGTTTCTCTGTGTTTTGCAATATTTACTTTTTTGAAACCGAAAGGGATTCATAAATTAACAAATCATGTTTATTATTGTTTCAGCTTCTCCATTTTTGACAATTGCAATGAATCCCAGGGCGGCGCAATTTGCCCTGGGTACCGAAGACGGATTGGTAAGATTGTACGACCTGTCTGGCGGGAAGAATCCGCGTCTGTTGTTTACCTTGGATACCACTAAGACCTTTGCTAAGCATCAAAGTGGCAAGCAGGAGAGCCAATCATCACCTGAATATAATTTTAGGAGCGAAGGTAATAAAAAATATAATTGGCTTGGTTGTGAATCAACCCAAAATAATGAATTGGGTGGCTTATTGTGACCACTGCAGCTGGAACAGAAATTTTACTTGGGAAGTCTGCTGTTCATCAAATAAGAACTCTGTTTTTTAAGTCTAACTGACATGCTATTTATAGAACAATAGCAGACCATTTAACCAATCAGCACATCTTATAGGTTGCCTTGCAGCCAATGTCAAGTCATCTGACACGTAAAACACAACAACGGCTGCTCTAGTACTAGATAAATGTTTGCTAATGAGACAGAGAATTAGCTGGTTTCGCTAAGTATGCTTTATTAAAATTATTTTAGTCAAAGGTACTTTGCGTAATAGTTCAGTTAGGTTGTTAATGACTTTCATTTTGCCAAGTAGCACTAGGTAGGCTTGCAGTATATCATATATCGACAAAGTACTGCAGTGTAATGATGTATAACTTATGTTACTAATAAAGTCCGTTAGTTTGCAAATCCATATATGTCACCCCAAGTTGTTGTTTTTAACCGAGAATGTTAAAAACATTGTTTTTAACATGAGAATACTAACAACAGTTCTACTTGGTGACCTTCGTGTATTAACGTTGCTCTTAGTACTTGATACAAACTTTTTTAATTTAGGATTTAAAGTAGTAAGTAGTGAGCCAGCATGGAAGACGCGTACAGCTGCAGATGAGGATGTTGCTGATAAAGGTGAAGCGGAAGCTGGCACATCTATTTTAGGATTGCACTTTGCTTTTCCGAGCTCTTCTTCTACTGTTGAGGCTGAAACTGGTAAAAGTGACCAACATTTTTACGCGCCATCAGTTGTGAGGTACTAGTTACAGTATAATTGACCTACTTTACAAAAGAAGCCAGTGTTGTTTTTTAAGACCTGTTGAAGTAAATAAAAATAAACAAATGTAAACAAAACTCATTGGTTTGTGAAGTAACTCTTTAAATGCATTAAGGTTATGTGGATTTTGAATTTTTGAAGTCACAGTATTTCTAATAAAAACATTGTCCAGTTTGCTGTTTAAGGATATCACATGATTAGTTTAGTGTTATAACGAAATCTTTTTTTTACATTTCTAGTTTGATTCTATGTATTTTAGTGACCTCCTGAAATCTACTTCCGTACTAGTAATTGGTGTGGCACGGGGGATCATGTTAACTAATGCTAAATCCATGGAGACCATAGAGTACGTAGATTTACAAGGTAAATGCCTGTATCTTATTTTCTTAGCCAAACTGACATCTATTCCAATAAGCTTACAGTTTGGCAGCCTGTTCAGCAGGCAGGCCCGAAAACTGAAAGAAAAACACATTTGCTTGGTATATTTATTGACCACATCACGTCATTTCATCAGATGAAACCAAACAATATTAATTTAAGACAAGTAGTTGACAGCTGCCATCACTTTAGTTATCAATTTTCTTATTTCCATTCATAGCATTGGAATTTATTTAATTGCAATTCTTCGTGTGAACTTTGAATATATTGCAATGATGCAAACGTACTAACAGGTTCTGATAAACATAAGGCTTGTCTGGGTTAGGTCTAAAATCTGTCAAATGACCAGCAAACTAGCAATAACTTTGACTGTTTAGGATTTGCACTAAACAGAGTGAGTGGTGAGTTGACTTATCTTTACAGTTTAACATTGTTTCTGGCTATGCTTTTTTGTATGAAACTTTTTTGACCGCTTACGTCTACAAATCTATTCATATTTACAACATTGAACTGCTGAATTTTACTGACAGGTAAAATCTTCTCATCTTGTCTAAGATAAATTCTTTTGAGATATTAATTCAAGTATTTTCACTGTTCAAACTGAAAGATAGGTGTCCTATCACTATGGAATGTAAGACTTCGTGCTGCAACGCGTAAAACACAGGGCATTGCATTGACCAGACGATTTAGTCTAGTGGTAACGTGTCCGCTTTCCATCTGAGAGGCAGTAGGTTCGATACAGAGGCCAGGTCATGCCAAAGGCTTTAAAAACGGCACCGCTGTTGCCCTGCCTGGCACGTGGTATTTAGGATAAAAGTGGGGTAATAATAGTCTCTGTTATTTAGGTGTAGATTTTTTTTTACAGTGGGTGGAAAAAACTCTTGAGCTTATGTTAATTGTTAACCCAAAAGCTAACTTTAAATAAAGATTATTATTATTATTATTATTATTATTATTATTATTATTATTATTATTATTATGACCTCGTGTTGCAATGCATAAAACATAAAGTTTTGTGTAATCCTTTCTCTGATGAGTTATAATAGACTCATTTGACAAAGTTAATATAAAGAACAAGAGATTTGATTTCCCTGTTGGACTGAACGGTTTATGGAAAATAACATAGCCGAAAGACATCAGATGTTAATTGGCTCTTATGAATATATGCTGCCTTCATAAATTATGTGCAGCCTTTGCTGTGGACATGCATCTGAGCAGTTGCTGGCATCACGTCATTAAAATTTGACACGCTTTGTTTAGTATTGTTATACACGGTGTGAACACTTCTCAACACTTCTCTTATTTTTATCAGCTGCGAAAGAACTTAATTTAATATATTTCCAGATCCCAGATTGGGCAGAAATAAAGGAGTCTCACAGGAAGAGGACTTGATGGTTGCACATACCTATGCAATGGCACAAACTCCCGGAGCTGCTTCAGTATGATATTTGCCTTGCAGTTCTATGCACGTACATTTTGTAAACTGCTGTGTGCTGACATAGTCGTTAAATTCTTATTTTATCTTGTCATTTAAATCTCACTTTTAGACTATTAACACTGTTTGCATGTGCTAGAAATATTGCTGCTTTTTGCTTTACAGTTTGTTTAATTCATGTTCATTCAAAAGTGCAAATCAATTGCAACAAATTTTTCTAATTTTGAATCAATTGCTTATGTTAAATCAAAGCCGATAGAAGCCTGAAAAGCTGGTGATAGGCAGCTTTATAGTTGATTCTTCAGTGAAGTGGTGCAGACTGGCACTGATTAGGCATTAATTCAATTAACTGTTGTAAATGTAAACCGATAAGTTTAAGTATTAATTTCAGGTGTATCACAGCAGTAATTTCAATTTTATATAGCAAGTTTGTCGCTTGTTTGCCAAAATCTCTGTTTTTATGCCAGGTGTGTCAAATAAAAAAATATCACTGCTTCTGTCAAAATTTTGTTATTTAAAACTGCAATTTTTCGTTCATTTCTCATTCAACCTGCCAGTGATTGTGCTATTTTTGGAGAAAAAAAACAGAAAAATTGAACAAATCCAGTAAGGTGGCTGAAATTTTTTTGCAAATTAGTCTTCCTTTAATTATAACAGGTTTAATTGCAGGAAGTCGGAGATTGAAATGACTGCTGACTTTTAGGACATTAGTGCTTTGTTTTTTCTTTGATGTATGCATGTAATTGTTTTACAATATTGACATGATATTATATTATTATGATAATAATCTTTATTTTTTATATAAAGTTTTTATTGTGATGATATTTGTAATTGGTTATTTATAGGTGTGTTGCTGTATTGGAAGTTTATTTGGAAACTCTGTGAGGTTGCTTCAGTTAAATACTGAGTCTCACTGCAATGTATCTGGACATGCACACGATGAACTGACAGTTCTTTCCTGGTATATAGTATGCCTAGTGTTAGCATCAATTATGCACTCTGCTGCACAGATATATAGGCATTACTGTGTAATTTTGAGTATTGTTGCTGTTTCTCTTGCATTGGCATTGAATGCAAAAAGTTCTTTTACTGGTTTTTCCTCTAAGATGCACCACGTCCCTACTGCTCTAAGATTTTAAGCTAATGATGATGATAGAATTAAATAGTGAAATTTTATGTACAACAGTTTCCGAGACATGGGATTAGTACACCCATGCTGGTAGGTAGGATAGTGGTTAGTAGTGGCAGATCTAGGGGGTGAGCCAAAGGGGCCTGGGCCCCATTTCACAGTAGCAGTTACAGCACACCAAGTGAATATTTTCCCTGGATTATAAGCTTTAGAACGTTTAGTGGTAGCTTTTAATGACTTGTATCGAGTAAAAAGTTCTGCATTTATGATTTTAGTGTAAAAACGTTGTGCCCCTTAAGTTTTTGGCAAATATATCCTGTGCGCAATTATATGCTGTACTAGCGTGTATGCTAGTATATTGGCGTGTAATTAAGAGTCAAAAGTTTGAGGTGACATAATGAGTTTTAAACTACAGAATTTGTTTGAGGAAATAGTAAGAAAACGGTCTAAAATGCAGCTTATAGGTATTATATTACTTATTATGTTATAGATATAGCTTATAGCACTCGCTAGAACCCCCAGCTGCTTTTTCGTTGGGCCCACCTTTTTTCCAAACCCTGTATCTGCCCCTGGTTAGTGCTCTCAAACTTGGGTCATAGAGCATGAGAGTACTGATCCCTGGTCTCGGGTTCAAATCCAGACCATCTCACAATTTTTGAGTGTCTGCTTTTTCCTGCTTAGCAGCCGCAATATGTAATAATTGCTAAAATAAACCGCTATAGGTAATAATTGCTAAAATAAACCGCAGTAGTTTATAAAAAATTCTGGCAATCACAGTCATAATTGATTAATGTTAGTTTGAATCTTGTTAACGAATTTTAATGACATGACTGTGTGGTCGTGTAAGCAACAACTTTTTGAGATTTTCTGTTTGATTTTACTAGTGCGCCACTATGTGATCATTCTCCACTGAAAGCTGAACTAACTTCACAGACAAAACAGCCAACAGTTTCAGTAAGGAAAGGTGAGAACAATTGCAAAATACAGAATTAATGTGCCAACATGAAAATTCTGCAAGCTGTGTGTACCAGTTAACATTTTTTTACGTTTGTGAAAATATCTTGTACGTACCTAATTGTATTTCCATAGGTGTTGGAAAAGCAAAAACAGAAAAATCGGTTGTACAAAATCACGCCGTAACATTCCACGATAGGATTAAATCCTCCGGTTATATAGCTAATAAACCAAGGTAATTCATTACAATTCAATTCTCTGGCTACTTTTCAATTGCAAGTGGCTTTCCGGCAGATTATGACCTTTTGGGGCCTTGGACTAGTGAAATTATAGGGCCCCCTCAGATGAAGCTACCCTCTAATTTGCCTTCACCTAGGGTTACCATACGTCCGGGTTTCCCCGGACACGTCCTCTTTTTGGACCTCTGTCCGGGCGTCCAGGCGGGTTTTTAAAAAATCGGCAGTTTATCTGGGTTTTGCCTCAATCCGTAAGTATGTATGGATGTTGCCAACTGCAGAGGCATACGACAGAATGAGACAAAGAAAAGCTTGTTAATACAACATGTTGCTAGCATCTCAAAATGCAACACTTGTAAAAGCTTTGTGTACATATTTGCTGCACAAAAGTAAGCGATGCGCACATCACTATGGGTCACACGACTCACACCGCTGTCAATACTCGGCGTATTCGCTATTTTGCATTGTTTTAATAGACCCTAGACTGGTATTTTTGCCTCCTTACAGGTGTGCGAAAAAGTGTCCTCTTTTTCAACTCAGACAATATGGTAACACCTTCACCCGTCTTGAATGTTTTTTACAAGTGATATATTTTAGTGACATTTGCATAGCTTGAAATAAACTTATTGTAAATTATTTAAATAAACTAGAATACCTTTTGTTTGTCAATAAAACTGTTCTTTAAGAAATACCATTATTTTACTATTCATTGCAAACAAAATTAGCACTTATTTCAACACAACCATAGTGGAAAAACAGATTTTTTTACCAAAGCTTGAGGGTCCTCCAAGCTTCATGGACCCTAGGCTACAGCCTATATTGGCCTAAGCTATAGCATAATCCTGCCCTGCTCATAGTTGACAGTGTTTTTATATATTTCTGACAGTAGAAAGAAAATATAGGCAAAAGCATCTTGTTGAACATTGAACAGTAAGCATTTCTAAACAAATGCAATGGCAACATGAAAAATCTTAATGAAGAACAACTTGAACTCTACACCAGAGGTTATGATATTTACATTAGTGTTCACCTGTGCTAAAACTGCATCACTGTCTCGTCCTTTACCACTCAACAACTCATACTGGCAAAAAACACATGCAATTACATGTAGTGGATATGTCTCTTTTGTTATTGACATAACTGATGATAATGATCTTAAACTATAAGATGAAAATTAAGCAGCTTTTTTATTTCACATAGTAAATATTTTTGAATTAAGGTTTATAGTGTTTTTATATTGTGGTGCTGATGGTGGTAATGATGTTAGTGACAGTGGTTGGCGATGTTGCTTGTTGGGGGTGTTGACAATGATGGTGAAGGTGATAGTGGTTGCACTGCCATTGTTTTTGTTGATTTTGTCATTGCTGCTGTTGGAGGTGTTTTCCTTCTTTAGCTTTTACATGCACTAGATATAATGTGCTTTCCGAATTCTAGGAAATCGATGTTTCAGCCACGAACAAACGTTTCTCGCAGGCTTCCAACAAGCAAGTCCGAACCAGTGATATCAAAAAGGTGAAAATTTTGAAAGCCAGTCTTTGGGCGTTTCACTTCTTGTATAAGTTTACCAAATTGTTTGAAAAGTTTCGTTTTCGTAATATGATTATGTAAGCAGTTGTTTCTGTTCTTTAACATGCTATTTTTATTTACTATTATTGTAGAATAACTAAACAAGTTTATCCCATGGAAGGTAATGCTCCGAAACACTTGAGGCACAAACAGGCTGTTGCGGATAAACCCACAGCAATCAACAGTCTAAAATTTTCAGGTTAGTTTTACAAGTTGCGAGCAATCTGCAAAATGGACGTCATTGGATAATTGTTTAGTTTTGTATAATTTTATTTTTGCTTTTGCTTTGCTTTATATTTTTACTCACATAAACGTTATGCACTACAAAATCCAAATTTCTTAATTTCTGAAAATAGTATGATGTTAGTCCCAGACTAACCACAGAGTATAACGCTTATAATTTTTCAGGATTTCAGCTTTCATTTTGGTCTAATATTGCATGATACAATATTTACTTACTACTTAGTATGATTTTGGAAAACATATTTTTCAAGGGCTTGATTTTTTATTTTTATAATAAGCTCAGAAAATGTTGGTTTATTTTACAAAAGCCTGTAATACTTCTGAATCTTTTGTCTGCTGATGTTTGTTTTGTTGTGATAACCACAGCAAATTACTCAAAATTTGAAGTGAAAACTTGTCATTTTTGATATGTGGAGTGTGCAGTCACATGCAACACTTAACACCTAACAGCTTAAAGTAAAACCGGACCCAATCTTAAACTGTAGGTCAGAACAATTTATTCTTTAAAATATTGAAAGGAAACTATTTTTTGAAAAATGACTTACATGAGAGAATTTCACGTTCCCGCCACTAGTTCTTCACTGTTACACGGATTTCGACATTTGCTAGTTATATGGGCACTAGCGCCTGCATTTCAGAAATGCATTGCACATAAAAGAGGTGCTGTACCTCTCAGTTCAGATGTGTTAGTTTGTGATGAACTACATATGTTCGACAGCTTATGCGTGAGCACAGCGGTAAAATTGAAATTTGAATTTTTATCTCAAAACTTGCTTAGTTTTAGTACAACACACTGAATATCTTACAGTAGCACTGTACTTTAATCTTTGCCTTTGCAAACACGCTCGTGGAATATTTTTGATGTTGAAAATTATGTTAATTTGTGATGTAGTCATTAGTTGGGATTGCCTGCACTCAAATAAATTTTTAATCTGTTATTTAATTATCAGAAATGCTTTTGTGGTACTAATTGTGTTAAAATGTGTACTTTATATCAGACTTGAAAATGGGGTAGTATATGAAAAAATATATGTCTTCCCTAAAGCACATGACAGAAATCTATATGAACAGTGACAGCAGCCAGTTTATTAGGGTATGCAATGAGGATCAGTGGTGGTTCTTCCATCAGTACTACAGCAGTTCAACCATTTAAGCATTTTTTCATTTGTATTTTGTGACCGGAGATTGTCGCAAAGTGATATGTTCAAATAGTTGTTGTATCAAAGTCAGTGCTTATATTTATGCATTTTTCTGTTCATAGGTTTACTTTCATACGAGTTAAAGAACTGTTAAATCGATTATATAACAAAGTAATGGTGTAATCTTTTGCATTAATAAGTAGTTTAATACAGTGATAGAGGCTGAAAATGTAGTAAGTTTATCAGAAAACATGTTTATAGTCCAAAATCTCAAGCATTGCTGCTATTATTATTTTTAGTAATGTTCTAACCAACAACTAATTACCATAGTTAGTGGTCATAGCCATAGTCAGAGTCATCATTCTGTATCTTTAGTTATATTCATATCTTCATTGTTTCAGAGAATGGAAAGAATCTTGCTTGCTCACTGTCAAACAAAATGGTCCAGGTGCTAGCCATGCCTTTGAACGAGAAATCTGCTGATAAGGGCTTTGCTTGTGTTGGTATGCTTCTTGTTAGTCTAAATTTTTGCTCTATTAGTACAGGTATAAATTTTTCAATACAAAAGAATTTCATGGTTTGGTACAAGCCCAACCTTTTCAGTAATAGAAAAAAGAGAAAAGTTGAGAAAAATTTGTTTCTTATTTAGATATACATGTCAAGTTTCGAAATTTACAATGTAAACTTATTGGGCAGCACGAAATAATTTTACGCTATCTGCAGTAACAGAGTAGTAGGAAAGTGTTCTCTCTGCATGCCATCTTTCATCTGTGGTCTCTGTTATCTTTAACTTTGAATACAATGTCAAACAAAGGTCATTCACCGAGATTGTTAGCGTTTAATTTAAACATTTTTATTGAATAACAAGTATTGCAATACGGCTTGAACAGACAGTTTTTAACAACTGATGAATGTTCTCACCAATGAAACGTAACATTTAGTAGAGTGCAGACGATAGACAAACAGTATAAGCATTACAGTACGACTACTAGCAGTATAGATACATACGTAGCATAATGTTGAGAATGACATTAATGTTACTATGTAATCACTATAAACTAATACAATGTTAAGAAGCACTTACTAAGAAATAATCATAGTTTTTACATCCTCTCTGACTCAGGTCAAAGTTTGTTGGGAAAAGCCAACCTGCATTTGTGTTTGAGAAACAGTTAGTCTACGATCACCAAAAGAGTTCTTTAGATGTAATTTAAATAGCATTAGTTTTTAGTGTTTGTTTATTAGGTCATAATGGTGCTGTACTGTCAGCTAACTGGAGTCGTGACAGTCGTTGGCTGATTTCCTCTTCTTGTGATAAGACCGCTAAGATATGGTCAAGCAACTACAGTGAACCAATTCTAACCTTGGATTGTGTAAAGCGGAGCATGTCTAGTGACTGGCCGGGGACAAACCGAGATAACGTATTATTATACATTTTCTTTTGAATTCATACTTCCGCTCAATGTTTGGTACACGATACACGAATGAAATTCAAAAATGATTGTTATTCAATGTGTTTTTTATAATACAAGAACGAAACGAACGAAAATTTGGAAAAATAACGGCAGTATGTGAAAATCAATAGTGACAAAAACTTATAATAGTCTATTAAATAGTTTGTAATAATAAAACGTAGAATATTTTCCTATCGACCCTTCAATAGGGGTGAGCATCGAATGTTGCTTTTTTAGTTCACATTCGATTTGAACCTAAAATTATAGATTCGAATAATTCGGCACTTCAGCCACATATGTTCGTTATTACTAAAATGTTTAAAATGTTTGAACCAGCATGCAAATAGCACAATTTTGCTACAGTTTCTGTGCAGAATTTTTAATAAACTAATAGTGGTTTTACTGCAGAACAAAATCAAGTACTATGCATGATCCTTGTAAGATCACTTTTTACTTGTGTTTCGAAAATATTTTAAACTCCATTCGAATTTGAAATACTGAAATTCGGTTCGATTCGACTTCAAAAGTCACAAATTCGAGTCGATTCGAATGCTCACCTGTACCCTTCAAACTGAAAGACGCCATAATTTTATCTAATGGTGCGGGAAATGTGGCCTTTCATTCTGAAACCAGATATACGCAGATGTTTAATCATAGATATATTTGCATATGCAACAGACACAATCATATGCAAAATTAACAAAGTGTTACAATATGAAATTAAAAACCTAATGGAGTTTTTTAATAATTTACTCGCTGTTGTTCTTATTTATTTATTTTAGATAAAAGTAGATGTAGATACACATAGAAGCTAAAGAAAGTAGATGATACATGTAGATGATTCAAAAGTAGGTGTAGATTCAAGGTAGATGAGAAAACAGTGTTCCAAACACTACTTCTAGCTGCTTAATACTATAACACCATATTAGATGTGTAATAGCACTCAGTGCATGATTTTTTGGGATGTTATTATTATTTGTTCGTGTTTGTGTAAACACAGTATTATTTTTCAGGGTAATGTTGAATTTACCAAAGAAGTTAGATTCGCTCAGTTTTACTACATGGACAAATTTCTGCTGTTGACCAGTGGAAACAAGATTTATCTTTACAAATACTTGATTGATCCTACAAAGAGTGATGTAAAGAGGTGAGCGCATGATATAGCAGAGTTCACCCCAACAGGTAGACTGGTTGAAAGGTATAAGTGTAGAGAGTAGGAATGATGGAGACGTGAAATTGTGAATGCATATAAATGATGTTCAGTCAAACCTTGTCATAACAGCCAACTTTGCTTAACAAATTTTTTAGCAAAACAAGATATCTATTATTCGCATCGTTATATGTATTAATGTACCTCGTTATAATGCAAATGAGTAATACACCATTACTCGTATTAATGCCGAACTCAATATAACTCCAGCCTTTTTTGCAGTATAGGTGGTTTGGTGGTTTGAAACTACAGGCTCTTGAAACCAGATGTTTTATTTTTGATACGAAAATGGTATACAAAATTTGCCATGCTTTTATAGATCTAAGTTTTAATGATTTTTTACCTTCGTGCCTAGTCACGCATTAAGAGCCATAGTTATAGGTTGTACAAAAATTATTGATGTTTTTAAATACTCTTTTGCAAACAGGGTGATCGATATGTGGAACAGTTGGCTGTCTGTGATTATTAATGCTAACAATTTACGTTCTTTTTCATTTAAACTACTTACATTTGATTTTAATTCTTTCTGAAAAGTCAAAATGGAGAAAAAACATGATTTTCTAAGGTGATATGGTATTGAACTAATTTGATGCCATTGTTTTTATGCATAAATATATCTGGACCAGTCACCATTTTATTTCATTTATAGAGTGTCACTGTGAGAGCCGTGTGTTTAATGCTTTTGCACAATTACCGTTTTTAAACTTTGTATGTGTGACAAATACTTTTAACTTCTGTAAACTAAATTTCATTTTGAAATTGAAATTACTGTTCGATAACTCTGCTGTTAATGGAGCACACAGTGCCTGAGCCTTGTTATTGTAGCTGGTTGCAGCAGGACTGGTATCTATTACATTGTCAGTAATGATCCTCTAGATGTGACCCTGAAATGGTAGAGATGAAGAGGTCACATTTGGTTGTGCATGCATTCTTCCCCTGGTAAACTGTCTAGGCTCGTTTCGGCCGTCTATTTACTGGCTAGTGTCAGCATTTTTCAACTTTGGTGTCTGAACACATCATGACTGCTTAGCTATTTACTTTGTTAGGTTGCAATGAATTGTAAGAGCAGTTTTATAGCAGTGGCTACATTAAGATGAGCAGTTTTATAGCAGTGGCTACATTATGAAGAGCAGTTTTATAGCAGTGGCTACATTAAGAAGAGCAGTTTTCTAGCAGTGGCTACATTAAGAAGAGCAGTTTTATAGCAGTGGCTACATTAAGAAGAGCAGTTTTATAGCAGTGGCTACATTAAGAAGAGCAGTTTTACAGCAGTGCCTACATGAAGAAGAGCAGTTTGATAGCAGTGGCTGCATTAGGAAAAGCTCTAAAAAGGTTCGACTGGTAACTTTCTGTGTTATTACATAATTAGTTCTCCTTGTATGTATATTTGTTTTTAACTTATTATTATTTTTCTAGGTATGTAAATAACAGTAAATACAAGCTAGTCAAACAATTTGATATGCCGTCCATCCAGCTAGTCACAGCGCTGTCTGCAATTAACAGTTTCTATTCTTGTATGTTAGTTATTCTTGTGATTTCCTTTAATTATATTTAAGTATATGTGTATGTGATTGTCGATTCACTGTTTTGTAATACGATTTCAAAAACTTACAAAAACAGAAAAAGGGAAAAGAAATTTTTGGAAAATGCTGCGTGTCGAATATTGCGTTTATGATTGTCTACTGATAACAAATATTAAACACTGTGTCTTAAAACAGTTTGATTGTTTCAAATTGTAAAATTTTGCTTCTGTGTTGAATTTAAGAGGTTGTTGTTATGGACTGCATTTGATTTTTATGCAAAAGAAATAAAATAAAAAATAAGTAGGATAAACTGTTAAGTCTGTCTGGTTAACATTTATCCTGTTAAGTCTTGGATAAATGGGCGAATGGTAAAACTCATATTTTTCGAAACTTTGAATTGGATGAAATGGCTGCATATTAAGTGTAAATCCACATTAAAAACTTTAAGAAACTCAAGTTTATAGTTTGTGCTTGCGATGTTCACGTACTGTGTAAGCAGATTGCAATATTTTATTATACTTGCTGTAGTAATGTAAAACATTTTTTTACAGATATTGTGTTATGTGCTGGCTCAAATCGTTCAGTAGAAGTTATAGATATGAACGTTGGTCAAACTGTTCAAACTACTCCAGATGTTCATGCCAGGCCTGTACATGTACTGTGCCAAAATCAGGTAAATTTCTTTCGGAATTTTTTTCATTCTGCTGAGAAAAGTTGAATTCTTTTTTTTTGAGGTTTATTTTTACAAACAGCAAATCTTTTCAGGGGGGCAGCAAGCACAAGCACCTTTGAAGTTTTGGCACCTGAAAATTAAGCACTTTGTGCTGCTATTGAGCTTTTTGGATGTAAATTATGGATTTGGATCTATGGATGTAAAAATGAACACATGTAAAGCATCATGAACTGTATAGTATAGTACAATACAGTATAGGAATAGCCCCAAAAATTTCATTAATTTTTTTGTTCCTGTTATTGACGTAGTTCTTTGTTCATTTGGTTTTAATACCCAAAAAAAGCAAAACTTTCTGGGACAGAATTTGCCATGTTGGACCCCTTCCGGATGTGAGATGATCCCCGGGGTTTTCTATGTTTCGCACTCGTTTTTACTTCATATGGTTGGCAGGTCTGCACTTGCCTGTAAGCCCTATTGCATTGATATGTTTGGAAATTAGAACTTAAGATGCTCATTGCGTAATCACGAGTTTCTACTTCTTGAGGATATTTGCTAAATTTGCTGAAAACTATTTCTGAGAAATGAGTTAAAAGCCATTTCTAATTTTGTAGGGTTCAGCTTACGTCACTCACCCACCTGAAAATTATGATCTCTACCTGACTGCAGCTGTTACCGACGGTGCTAAACTCTGGGATCTCAGAACATCAAGGTAATGTCAACGTATCACATAGATGAAATTTGTCATCATTATTATTATTATTATGAGTTTATTTCGTATAAAAATATACAGTTTACAAAGATAAAGATGTTAGTAAAACAGGTAATGCGATATTAGTAAATTAACATATCTACAGACGTGCAACTTTATAATAACCACACATGAATTATGATCTTACAGCGGAGTATGATTATTAGCATAAAATGTGGTAGATCAGTACGAAGGCATGCAGAAACTTGTGTTTGAGTGTTCAGTGGTTCGAAGAATACCGAAATGATCGGTACACAAACCCAGAAGCTCTGGATTCGCAACCAAGTGCCATAACTACTCAACTACTGCACTTTGAAAAATTATGTTTTTGGTAACAGCAGGCTAGCAGGTAGAAACACTTAAAGGAAGACATGATGATTGTTCATATACTACCCATTTTCAAGTACCGTAAAAGTATACATTTTAATGCCAATAATACTGCTTAAGCATTTCTGATAATTAAATAACATATTAAAATCTTAATTAACGGCGGCGGGCAAGCCCAGCCAGTGATGAGATCTCAAACTAACATAATTTTTAATTTCAAAAATATTCCATGAGCGTGTTGCACGTGTTTGCGAAAGTGAAAATTGAAGTGCAGTGCTATTGTAAGAGATTCAGGGTGTGTTGTGCTAAAACTTGGCAAGTTTTAAGACAAAAATTCAAGTTTCAAATTTACTGCTGTGCTCTCACGAGCTGTTGAATGTGTGTAGTTTGTCATAAACTAACACTGCTGATCGGAGAGGCACAGCCCCTGTTTTTTGTGTAATTCGCTTCCGAAATGCAGGTGCCCGTCTAAATAGCAAATGACGAAATGCAAGTAATGGAAGACCTAATGGCATGAATGCGAAACTTTGTTTGTGTGGTAATAATTCTTTCACGTAAGTCTTTTTTGAAAAAATAGTATGTTCCCTTTCAATATTTTGAAGAGTAAGTTGTTTCATCTTACAGTTTAAGTTTGGGTCCAATTTTGCTTTAATGGTAATTGTGTACAACTTTTGATTTTTTGTTACATTGTTTGTTAAAAATGTAAATTGCTGAAGATTCTTAGTTTGAACATGTGCCATGCATCATTTATTAGAATCATCAATTAATGAAGCAGATTCAAGACATTTTACTTAGCAGTTGTAATTAACTGCATGCAATTTAATCAACACGATTTATGAATTTTGCGTTTAGGTGTATTTGCCGATATAGTGAACACAAAAACAGAAGCCATCTGTGCGGAGCTGTTTTTAGTCCTTGTTCAAGGTTTATTGCCATGGGCTCAGAAGATAAATGTGTAAGTTGCAGTAGAAGTTACTGGTGTCTTATTTACAGTTCACAATATGTGAAGCTAGGGCCAGCGTATGATATCTATCTGAGTTAGCCATGTTGATTCTGACTACATCCAGCCCTTCATGTCAGTGAGACATTCTGACCAGGATTGCAGTTGTCTCAATGTCTGTTAGGGATTTTTTAATTTAAATTATAGTTTCCAATTTACCCAATAATTTTGTAATGTTTTTGTAGGCTTATATCTATGATATAAGAATGGGGTCTTACTTGCACAAACTGTCTGGACATACAGAAGTTGTTAGTGACGTCGCATTCCATCCTCTTTATTCACAGGTATAATATTAGTTTTATTTACGGAATTAGTATAATTAACTTTGCTATCCGACGACTATTTTGTATACTATGTAGATATACGAGTTAAGTAGATTTGGTTCATAGTTGTCTAGTTTTTACAGCTGTTGTGATGCACTTCGAAGTCGAATGGGACTTGGACAACAACATCTGTTTTCGCATTTTTACGTGAACTTTTTTTATTCTCTGCACTCATGATTAAATTAATTGTTAGATAAGACAGTTGATTGTTCACGTACCAGTAGCATAATACTTTTCCACTGTCTATCTATCAATTCAAATCGAATAGTTTGTAACACTTGCTTTAATAACTTTTGTGAATAAATTTGTCCACAACATACTGTTGAGTAAATAAAAGTTTGAAATCATTCATATTTCT